>CM051459.1:39586698-40186698 GCA_028095005.1 Rhynchospora pubera | reverse complement strand
TTTAAATGAGGCAATGAAATTTTGGTATTTTGCGGTACAGAAAATAAAAATCATCCATTTCTTAAATCAGGCCTTAATTCCAGTATCAAAGTTAAAGATCTATTGTTTGTTGTAATGCATTCAAGGGTAAGTTTTTTATAACGAGGTATAACGAGTGTTTTAAATGCTGTATCGGACTGACTGGTTCAACCGAGTAAACCAGGAACCAGACCATGGTCCAGTAGGGTTAGCAATAAAAATCGGGATGCTAACGAACCGGAAAAAACGGAGAATAACCGGATAAACTGGAAAGATTTGGTTAACCGGGCAGCCGAATTGGTCAGTATTTTAAATTGAACCAAACCAAATTGAAGAGTGAACTGAGCCACCCAGTGAAATGCTGCTATAGTGAAATAAAATGTGTTGCGCCGACCGCGATTCTTACTTGTGTAGCACCCCTCCACAGCGTGGAGACTACCCACAGGCCACAGGGCCAACAAAGGGTTTTTGGAATAAAATATCTCCATTCTGTTTTTTTAGGAAACGGAGACGATACGAAATCTGTAATTAATTCTTTCTTTTTTTGGTCACCTGTAATTAATTCCTTTGTATGGACTATGGACTAACTAAACTGTTAATCTATTATAACTTCATAACTGAAATGTCGGTGACAGTTTTAAAACATTGGGGAGCTGCCAAGCAGAAATAACGACAAGTTTTGTGATTCTACAGGGTCCTCTCTTGTTTTAAAAAAAATAGTATTTTTATCCTTTCTACTTTCTACTTTCTACTTTCTACAGCCTAGTCCAGTGAGGAAAATTAGTTTATTGTGCCACATCAAGATCGATTCCAGATCTTAATGCTACCATGTGATATGCAGTCAAATAATTCGATCTTGATATCGACTACGAACTTGACAAATAGGGATTTGACATTTGAACTAAAACGAGCAAGTAGACCTCTCAGGATTAATGTTTCACAACATTGTTCCGTTAAGCTCCATTCGAAAGAGAAAATGGATTCTGTTTTCAGAAACCAAATAAAAACGAAACTGACATTTGTGAATGTAAGTGAAACGGAACACGAAAATTGACTAAAAATAAAAAAAAAATGAAAGACAAAACGTTAAACGAAATATAAATATATTTCGTTTGATGAAACGAAACAGAAATGAAACAATAATTTCGTTCCGTTATCAAAACAAAACATAAACGAAAATGCATGTTTCTGTTTCCTATTCCATGTTTGACAGATCTACAAGCAAGTGATACGAGTCAACTTATGACGCAGTCCTGAATAAAAGTTCACAATTGACAAACACATTTTTTTAAAAAACAAATTAGCAATTGCCTTATCACATCAATTTTTTCTGATTGCTTAAAGGTAAAGTGCCGTAAAAGAGTACATATATTTGCTGTCAAATTTGATGTTCCCTCTCGTCCCATCAGTGACGGATGTATTTTTTCTGTAGAAGGGTCACTCATTTCTTCTTTAATTTATATAAACAATGTTAATTATTATAACCAGCCCCTCTCCCTGGGGAATCACATCCTCTACCAACCTTAAATGGTTGGTATAGTGCCGACCTCTTATCTGAATCGTTAGATCTAATTTCAACGGTTAAGAAAGCCCCGTGCATGTAACTAGATTGATAGGCCCGAAAATTTTTTAACCGTCGAAATTAGATCTAACGGCTCGGATCAAACGTCGGCACTCTACCAAACGCAAAAGGTTGGTAGGGGGGTGGGGGAGGGGGGACAGATTAAATTAGTCCCAATCTATCAATTACCCTGATTTTTTGAATTATTTTATTTGGAGATGGAGATAAAAGAAGGGGAACACTTCATCATAGTGTGCTTGCGTGACATCGAAATGGAATTTTATTTTTCACAAGACATACAAATCTATATATTATGATAAAATGAAATTTTATAAAATTAATAGATCATTTTAGATATGAACAATGCACGATATAAACTTATTTAAAATTATTTTTTGTTATATAATAAATTAATTTATGCGAGCGTATCAAGAAAAATCCAAGCCGTACGTTTTTCATTGATACCACGGAAACTACATCGATAATATAAAAATAAAAATAATTGATGAACATTTCTTTAATTTTAACAAAGTCGGTGACTCCGTGTTATGTTGCTTTGTTACCAAAAAAACCAGAAACTTTAATAAATTCCCAATAGTTACATTGTTTTTAATTTTTTTCCAACAAAAGTCGGTGACTCCGTGTCATGTTAATTCGTTTGCAAAAATGCTTTAATAAATGCCCAATAGTTGGATTGTTTTTGTCATAATGACTGTCATTTAGGACATTTTCCAAGAACGGTCAACAGAGTCACCAGTTTTTATCCGATTTTTATAGTGACGCTGATTGTTATTTTTCCGACCCAATGAATCTAGACCAAAAATGCTTTAGTCCGGGTCGGTTGTCTGGTGACTTTTGGTCCGTCAAGCAACCTGATTTTAATTTGCCGAAACACAAAATATGTTGAAGTTGCTTTTTGAATTTCGTTGTCAAATATTTCTACAAAATTAAAATTTTAAATAATGAAATTTACATAAATAAAATGTAGACTAATATAAGTAACCTTTTGTGCTAAATGCATAAACGAACAATAATATAATGAGTTTCATGAAGATTAATGTAATAAATAAAATAGTTAGAGCCTTTTGTCCCAAACAAATTAGGGTAGGCTAGAAATAACATTCCGACCCTGGTCATTTTTTGTATATATGGTTGAGTATTTACTGGCTCGCGAAACCATTGTAAGTATGCGGACTTGAACACTGGACCTCTTAGAAGAGAGCCTAGTGTTCTTACCACCTGAGCTGCTAGAGGCGTTGAGTTTATTAAAAAATTTAAGGTTCGTGCTGATTATAAATACAACTCATATCTAAAACTAAAATTTATATAAATCGTAAATTACATTAAATATGAAAACTTCCTAACATATATATTAAAAAAAAATGCAAAGACGAGTTTCTGGTTATTTTTTGCCGTGCTTATTATTAAAACGTAAACTATTTCGATGAAATATTAGGCTAATTGATACAAATTTTTCTTCTCAAAAACGTCGTTGGACGCCGTGTCTTTTTTTTCATCGTTTTAGGGAAAACATGTATTTTAGCGCCAAATTGTTGGATTATTTCGTCATAACAACCGCCATTTATCCATCTTTCCAGAACGGTTCACAAATAACTTATGCATCCGATTTTGGGTAAGCCAGATTATTATCTTCCAAATAATTTAATTGGGACTAAAGTCTAAAAAATGACTTATTGCGGGTCTTGTCCACCCATCAACCCGATTTTGATTTCGTGTAGCAGGGAGAAATATTCTATAGTAGATTATTTTACAAATTTCTCTCAAAAAAATATTTTTCTGTAGAAGAATGATTTTTTAAAATAAAAAACTTTTGTAGAAAAATCTTAATATATCTAGATAAATAATCTTTAAAATACTAAAAATATACATAATAAAAAAATATATAAGGGAAGTTGCGCGCACGCACACACACATATATATACATATATAGAGTTTAGCTACGGTGAGTCGCGACCAATACTCCTAGATCTAGATCAAAATGACCGATTCAAACCGTCCAATATGATCTCCCTATTGAAATCTCCATGTAGACCAAATTTTTCATTTTTTCGAAATTTTGAAGTATTTTTTTGAAATTTTAGAAAATCGTTAATCTAATTGGTTCTGAACCATTCAAAAACATCAGTTTTTAAAAATCCGAAAAAAATATTTAAAAATTTTGAAAAAATAAAAAATTTGGTTTGCACGGAGATTTCAATAGGGATATCATATTGGACGGTTTGGATCGGTCATTTTGATCTAGATCTAGGAGTATTGGTCGCGACTCACCGGAGGGTCCGTGAGCGCAACTCACCGTAGTTAAACTCTCTCTCTCTCTATATATATATAGAGGATTGCTAAAATACTATGCATAGCACGGATAGTCTTCTTGCTACGGATTCGTTCTTGAATTTCATGCTTCGAACAACCGATCCAAACCGTTCATTATCTTCTTCATATTGAAATCTCATTAGAAACCAAATTTTACATTTTTTTTTTATTTTTTTACTATTTTTCTCAGATTTTTTTAAATACTTAATCTAATAAATTATGGACCCTTCAGTGATTTTAAAAAATATGATAAAAATAGTAAAAAAATTCAAAAAAAATGTAAATTTAGTTTCTAATGAGATTTCAATATGTAAAAGATAATGAACGGTTTGGATCTGTTGTTTGAAGCATAAAATTCAAGAACGAATCCGTAGCACAAAGAACATCCGTGATGTGCATAGCATTTTAGCAATCCTCTATATATATACTTAATAATAGAAGGATTTGGCAGAAATACGTAAAATTGTCCCTCAAAAAATTATTCCAGAATAAATGGGCAATAGTTAGGAGAGGTGCGCCAGTGGCGAGCAGAGGCAAGGTTATTAGATACCGAAGGAAAGCCCGGCCAGAACCACACGTGCAAGTTTCCCTGCATGTGGCTCGTCCATGATAACTTCTGCGGATTTGCGTGAACTATTGGACTTCTTACTAAGGGGAATGCTCCAACAAGCACCGGCTGCCTGCGCGAAAGCCGGTGCGCGTTAGGCGCAGTAGTTTTCTTGAGGAAGGGGCGCCACTATCCCAGCCCGGATTCAAACCGTTCATTATCTTTTACATATTGAAATTTCATTAGAAATCAAATTTTACATTTTTTTTGAATTTTTTTACTATTTTTATCATATTTTTTAAAATACTTAATCTAATAAATTCTGGACCCTTCAATAACAGCAATTTTCAAAAATTTGAGAAAAATAGTAAAAAATAAAAAAAATGTAAAATTCGGTTTCCAATAAGATTTCAATATATAGAAGATAATGAACGATTTGGTTCGGTTGTTTGAAGCATGAAATTCAAGAACGAATCCATAGCACAAAAGACATCCGTGCTATGCATAGTATTTTAACCATCCTCTATATATATATATATATATATAGTAAAAAGATATTCATAAAAATATAAAAATTAGTTATCTACGATATTTCAAAATGAACATGAGATTGAGCGGTTTATATCAGATGTTTAGCGCACATAAAATTTGATGGAATCCGTGCTGCGGGTAGAAAGTACATAGTATTATTTCAGAAAATTTGTTGTATCTTATACATAATTAAATATAAAACAAAATATTTTTCCAATTAAGAAAGAATCGTGAAATAAACGAGCAGTCTGGTAAGAAAATTAGAACGAGAACCTTATGACAAAATTAAGAATTTGAATTTTTTTAACCTTGTATAATATATTTTATTGTAATGTTCGAATTTTCTCTTGCAGCTCATTTTGTTATTTTGAAATAAAAAAAAGAAAAGTGATTTTGTTATTGGACGGGTCCACAACACAGGGAAACCGTACCCACTTTCCACGGACGGACCAACCCGAAAATCGTCGGCACCAGAAGTCCAGAACTGGTCAGAAAGGCCGAAGTCGGATCGTGCACAGTAATCGGATGTGTCCAGCGGACCCACTTGATCCGGTATTACCAACCCCGCATCGTACGCGAAGTCGCTAACCCTACTCCGATCCACGTCATGTCTCCGTGGATGCCAGCCGACTGTGGGCTCCACGCGACAGTAGGTGTGCCCGTCTTCTCACTGCTGTCTCTCCAGCCAAAGCAGAGATCTTCTGTGGCTGAGTTTTAAAGACGTCCATGTCCTTTTCATATAAAAGATCTTATGTATAGCAAAATTTCTCTTTATATTTTCCACAATGATAGACTTTGTTATTTTTTTAAAAGATAAATTAGGGTCAAGCCTCCCAACTTATTTTTAAATTAAATATCTATAAAGACCCCCAAATAGGATTTCGAACATACGACCTCTAACTTAAGATGCATTGTTCTTTGCCACTGGACCAAGAGCTGGTTCTCGATAGACTATGTTATTATCAAATCAGAACTTAATCTTTATATATTCACTGAGAAAAGTGAATACTTCACCGAAAGTAAATATCTTAGAGTGATATTAATGGTTTATATAAATTGATTTTGTGATTTATTTTTCCTGTATTATTTTTAAATGTTAGCAATTTTTTGTCATGAGCATATGTCGTAGAAAATGTGATCTATTCTGATTCCTGAATGATATTTTATGAAGAAAATTGTTGTCTTAAACGTCAATGATTAAGTCATTATAACTTTTCTTGTAATTTATAGAGAAAAAGCCATGCAAAATGAATACAAAATTAAGCTGTCTAATACCATCTATATTGAGTAAAAAATGGAGGTAAGTTGCTGGGATACTAGCTAATAAAAGATCTCTATAAGCTCTTCAGACCGTGCACCTAGCATTTTGAAAACGAGAGAAAACCATATCCTAATTACCAACTTCTAATCATACAGTCAAGATCAGAATAATTAATGTAGGTTGCAGTAGATTGTAGATAATTTATATTTTTATAATAATCGTATCCTTTGATCAAGGTCACTGCTTGACTGAATCAATGTCTCCATCGAACTAGTTGTCGCCTTGTATTATCCACCGCATATCCACGTGTCGGCGTGCAGCTTAGAGAAGCTGCAATCAAATTTTCTGTAAAACAATTTTATAAATAGAAAAATTTGGAATTTTCTTCAAATTTTTTTTCAAACTATGTTTATAAAAGTTCAAAACTCGTCATACATGACAGATGACACAGATGAAATAAGACATTATATAAATTTAATTATTAAGTACATATTTATTTTAAGTCAATTGCACCTCTTGAAGTTTTGATTTAGAAATTAGAATATAAAAACTCTCTAACATAACATATGACAAAAAGTATCAGTATTTTTGTTAATGGACCAATCATTTGCGGATGTGGAAAAATGATGACGATTGACACAAACTTATAAGAAGTTGCTATATATGTTAGTTTTCTATTTGGTTTATTATTAGTATGCTATAGTTATTTAGAGTACGTAGGTTTCTGTGCTCCAATTATGAAATGCAAAAAAATGTCACAACTTCATTTTATTCATTAATTTAGAAATTTTTAAAATTAAATATCGTATCTAAACCATTGATATTATTCAAATTAGCAAGCAATAATGTCTTTATGTTTTGACATTTTGGTGAGTATCAACTATCAAATGAATTTTATAATTTACAAAAATTATATGATAATAATGCATCACAATAAATGGAACAATATCAACCTTTTGAATTCGATATTTAAAATTCTAAAATCTGAAAATTTGGTAAAGAATAAAATTATGACATTTGGCGACATCCAAAATTTAGGCACCATAGGCCTGAGGCCTCCTCATATATTTATTAACAGTTGATCTAAAATTTTAAGCATTCCTTGATCCTGAGTAAAATTTTAGGGTTGTCAGCGAACCACTTTGAAAGGCGTACGCAATGAAGGCCATAGAAGAACATGTGAATGGTCAACGGTGCCCGGCGCCAGGTCCAAGAGGATACCATCAAAAGTCCTGTAAAGTGGATTTAATAAATTTCAATTTTTTTTCCCTAATGATAAACAATCAATTTCAATTGGCTTGTTTCTAAAGGTGGCGATTACGCCAGCATGTTCTAAATCTTGAGAAAAAGAAAATATTAAATGAGAAGGCTAATGGCTACCAAACGAGGTACCAAAAATTCAAATGCTATATCCAGCTAGCGAAGGTTTCACCCGTGTACAGGAGTATCATTAACAAATAACAATATATAGGCATGTTTGGAAGTTGTATGGAATAAGAATAAGAATAAGAACAAACTTTTTTTTGTTTTAGTTTCATATTTTTATTGGAACAAGAACAAGATTCATTTTGTTTTTATTCTCCTTGTTCTAAATGGTGTCAAACAAAAAATAGCTTCTTCTTATTCCCTTGTTATTATTCTATAGACTTCCAAACATACCCTTACCGAACTGTGAGGTTCAGAAAACATTTCATACAAATTTAATTAATTTGTATGGATGGAAAACAAACATCTAAAAAAAATTCTGCAATTAATTGTTCTACTCTGTAAATTTGATTTTTTTTGTTCTAATTCTTTAATTAAAATGTGCATCCAGTTGAACTTTAGAACTTTGCCGGAACAACTTTCAACTCACTAAGCTAAACAAAATTACTAAGTTATTAAAATGTGATATGCAAAACAGTTTGGTTGCAGAGGTTCCTTTGCATTTAAAAGCAACGATCGAGGTATACCTTTTTTATAGTGTTGTAAGTATGCCATATATACATATAGCCAAAAAATATAAAGAATTATTTTAAAGAATTTTAAAAATCTTCTATTTGTTTACAGTTTATATATCCATTTATAATACAGCTACATATTTATACATGCATATTTATATTGTATTTACTATTTTATTTAATTATTTATAAGCAGAAGTAGGACGATCCAAAAAAGATGTATTATCTGTTAGAGTTATGTCCTAGAAGTCAATAATTTAATGACTTAATTATTAGTTTATGTTTTGGATGATATTTTATCATCTGTTCCTAGGTTTATTATTGACAGATCATTCAGGTTGAGGATCTGAATTGTAGATCTTTGTGGATCATTCTTTAGAATGACAATAATAAATCTAAACGGTCCATAATCTTGATAATTAACAAGGAACATTAATTATCATATAAGATTAGTATGCAAGTTAAGTGATGATTAAGTTCTACAAATCATAGGTAAAGAGTTACCTACTTAATTGCATATGTGTATGTTATGGAACATAGTACAGGACTTGACCCAATGAAATAAACATATGGATTGTGTTACGTGTCATTGTTTATTTCGTTATGATTTTGGTTCTAAGTTTGAGATGATTATCTTTTCCACATGAGGATAGGTTCAATAAATACCGTCTACCGCTGATTCCCTATAAGGGCTGTTATACGGACTTCATTTATGTTCTCTTGAATTGTGCGGGGAAAAGCTAATCATCAAGAAAATCGTATGTCCCTCATTAATTCACTTAGTGAGTGACGATATCTGTTTGGGCCCCTTGATGGAGATAGATTGTTTGCATGCAACTTTATACAATTATCTCTAGATCAAGAAACGTATAATCTGCAAGAATGACACATTCCTATCTTGGATTATACGATGATATCGTGTGACATAAGAATCAAAATAGGGAAATACATTTATTCTCTTATGCAGGATTTAAATATTGTAGTAGTACACTATTTATGCGAATTGGGAATCATAACATGTTGCTAGATACCACTTATGATTATTGGAATTAAATAGCGATTTAATTCCATGTCCAACATAGCATAAATCCTCAAAGGGTCACACAAATAGGACTTTGACCATACGTGCATTATTTATTTATTTGCAATAGTGAGTATTGCAAAATATGATAAGTTGATTAATTAATTAAATAACGTTGTGGACCGTTATAATTAATTAAGTCAAATGGATCATATAGAAATAAATTAATGTACATGCTAATCCTAAAATGATTATCAATATATTGATAATTAATTTTATTCATCACACTTTAATTTAATTAAGTGAATTAAATTAAAGTATAGGCTTTTAATTTAATAGTCTATTTGAGCCTAAATTCAATGTAACTTGAAAGCCCTATTAAATAATTGATTTAATATGGACTAAGAGAGATTGAACAAACATAACACATGGCCCATGAGGCCCATGTACATGGCCGGCCACATAGTGGCAAACTTGTAATTAGTTACAAGTGTTGAGGAGGGATGGCTCTATATAAGGACCACTTGAAGAGGCAAAACCTAACCTTCTCACCTTGCCTCCCTTCTTCTCCCTAGCCGCCACCACCATCCATGGGCAGAATTTTGATTCTCCCATGATGGTCTCTCTCTCTCTTGCATTCCCATAGGTCTCATGTGTTGAGAATAGCTATTCCAAAAGGTTAATTGCTAGAATTACTTGAAGAATGGTGAAAAGGATTAGCTATCTCCTTTCTCTTGCTAGCACAAGAATTGGGACATGGCCAAATTTCTTGGTGGACTCGAGGCCGCCATGGAGGAGGCGAAGGAGAGCACCCCATCGATTTCTATGCCGTAGGATCGAGCCCCGCGAATACGATTTCGCGGGAGGTACAAATTCCACCTCTTATCTCTTGTGTCGAATGGCTATGTACTAGATCCTCATGTTGCTTGTGTTTTAATTGGATTAATTAAGGGTAATTAGTCACAAAATTAAAATTGAGCAGTTTCCTAACATTATCTACTTTCTGCATATTGGAATTTTTTTCCGCGATGTATTATTACTTAAGATCATCCTCTCCTCAGCGTCCAATCCATCATTTCCTGGATGACGCATTTTTTCATTTTCAAAATAATTGCCGAGTATCTTCATCATCCATATTTATTTATGTCTCTAATTTCCATCCAGTACATATCAAGCATTACCCACCCTACCTTTCATCTAGCGCTCATCTCCTCCCCTCCTGACATCATATATTATGATATTATAATTTTCTTGATATATATCTTAATTGTCTCAACAAATAATACTAATTGTCCCGCTATATATCTTAATTATGCCAGCAAATAATACTAATAGTCCTGCTATATATCTTAACTGTACCAGCAAATAATACAAATTGTCCTATATTATGAAACTAACTGTACTCATACATATCATAATTGTTCTATAAAATAATACAAATTGTCCTAGTTTAAGATAATAATTGTCATGGAAAAAATGTTAATTGTCCTGAAAAAATTTCTTGACCTAGGAAAAAATCTAATTGTTTTGGGAAAAAAAATAATTGTCTTAAAAAATATTACTAACTGTCATGGAAAAAAAGTTAATTATCTGAGAAAAAAATGTTAATTGTTATGAAAAAAATATTAATTATCCTGAAAGAAAAGTAATTGTCCTGGAAAATATTACTAATTTTCATGAAAAATATTACTAATTGTCATGGAAAAAAAGTTAATTGTCTTGAAAAAAAATGCTAATTGTTTTGGAAAAAATGAGATGGGGCGAGGGAGGGAAACATAGGTGTTAAAAAGGGAGAGGATGATAAATCCAGGGAATGAAGGGGGTAAACGAAAAAAAAATAAAAAGATAATTAGCGCTTAATTAATCACATTTTAAAAATAGAGAAAACACGTCATCCAAATAATGATGGGATGATAAATTCTAGAAATGATTCTTATCACCCCGGTCGTGTATTGCTTTCAAATTGAATGTATATGTAGAACATATTTAGCTCCTTTTCTGAATTATCATGATAATTAATTTGTGAAAATTAACACTATAACAGAATGTCTAAAAGATATATTCCATCTAAAACGCATCATGTAAAACTTGTTGAGAAACAATTTATTAGTAAAAGTGTATGACATTCAACATTGACCACGGAATATATTAAATTTAGAAAAGATAATTTCTGATCAAACTTCTGCTGTACATAACATTATTTCTTCATTTATATATATTCTTTTGAATAATCAACTTTTCTGTTGGAATAAGGTTTTATAGTACCAATCGAAGGGGATTGCGTCCACAAACTGTCGGCTTGAGCATGTGATGTCATGGTCATTCTCATATAGGTGGCATGATAATAGATGCCATTTCAATTCAAAGTATGTGTCATCCATGACTAGGCTTGGGAAGAAAATGACAGTGATACAGATATTTCTTTATCGAAATAATGAAATAGTACTAACAGTTAGGCTACGAATTTTGTTGTTTATTAATGCAAATAATGACTATATATATACAGAAAAGTGTCACATGAATAATGTGTTGTACGTACATATATAGTACATTATCCATATGTAGTTATCCAAACGTTGATGACATACAACTTTATGATTGTTTAGCTATAATTAGTTAATTAGTCTGATAGACTAATCTAATTCCATATAAGATAGAGAATAATACGTCAGGTCAAAATATACCTTAAACTTTGCTTTAATAATGCTGCACTCAATCACAATTTTATATGACAATATGCGGTTGAACAAGGGCCATTGTTCTAATTACATGTACAATATTATAATGGTTGTCCAGCCAATACGGTTTCATCTTATAAATATAATTTTTAAAGATATTTGATAGCAAAATTTAACCTTTGGGTCAGTGAGAATAAATTTTTTTGAACGACTTTATATTAATTACCAAGAAAGTGTAGGTCTTCAAATTTTTAAAAAAATTGTGGAAAAGAAAATAGTGATGAACACCTTTGTATATGTAAAAAAACCTGTTGGTCACGTATAATTTTTGGATGCACATAAATACAAAAAAAAATGAACTGCAAGAGTAGACTGCTAATGATGAGGCGCAAAAATATTTTACTATCTTCGCAACACTACATACAGATTTGGATAAAAAAATGATCTTAATTAACTTGTTAGATAATTGAAAATGATATATATAATATATTATATAAAAAATACATTCTAATATATAGATAGTGATGTAAAACTGTAAAAGTGGACACGCTGCCAGAGCATGAGGAAAGAATAGTTTCTAATTATTGGAATGTGAAGGAATTATTTCTCTATTAAATGATTGTTAAGCTAAGGAGGAAGATTATCATTGTCATCTGTTTTTACTACAGTAATTTAATAGCTTCAATATTTGTATTTAATCAATAGTTGATGGTCTCAATTCACTTTTAGGCCCTGATCAAAATGGTTTTTTCATGGGATTTCAATTCAATTCAATTCAATTCAATTGATTTCATATGATTTCGTAGGATTTTGTTGGATCTAATTACATAGAAATTCTAACCAAATGACACCAAATTTGTTCATTTTGATAAAAAATTTTCCAACGAAATGAAATGAAATGAAATCCCACGTTAAAATCATGAGATTTTGATCAGGGCCTTACTTTTATGCTCCATTATGTGTTGGGTTGGAATGCTGAGGAAAAATTAATAGAACTGAAAAAGAACCCAATACAGTTTGTCTCGGCAATTGAAACTTGTGTCCAATTTCCAACACCCTTCCACATAAAAATTCTTTTTTTTAATTTTATTTCACTTTATTCAGGAAGACTTTCTCCGAGACTAAAACTGTACTTCTTGTTGTTGTTGTTGTTGTAAATGAAGATGGTTCAAATACCTCTCATTTTTTTCTTGAATCTTAATGATAAAAATTCTTTAACTGAAATAAAATAAAAGTTAATGTGACTTATACAGTTCTTTTTTGTCTAGATAATACGTCCATCAGCTCCTTCAGAAATCAGAAAGTTATATTAATATTCAAAGGAATCGGATCATGCATGGAAAAAATTTGAGCGTGTCCTCCAAAGTTTTAAAAAATTATTTCGTGCCTAAAAAATTTTAAATTTATACCAAATTTGGTCTACATTATTACATGTTAAAAAGTTTGATGAAAATTTAGAATTAACGGCAATTAATTAGGTATGCCTCAAATATTATTATGCTCCTTCAAAAATAATAATGCCCCATTCTGCCACCGCCCACTGACACTGAAGCGAATCAAATGCAAAAAAAAAAAAAAGGCGCTACAGTACAACCATACTCAGAGCTCAGAAGTCAGAAGCAGAGGGATATGGGACGGTGGAGGGGTGGGCCCACAATTTAACTGCCAAAACCTAACCCAACCGAACGGTTATTGTTGCTACTCCAAGCAAGACAGTGGGGATAACAATCCACAACCCTTATTCCAGTTTGCCTATTCCTTGTCAGGCCACGCCACATGTCCTTCTCTTATCACTTATCAGCTCACATGCAGAGGCAAGACAAGAGCCTCTATCAACTTTCCTTGCATTGAAGTCTCATTGGGAGGTTCTTTTCGTGTTGGGTGCTTTGACATGGCGCTTGCTGGTGGATTAACTGGAACGGAATTAGTTGTGTTATTTGGGAAAGGAACAAATCTTATCCCTTGACTGTGTTGGTTCCTGCTTCTGCAATTCTTGGTAGTGCTGGATTGTTACAAGAAGAGAGGTGTGCATCCGACAGCGCATGTGGCGCTGACGAGGTTTAGTAGCACCTTTTTTTAACTTCTTGACATTGTTATGGCTTGTTTTTAACTTTTATCATGTGTAATGTGTTGTTTGTTTTACAGTCTTTAATGCATGAAAGCGCAGTAACGAAAACGAAAACTTTCATCATTTAAAATTGAAAATAAATTGCTTTTTTGAAAGCAGGTCCCGCCTTATTGTGGTACTTTTTATCGAAAAATTTAGAAATACATTAGAGAATTATTCATAAATAATTTATATAATATTATATTATTTATAAGTATGGATTTATTCCTAATTCTAATTTATTACTATGTTGAAGAATACATTCATTACTGTGATTAATTCGGATCAAGTTCCATTGTAGGTCCATCGTTTTAATTTTGTACATTTTGCTATTGATTTACAAATATGTAAATAAGCTTCATCATTCAAGTAACAAGAATACCAAATTGCTGCTGCTGTGTTCTTTTTCTCAGCGGAAGGCCAGCCCAGTACCTGGGGCTACCCTTTATTACCCTCACAAAGTCCCTGAACCCAAAGAGACCCAAACATATTATTGGGAAAAAAAAGGAACCCAAGGTCTGCTAGCTAGCATAATATCGGGCTGGACTAGAAAATTAGACTTCTGTTGGATTATTAATTTTTTATCCCAAATGAAATCCGGTAAGTTTGAACATGGGTCCTCCAGGCTCCAGTTCAATTTGGATCTTACTGGGAAGGCTGATGAAGTTGTGAATTTTGCAGCAGCGCAGCATAGAGAATTTAAAAAGAATTTTAAAAAGTTAAAAAACACATCTTTTGAGTCAAGAATTTAAGTAGAGAAAATATAGCACATTTTGATATATTACTAACGAAATTTACGTGCTTCGCGCGATTGAGTTATGTTTTCCATATTTTCGAAAACTATATGTAAAAAAATAAAAATTGAAAAATATATCTCTATCGATAACTATTTTTTTTAATGGTATTAAAGCCATATTAGAAAGTACCATTAATACTATCTCATAAATAATTTTCTACAATTAGAGACAACAATCATCATTATTACATGCGTTAGCCAAAATAGGTGTGATACTATCATAATTATATTTTTAGAACGAAACAATATCCATTTAAATTGCTAACAACATGTTTGGTTGTTAATCGCATAAAACTATAACTATTTTTTCTTAATTCTCATCGATAAATCACATATTTAAAAAGAGCTGAAATTTGATTATCAATAAATGTCATTTTATTATCAAAAAATTATAGAAGTAAAAGAATTACGTCAAATATTGCGAAAGTATAAAATAAAAAAGTTCATATCGTTAGATTTTTTTTATAATTTTGTTATTATGTATATAAAATTTTATACATCAACAGAATTTAAAAAGGTTCGAAAACAATGAAAAACAAAATTATATTTCTGAAATAAAAGAATTAAATCATCATATTTAGAAATTTGAAGAAAATATTTTAGAAATTTTTAACTAATTTTATATTACCGGGTATTTCATATTTTTGTGATTACGGATATAAAAATTTATGGCTAATTGAATTAATAAATATTCTCAAATAATTTATAAAGTACCACATATTTCATAATTCATAAAATTGTATGATCAAATTTAAAAAAGTTATGTGACATGATTGATTTTGTTATAATTTTGCTATTAATTAATTTTATGCACAAATAAAATTATAAATTTCTTTGAATAATTAAAAACCTTATGATATTTATGAAATTTTGGAGATTCAATATTTATTAGATTCAGAAAATTATTTAATTTATTTATAAGTCTATATTATAAAATTTTACATAATTAAATTCTTCATATATCTGTGAGTAATTAAATAAATTATGATAGTCAAATGATTTTTTTCAACGCCTCCAACCAATTTTAAATTGGAATCTTTATGCAAATAAAATTTTATGAGATTAAAGAATTATTAAAATTATTTCATAACTCTATAAATTAAAAATTTTATATTCATGAATTCTTTATATATTTTGAGCACATATATAAATTTTCATAGCCAAATGAATTTTTAAAAACACCTGAACATTTAAAATCTAAACCTATATTTAATCTGAAATCATGAAATGGAGGTGTCCATTGTTCAATAGAATGGAGATAATCTTGTGCTGACATCACCCTTGCACTGTAGAAAATCTTCCTAGAATTGAATGTTTACTAGTTCTAAACTCGCGCGTTGCGCGATTCATCCCAGTCAGAAAGAGCTATGAAATGGTTTCCTAATGAGTCCCGATAATTCCTACATTAGAGCATGATAACGGGATTTTTTCAATTTCACCTCCTTGGATAATTCCTACATTAGTGTATGCTAGGAATAAAGAATTTGACCTTTGCTCAATTTGGCATATGTTTTGATGATGTGAAGTTCCAAGGAAGTAGAGTATCCACTGTAAAACTAACAATCACGTTATATTGCTGATCTGAGAGGATTTGATAAAAAAAACAACTACAATTAGTTGCAGCTTGCAAACTAACAATCACCTTCTATTAACTGGTCAAGTGTTTTTAAATTGAAGAGTTTACACTTCTTTTTTCTACCAAATACACCTAAACTGGACTAATAAAAATATAAACATCACTGTCTTCGACGACCCACCAAAATTTTTTATAGCGAATAATTATAAAACAATTGGATTTAGTAATAAAAAATAATATTTAAATTACAAATATCAAATAGTAACTTGACCATACACACGTTACAGAGTTGTTATCGATTGACAACTGGAAGAAAGATATAGCAATGAAACCTTTTTATCTCAATAATTTAAGAATCACAATTACGAAAAAAGAAATTTAGCAAATCATGAATCAGTTAGTACCTTTATGAATTGAGAAGGTTGTGGATATTAATCAACCGCACCTCCTCGAAAATCTTATATCACAACTATCCAAATAATTTAGAAACGGCACTAAAATATTTCTGCACAGAATGTCAAGCAAATATGCATACATTATGTACCGGAAATTTGGAGCATGAAAAAAATGGTAAAAAGAATTGAAATGCAATACCTAATCTAATCTGCACAGATAATGAGGACATAATGCATATTTCTGACCCACCATTCACTAAAATCTAATAGTATCACATATGTTTGTATGAATAGAAAGCAAAGTTAGTATCACATAATGCAAATTTTGTCCCATTCACTAAAATCCAACCTGCCCAGAAAAAGAATAGAAGACAAATTTACATGAAGTATATATGAAATGCATTGTTCAATTTTTTTTTAATAGATTATAACCAAGTTGCAACCTGTGTATAAATATTTAGTTCTGAAAATGAGTATGATAAACTCACCATGAAATAGGAAGCAATGACGGCATCACATCTTATTAAATGCACAACAATTATTCTTGTTGGATATAATTTTGGGTAACCTAATTAGTAACTGCAAAAATGATGGGTTGTCTGATCATCAGAATTCCTTAAACAGATGATTTTCTTTTCGAATAAGCACAGTAAGGTATGCAAATTTATTTTAGTAAGATAGACATAAATGTTAATCAGCATGAATAAACCTTGTTATAGACACTAATTAAAACTTTCCCTCACAAAAAATCGTCCATTTAAGCCTTGCAACTAAGAAATAGAACTATGTAAAATGGTAAAAAAAAAAATATATCACAATCTGTCTTTGCTGGTTCAATCTTCATTTATGGATTCAATTTGAAATCCTTTATTCTGTTATTGTGTTTCCCAATATAAATTAAGCACACATACTGATTAGGATTTTTTTCATCATACTGGAGGCTAAAATTTATCAATTATAACAGAAGAAAAAAGAGATAAAGAAACTATCCTTGGTTTAAATTGCACACAGACTTAACCAATTGTTATTTGCAGAGAGGCGAATGCACATTATTGAAATTCCTACAAAGAAAAAAAAATGTTAAATTTCAGTATCACTCTTTTTGCAAGGAAAAAAATGTATCAAGATCACAATATTCATACTAAAAATCAGTCTAAATTACTACAGACAACAACTTTTCCTATTTATTGTAATTATTGTGGTCATCGAAAAACTGAAGCTAGCAAAAAGAAAACTACAACAGAATATAAATATCAACTCATGTATAAAATATACATGCTACAGTTTCTTTTGTTCCCATTTTACCCTTCTTAGTTAATAATGAAAAAAAAAATTAATTATTTGTATGAGCGTAGAAGTCCTAGTTGAAAATGTCAATTATTTAAAACTTTTACATTCTAATTTATGAATACAACATAGAGAAACATTTTTTAAAAAAATGTCAATTGTTTTTCTTCTTCATAACTACTAAATACTGACAATCCACAAAAAAATAAGTTAGTGTAAAAAAAATATTTATGTCACACGGAAAACATTCACCAAGATATAGATAAAATTTACATTGGTAAATAGCAATGTCAACTTGTCTGTTGTTGATAGAACAGGAGGTGGTGCGCCACAGTTTTATGCATAGGCCAACTTGACCAATCTCCTCATCTCCTCAAATCTACAGTCAGTTAAAAAAATAAAAATGTGGGACGCTAGAAAGTACATTGGAACTAAACATTAGCCCTTTTGTCCATGAATTGTTATTGTAATGGATAAGAGAAAATTTTGCTTGCTAAATATAATTTCAATATCTCATTGTACAATTTGCAGAACCCATGAACAACCAAGGTTTTTTTTTTTTTTTTTTGCCTCTACTTATTAATAGAAGGTAGACATAATTATACAATGATTTAGACCTAAAATAATATTTTAAAGCACACCTGATGAATGTAACAAACCTAGAAAGTGCATGTTATTGTTCTCATCCTGCACATATTTATTACAACCCTGCAAAGTCAAATGAGATTAAGAACATAAAAATAGCAAAGAAAAAAAAGGAAAATTATTAATCAAGCGACATTAGTAGGGTGTAGGTACAGCTAGTATAAAGCTATTTGTGGAAATGTTATGGTGAGAGCATGAGGAAGAACATCCCACAGAAATTCAGACCCAAGCAAAAAATCAGAGCAAAAATCACCTGAAATAAGTGAAGATGGCTAATTTGATGAAAGATAATGCAGAGAAATCAACAACCTAGGAGAAAAGCAGCTCTGAAATTCACCTAACACCAATCCCCAAAATCTGAAATCAACACAGAAACATACACAATTACATGATTAAAAAAATATGAACTGCTTTAATAATGATTGATTACTAACATCTACCAGCCAAATTTAGATTTAGTTTTGTGTTACTGTGATCCAAAATAAAAGAAAAGGAACCACTGAAAAGCTGCGATCCAGCCAGCCAGCGAAGCAGAGAAGGAACCACTGAAATTGCAGCCAATCGGTACCCATCTGAAAGAAAAACCGAGCAAGAATGAAAGAAACCATAGATTCATACTCAATCGCTACTCATATGAAAGAGAATGAGCCGATCTATGCATCCATACCACCGGAATCGCGAGATGAGATCGAAGTTCGCCATGATTTCAAGAAAAAAAGAGCGATAGACGCCGTCACTTTTTTTGCCTTGGGAGTCGCGTCAGAGGAGGATCGTGTTCTTTTTTACTTTTCACCTCTCCTTCGTCTGATGTTGTGGAGAAGAAACCACGAGGAGATGGAATTGGAGACGGAATTGTAGATGGAGGTCTGGCGGCGGATGAGTGACATAGAAAAGCAAGAGAAGAGATGGTTGGAGACGGAGCGATCTCACTTTCTCTCTCCCTCGCCAGGCATAAGGTTTGCGTTGAGGACAACAAAAGAGGCAGATTCTTTGGGCATAACGACATCGGAGAAAACAACTAAACTAATCTAATTTGATGGATGAAATGGACGACTGAGATCGATTGCTGACGTCATCAAAAAACACTGTAGAAAAGGACCCTGGAATTGGAGTATTTTTTGATATATGATAATCCCTACATTTTTTTGCACTTATTGTTTTTCTTTTGTGTAAATCTATCGTTAAATTAATCAGCTCATCGACGTCAGTACTATCTTAAGGGTGCTAGGCGTTAAAACAGAGACGAAACTATGGTGTTTCGTTTCAGTGATGAAATTAGTTTCAATTTCGTTAAGCGTTTCACAGTGATGAAATGATCGAAATTTACACAATTTTCGTGATTTACACAGCTACAAAACTATTTTATTGTTTGGTTAATCGTTTCACTAAACCAGACGAAACTAAAATTTATTTCGTTAATTGTTTCGCCAGGTCAAAACGAATCAAAAAACAGTGAAACGCGCTTTCGTATGCGGCCCTGACCCCAGTGTATTGGTTTTACATAGCATGAGCAATTTAATTCCAACAATCTAATTTAATTTTTTTTATACTAAATCATTCTCAAATAAAAGTATTCTAATAATAAGTTGGCGGAGAGGAGAGCTTTCTTGAAGGCTTGAAGCTTCTATAGCCGATACGGCGATACCTGAATATAAAAACGAATACAGTTTGAACACTATTTGAAATCACTTTCTATTGGTTTAGTCATTGCACACGGAACAAAAATGCATTTCGCGCTACAATGTTCGGTCTGGACTCAATGGTCTTGTGTGATTTGTCCACAAAAAATTCCATTTTCTTTCTTATTTCGAGACATTGAAAGGTTATTTTTGCGGATCATCTAAACTTAAATGAGCAGAATGGGAAGGACTTTACATGACTATGATCGTTTACATGAAGCTAAAGAATAAACCCTGCATGATATTTTTCTTACTTGAAATTTAATATTTTCAGAAAATGTCAAATTTTACTGTATTAAATACCAAGACAAAATTTATTAGCTAATGATGTGCAAATTTTCACTACTGAGATATACTTCTTTTCAATCTTTTGCTTGGATGAAATGAGAATTGTGGAGGGGTATATCATAATTTTTCTTTTTTCATTAATATTTGAAAAAAAAATTAATTTTCGAATCCAAATCAGTACTCTTGTTCAATTTAAGAGCGATGCATTTTTATGTAATTTTTATAATTTTTAGAATGTCAACACATGAATGTATTAGAATTAATCTATTATTGTTAACAACATTCATTATTTATTGACATCTTAATTAAGTATCAAATGAACTTCAAAATTCATAAAAATTTTATGAAAATTCATCGGTCATTAAATTGAACAATTTTAATCATTTGGATTCAAATTTTGAAATATTAATGAAATAACGAAGTTGTGGTATTACGTGACATAAAAAATTTGTAGTACTAGAACCCTCTTCTTTAGAAATATAGAATTTTATTTTTATTTCTATGATGGAGGCTAAGGCCTAAGAGAATTATTTTCATAGTTTTAGTTATGGTAAAAGAGTTGAAAAATAAAATTTTCATTCTGTCCAAAAAAAAAAGAATTTTTCTCTGACATGTTTTCCCGAAATTATTTAATATAAGAATTTAGACACAAAAAATTTTAATAGAAAGAATTATTTAATTTTTTTTTTAATAAGAAGAAAGTTCCTACCCGGTTTATAACCGCGTAAAGTATCTCTCCTTTTTACCCATTTATAAAACGCGTTCAATGGCTTCCAACGCGTTTCATGAACGAGTAAGAAGGAGAATAAATCGTCAGACCTTCCTACCCGTTTATAAAACGAGTTGGAAGCCTTTTAACGCGGTTTATAAACGCGTAAAAAGTTTGTTATTATTTTCACTCCTAAACGCGTTTTATGAACGCGCTATATTTGTGTTAATTTATGTCTTTAGTTTTCAATTTGGTTATTTGTACGCCGCTTATTAATTTGTTTGGTCAATAAAGGTATTTTTAATAAATACATTCGTAAACTTTACTTATGGTCACCGCCTCTGTTTCGGTACCAAAGTTGGTTAAAATATTTCATTTTGCGTTACTTAGTGTATTTATTAGTAATGTTGGGCTGTGAAAATTTTATTATTACTTTTCTTACATGACAATAAATATTCCTTTTATGTTCTAGGCGAATTATATTTTCATAAAATTACGCTATTTTAATTTATAAGTATACAAATTACAACTTTTGGTTTTGCCTCTCTTTGTATCAATTATATTCTGATTCGCACTCAGCATCTTTGTGTTATGTTCAAATTAATATTCATCGCACTCAGCATTATATTCTGATTTGCACATACTATGAATATTAATTTGAACATAACACAAAGATGCTGAGTGCGAATCAGAATATAATTGATACAAAGAGAGGCATAACCAAAAGTTGTAATTTGTATACTTATAAATTAAAATAGCGTAATTTTATGAAAATATAATTCGCCTAGAACATAAAAGGAATATTTATTTGTTGAACCCTAAAATATTCTCATAAATACCGGGAAATGGTAAAGCGGAATTTGATATTTTAAACATGGGTCAAATATAGGAGGCGCCCGACAGTCTGAAAATTATCCCGATTAATCGGAGGGGTTTATTTGCAGATAAGAGGACAGAGGTATTTCTATATTATGCAACATGTCTTTTCTGTGAAAAATACGAACCATGCCTCGGAATACCGTACGAAAATAATTATATGATTTCATAAATATTTTGTGAAATTATATGATTGATATGGGCATCAAAATATATCAAAATTCTAGCATATAAATCCATCAAGATCAGCGCATCCGAAGGCATCAAGATTCGTGCAACAAAAATCCCATGATCAAATTCTTTTATTTCTCTGGCCCATTTTCGTTTCGGCCCAACAAGCATGGACAGCAGGGATTATGGACAGCAGGTAAAAAATATATATATATAAAGGACAGCAGGTAATGGAGTTTCATGGAGTAGCACACCCCCCCCCCCAAACTGGCCAATGCACTGAAGGAGGTAGTCACTTCAACATAAGCCATGCTAAGAAGGAGTTGTGCAGTAAAGGGGTAATTGTGTCAGCCTAATAGCTTGCTATTTCATGCATACAAGCTATTAGGATTCACACATCTCTATTCCTTTTCCAACAATGCCTCACTATCACCACCACTACCTCAACCATGCCAGGAGGAAACAATATATTGGAGGCTCTCTTATGCTGGGTTAATGGCTTGTTATATCCCAGCAACAAGTCATTATACTCTCATGCATTCCCTTTTCAAGTTGATATAAGGCTGACCAGATCCAAATCGAGTGAGAGTATACTGCTGTGGCCTTGTGATGCAATCGAGAGAGGAACACACTTTCAGAGGCATGCTAAGGTGTTCCCCAATCCCGAATCAAGCTCTCATGGCTGCTAGAAAGTAATGACAATCCAAGAAAAGCCAATCGACAGCCCATCATCATGGCCAAATAAAAACTGAGGGGTAACCCCTGGAGGGATGCACTCGACAGTCAAATTGACAGAGAAGACACATTCCTATACCTCTCATGAGCCTCGTAGGCGCCTGACCCAACCCCCATCATGGCCAATTGATTGAATTGATCAATTCGCTGTCATGGCAGATTTAGGAAGAGGTGGAGCACCATGCCGGAGGAGATCGGCAATCAAATTGAGGCTACACCAAGCTTCGTGTATCCCTCATGATGCTCTTAGGCGTGTCAATTTGACACGAACTCCGCCAGAAGTCCACAGCCATTGTCAGCCTCTCCTTCGAAACCCTAGAAGCGATTGCGGCGAAACAGCGGCCCCCATGACCGACAAAGGGGTCCTATCACATCAGGAAGGTCATACGGCAATAGACGATGCTCTGTTGGTGCCTGATGGTGTCATAGAAGGTTCGAATGCATATCCATGGCGGCTCCCCATCGCCTGTTCGACGGAAGGACGAAAAAGAAAGGAGAGAAGAAGGGATTTATTTCCTCTGTTTGCATGAACCTGGCTCACCATCAACGGATCGCGAAACTCACTGACCGCAGGTCCCACACACAGAGGGGTCGGTTATTCCCTGAAACACCGGGAGCGTGGATGGTTTTACTAAGGAGCGTCCCTACTTTGATGATTTTCTGTGGCTCTCTCTGTGTGGCGAGTTACTAAAGTGTAACGATCCGACTATAACCAACCACATGGTGTCACGTGTTGCTCTCATACAACTCAGGTCGCTGATGACCTCATCCTTTCCTTGATGATCTGGACCAATCAGGGCCTGCCATGTGTCATTGCTGCTGATGTGGCATCATTTCATTGCTGGAAACTTTAAAAATCCATAGAAATTCAACCGTAACTCAGAAAAATCCAAACAAAATTTTTATGGACCCAGAAAAATATGGAGAATACAGTCATGCCAAAACCACGACCAAAATCCAAACAGAATATTTTAAATCCATATTCTAAGCTCTGGCCAATCACAAATTGCCACCTCAGCCTTATATTTATTTAAAAATCCAACAACCTTTAAAAATTCATGAAAAATCACAGGAGGTTCAGAAAAATATGAGGAAAAATCCTGAAAGCTCAGAAAAATAAGGGGAGTCTATTTGGCTAATCATCACCACTATAAACACTACCAAATATATTCCTACCATTATTCTCTCTTGGATATTATGGAGAAAAGCCGTTCCGGCAAAGGCTCGAAGGCTCATGACCAAATCACTGAAGGCATGGATAATATTTCTAAAAGTCATATTGGCACACTAGCACGACCGAGTCTAGTGTTTCATTCATGACTTGAATAATAAAACTCATCGCAAACCCAATGATCAAAACCACCAGACGGTCAACGTCACGACGAGTGTGGATCAGAATGGAGACACTAAGTACTGTTGCTAACAAACAAGAGTACTGGTGAAGCATCAAGTTCAATGATCTGTTTAAACTGAGACTCGCTAACCTCAAAATGATGGATAGTGAGATCTATCATGGCGTCACGGGACTCTATCAAGAGACCCGAAATAATATGCAAATCAAGTGAAAACCAAAACAATATTCAAGCAAACTGATAAAATCCCAAAGAGAAGGCACACTACACCGCAAGATGTTATCAGTGAAGAATATGGATCCAACCACATACGAGCAGAACTCTTTGCAGTCTGAGAAAAGTTCACAATGTTGTCCCAAGCCTGCTGAGACGATAGAAGCCATGATTATCAAAGGCACCCGCTCTCTCGAGAAGGCAGGAGGTCCTATCTTGAGTGTATGCAATCTACCCGCCAGAGATAAACGTCTGCCAACACCGTTGACTCAGGCACGCAACATTATGATCCTATCAAGGATATGCAGATATTGTCATTATGGACAAACTCCACATCATCATACCCGTACCTTGGGGAAAGATCACACTTTTATTTCAGGAGTCTACGGTTATCTAAGGCACCCGCTCTCTCAAGAAGGCAGGAGGTCCTAACTTGAGTGTTTGCAATCTAACTGCCAAGGATATATCGAGGCCAACACTGTTGCTGTAAACGACTCCCTCATATTATATTAAAGACCTTATCCCAGACCACACCACTACATCAGATGGATCCATAATCCTTACCCAAATAATATCCTCATTCAGAAACTTTCAACATGTTCCTTAGTCACATTGCTTATGCCTCAAACAGCTCAGTAATGTCGACTTAGTCTATCTTTTAAATCAACAACCAGATCTCATACAACAAAACTTACCTCTTTCGGTGCTGGAGGGAAACTACAATGTTCCGGTCGGAAGCCGGGCATTACCTGAACACTCGCAAAGATTGCCGAGCGTCTATTGACTTTCCTTGGCTAGATGCCAAGCACTATGTCGCATTGACACTTGATCAGGAATCAAGCGAAGCTGCAACAGCTGGTCAGAGACTGAGTGTTAGAGGAACACTCCCATGATCGAGAACCAACTGTTCATGACGTACCGGTCGGCAGCCGGACGTTACTTGAACGCTTAGCGTCATTTGAGTGACTCGTCTTGCCTAGATGTCAAGCATCACGTCACATTGAACGATTGGTCAGAGACTGAGCGTCAGAGGAACGCTCCTATGATCGAGAACCAATTGTCACCCGCACCTAGGGAAGCCAAGGGGCAGCTGACTTAGGTAGCACCCGCGCGCATAAGATTTTTGGACGCCCACAAACCCAAGGGTCTGGCGAAGGATAGTTTCAATGCTTCGGGTGAGAGCCGAACCGTTGAAACCTAGGATATTTCAGGTGGCAGCTGAACTATCCGCTGAACGTTTGAATAGCAATCAGGGTTCCTTGCGAGGTTTCGAGTAACACTTGGACTATCTGCATGATATCTCGGCTGGCTACCAAGTATCATCAGAATATTCTAAGGAGGATCGAACCGTCTGCTCAATACCCGTTTGGCGAACAAACGTCACTTTAACATCTGACTGGCATCCAGATGAAGTTTGGACACTTCAGGTGGCAGCTGAACTGTCCATTGAACGGCCGACTAGCAATCAGATTCCTTTCAACATTTCGAATAACAGTCAGACTATTGTTTGATATCTCGGCTGGCTACCAGGTATCACCTCAATACTCTGAGTGAGGATCGAATTGTTATTTATCTGATTGGCGAATGGACGTCACTTCAACGCTTCGAAGAATAATCGAGTCATCTGTCCGATAAACTGGCTGGCTACCAGATATCATTTCAGAGTCTCAATTATGATCGAATCGGAAGGGAACATCTGACTGGCACCCAGATGTCACTTCTAAACGATTCGAATAGCAATCGGACCAATTGTTTGGTACCTTGGCTGGATACCAGGTATCACCTCAATACTCCGGATGATAATCGAATTGGCACTTAACACTTGGCTGGCAACCAAGCGTCTTCGGTTCAGGTGGCAGCTGAATCGATTCATGGATATTTGACTTGCGACCAGATGTACTGTCGACACCTCAAGCAACAATCGGATAATCTGCGGGTTATCTTGGCTGGACACCAGATATCATCTCAGTATCTCGAATGATGGTTGAACCGTCTACTCAATGTCTGAATAGCAACCAAATGTCTCCCGAACGCTCTGAACAACAATCGGATTATCTGTTTGATAGTCTGGCTGGCTACCAGATATCACCTCAGTACTTCGGATGGAGATCGGAACGTCACTTAACGTCTGATTGGCAACCAGATGTCTTAACGGTTCGAGTGGCAGTCGAATCGTTCCCCTGATACCCTGGACGAAAACTAGATACCACTTCAACGCTTCAAATGGCAACTGGATCGTTTACTTGATATTATGGCTGGAAACCATGTATCAACGCAACGCTTCAAGTGACAAGAGAACCGTTTATTTGATATCTTGGCTGGAAACCGAGTATCATCCCAAGAAGAAGAAACTGAACATTGCCAAATGTCACTTCAACGCTTCGGGAGCAAACCGAACCGTCACTTTGAACATCGCCAAATGTCACTTTTAACGGAAGCCACTCCGTCTATTGAACGTCTTGGTCAGGTACCAGATGTCACTTAACGCTCTATGCCCATCGAACGAGTGTCACCCCGCTTCCCGGGAAAGGTCAAGGGGCAACCGACTCGGGTCGCACCCGCGCGCATAAGATTTTAACGCCCATAAACCTAGGGGTCTGGCGTCTTTAACATCCACAAGCCCAGGGGCCTGATGTCAACTCAAAAGAAGAAGAAAACAACCTCAAGCACCGTATCAACCAAATTTAACGATCTGATCAGGAATCAGATGTCACTTTCAGACAACCTCGACAAAGATCAACAGGAAGTCTAAGAAACCCGCTTCGGGAAGTCCATGCCTTATAAAAACAAAAATACAAACCATAAGAGCCTAAACCTTGATTCCTCATATTATAAGGAGAACTCGGAAAACGAGAAGATTACAAGCGTCCAGCGACGGAAGTCAACCGAAACCTCTACAAGCTAAGAACTCTAGAGACTGCTGTCCCCTGCAATCCAAAGTCCACGAAAAATATATATATATATAATAATATGATATATTAATATTGCATTATAGTAGTAATATTAATAAAAAACAAAAAAAAACAAAAAAAAACAAAAAAAATTATAGTAGTAATATTAATAAAAAAACAAAAAAATAAAAAAAAAATATATAAATGCATGATAGGACCGCTAATTGTATATTTACAATTCCCTAACAGCTCACGACACACAATCCTTTGATTTTCCCGATCTAGAGGTGCTCCTGACCATGTCGGAGGTAATTAACAGTAGGGGCTTGCGCCTACTGGAAAGAAAGGACCCCTTCAAATAATAAACCCTCGTGAGAACTCAAGACCGTACAGTTACCGCGCTTCGGGGTGGTATCGGTATCGGCCTCTTGAGGCTCGCGAGGGGTATCTGATCCGCATTCTTTTTTGCCCCTCAATCCGAGACCGGATTTTCCTCTGTTGATCCGAGGGCCGTGAAAAAGTGCGAGACAGGTTCTGGCACGCCCGGTGGGACCTCTTTCTCCTCTCATCAAGGAAAATCAAAGGATATAATGTATGAGCTTTAGGGATCAGTGACGTTTCATCTTTTGCTGACAAATAAACAAGTACTTCTCTTTTGCAGGAAGATGATGAGCAAGGGCAACAATGGCAATGAAGTAGCTCCAGGGGCCACTTCCGCGATGTACTTAATCGGATCAATTCCGATTACTGTTCCAGTGGTGCAGGTTGGTGTCAACAGCTCCTTCAACACCCCTGCCAGCGAGGCGATTGGCAAAGACAACGTGCAACTTGATAACCATGGAGGACCGCGTACCATTAACACTGCTCCAATAACCAACACGCGTGTCAAGAAACTCAAAGCCAAGAGCACTATCAATGAGGTATTCGCTCCAACCAAGCCAGCGCCGAAACTCATGAAAAAGGTCAAGGCTTCAACAAGGGAAGCCTTGCAAGCATACCAAGAGGAGCTCGAAGTGGAGACGGACTTGCCTGTTCAAAACTCTTTTTCTCCACTCCGAGCAGCGAAATGGAGTTCCCCAAATACACGCCTTCTTGGATGGAGAGATTTGCCTGCCCGCTTTAAATCTCTGACTGTCACCTCCGATAACCCGGGACCAAGCATTCCCGAAAAGATTCGAAGGGTATATCGTGTTATCAAGAACGCGCAGGGCCAGAGGGAAGTTCATGGTCTTCTGCAACCAGAAGACAGGGAGGAAAAACCTCGTAAATCTGTATTTGAAAGGCTTTCCTTCCCGCCTACGTTGTCATCTGAACCTACAAAAAAGAAAACATACCATAACAATCATGGCCATCGTGACCCAATTTACAAAAGGCTGACTTACCAGGAGGATGAGCCTAAGGATCAATCAAAAATCCTCGTGAAAAGTGGTCAACATATTGTTCGTAAAAAGACCAGAATAATACAAAGATTCAAACAGTTGTCTCGAGGAGATTTGCGAATCCAATTGGAGACTAAGAGATGGGAAAAGAAAAAGAAAGAAGCGCAAACCGAGCAACAAGTATATGATTGCGAAGAATCTTTTACCGTAAATGCCATGAGCATAGACGAAGAATCTGATGATCAAATCATCTCGTATGCAGCTAGTGGCGATGAGGACGAGCCTCAAGAACCAGAAAGCGAGATGGTAATAACACGTAGCCAGGCCGATGGGAGACAACCAGAGACAAGGCAAGCGAAAGTTGGCCAAAAGAAGGGCCGGAATACCAGGAAGAAACCCACATCCGGAGAAGAAATACCAACACATCCAATCGACCCCGTTATGAATGAGGAGGAATTCCATCAGGAGTATGATGTATCGACGGGTGAAAGTGCAAGCGAAGAAGAAGATGTCGCGAATACACATTTAGAAAAGAAACTGGAGCTAATGGCTCGAGAACTGGAGGCGCTTCGAAAAGAAAATGCCAAATTAAAAACTCGACAAAAGAAGCAGAGCTCTCACGATGAAAACGAAATCCGCCCCAGGACAAATGGTAGCACCAGGATCCGTATTGAAGAACCTGAAGAAACTGTTGCTAAGAGGAATGGGAGAAGACTTACAAAAGATGAGGATAGAGAAGAAAAAGATCGTGGTGTTTCCTGGGATTCTCCTAGGGCATCACTAGCTAATAGGGGGCATGCCTATCCCCTACCAACCTCCTCAAACTCGACAACTGGAGAAGACCTTCGGGAAATGATCTTCAGACAGATGAAGGAGATTGGATTGGGGATCCCAACAAAATTCAAAAGAAGGGTAGGGAGACCTTACCCTCGACATTTTGATAATGAACCCTTCCCCAAAAGATACGTGGTGCCGAAATTTCGGTTATTTGACGGGATAGGATCAAAAACTGCTCCAGAGCAACACCTTGCCCACTTTGTTACCACATGTGGAGACACAGCTAATAATCCTGCATGGTTACTACGTCAGTTTCCCCAAAGCCTTGCAGGAGCTGCCTTTGAGTGGTATGCGTCTCTGGAAGAAAATAGCATTAAGTCTTGGGAAGAGATGGAAGATGCCTTTTGTTCTAAATTCATGGTCATCGCTCAGGATGTCACCTTTATGGATATGGCAAATTTAAAATCAAAAAAGGGTGAAGGGATTGTAGAATACATCACGAGGTGGAGGAACGTGAGTATTCGGTGTCAACCGCCGTTAAAGGAGACCGAGCAAGTTAATATAGTCATGAGCAATCTGTCAGGATGGATTCAACCATATTTGGTGCCAGCAAAAATCACAGAGTTCCAGCCATTGGTCACTCTGGCATCCAAGTATGAATCTTTAAGTCAAGAAGGATGGATTCCAACAGCTCGGCCCAGTTTAGAAAAAGAGAAGGGTAGAGAGAAAGGAAAGAAGAGCGAAACAAAGAAAAGCGAAAACGCAATGGCCTCAGCTAGTTACAACATTGGCTCTGACGAGAACAAGCGAGCAGAAAGAGATGATAATAGAGAATCAGGCCAACGGAAGTTTGGCATAAGCCTACGGGAGCGTAGGAAAAGGCCTTATTCTTTCAAAAAAGAATACATAGATGAGCTGTTTAAAATTGCCATAAGGCACGGCATGCAACTACCACAGTGCAAGCGACCCGAAGAGGCAGACAAGTCCGATGATCCTAATTATTGCCTTTACCATAGAATTCTCGGACACAATCTTGAGGGGTGTTACATCTTTAAAGATTGGTTGGAAAATCAAATACAAGAGGGAGAGATAAAAATACCTAAAGAGGCTCAACAAACTCCAAAACCGCACTTCCAAGTTAACATGATATCTTGTGTAGGATCGGAAGACGAAACAGAATTGCATCAACCTTGGGTCCTCCATCTAACCAAGAAATCTAAGAAGTTACTGAGAAAAATGCATAGTGAGCTCCAAGCCAAAAGCAACCCCCAACCTACAGAGAACATTCCCGCTCCAAGAGTCATATTTAGTCGATCAAAGGAAAACGGGAAGAAAAAGGAAAAGCCGATAACATTGGCTAGAGCTAAGCAACTTGCTGGGATGGGCGAAAGGACTAAGAAAGACAAAAATGAAGAGTACGTGCAGAAAGTCCCAAAGCCTATCACGCTTGAACATTTTATTCCCCAGCAGGTCATGGCAAAGATTTCAGGAGCAAAAACAAATGCCAAGATTAGTACTTCAAAAGGAAAGGAGAAATCCTTATGTCTAGATAGACATGAACATTGCAACGGTGTCATCATGACAGACTCGATGGACGATCAACCTCCTGCGAATATGGCGACACCTCTAGCCCGAAGACCAAAACATACAGCTCGTATCTCAGTTGGTTACCGGGCCATACGAGAAGAGTTAGAATTAACGCGATCCATTTATACCGCAACTTTGGAGGAAGAGAATAGAAAGATCATTGAAAAGATAAGACCAACCATTCAAAGATACATGAGTCAACCTCAAAGCGAGAACTTACAACCAGTGCACCTCAAAAGCGACACATCGCCAATCAAGAACAAACACGGTGAAGGTACCTCGAAGCCACTATTGGTGTATCGGCGAGACAAAAATAGAAAAATATACAGTCATGATGAGCACTGTTACTCGATAGGATATGAGGGTCCTACCGGGGAAGACCCGTGGAGAGATGATTTTGAAGAACAAGATCCAGAGGAAACGGAAGAACCACAATACTCAGAAGATGAGTACCTATCGGATGAAGACTTTACCCTGGAAGACTATTTCACTCTATACCCAGAAATGCATCGGATTATCCGAACCATGATGAGCGAAATAAGGATATCTCAGGGTATGGATCCAATTGAATATTCTAGTGATGATGATGAAACTGAAAATGAAATCGAATTCTCATTTCGACAATTGAGTATTGACGAAAATGGTGATGACATCAACTTAGGATGGGGAATAGAAGGCATCGTCGCCCAAGGATGGGGAGACACTGAAGAGGAAGATGGAACAGAAACTCCCTCCCATCGGTCCTGTCATAACATGTGGGCAGGATGGGACTCATTCGAAGATATAAAAGGAGACGAAATGGAAGATAATGATGTTATGCCACACCGGGAGGAAGAGCAAGCCATAGAATTTGAAATCAACCCGGGACCAATTCTAGCACCACTCGACATAAACAGTATAGAAATCGCGTTCTCCGAAAATCCAGAAGATCCACAGCTGACAGTAACTATCTTCGCTGACCCAAGAAACGTTCAGACTGAGATTAAGTCGGAACTGATAGATGAAGTACTTCGCCTTGTGGATAGAGAGATGCAGGGAGTATTGCGTACTCATACAGGCAAAGATTTGGAAGAAGAATATGATCAATATGAGTATTGCAACGCCATTACCGAAGGCGAGCGGGTAGACGAACCATCAGAAGAAGGCGAGAACAACCCGAAAAAGGATATTGCACCAGATTCAGATGAGTCAGAATACCAAAACGTAAGAATGATACACATTCCAATGAATGGGGGTATGGAAATATGTGCGGCAATACCACCCGAGAGACATGTAACATGCAAGAAACGACGATATGACCCGACAATCCCGTACCCGTGGATAGCAAGTCGAAGGGATGTGGAAGGAGTTTATCAAACAATAGCGATACACGAGGCTCGAATGACCAACGCCGAACTTCTTGAGTACTTTCAATTACCCTCTGATACCAGGATCACAGTGGAAAAAAGAAAAAGGCCTCCGTTGGAAGCATCAATAGTACGTCCGTGGAAGAAGTATCCAAAGTGGGGAATGTTTTATGATTGTGAAATAAGAATAGCCCCACCCGAGGATTATACAGAAGAGGAGTTAGCAGAAAGTCCCTTGTATTCAAAGGCTGTGAAACTCTCCCCGTGTTCCATCTTTAGATCCAACAAAGATATATTATATCTCCCGAAAGAATCCTGGTGTCGAGAGATGTGGGGGCAATATGAGCCGTCAGAGGATAAAACATGGGAACATGGCGAGGCGTCGCGAAGTAACCATAGGAATGAGGTCCTACAGAGGGGCGAACTATCAGACATGGAAACAGATGATGAACTATCAGACATGGAAATGGATGATGAACAAGATAATCACGAAACTTGTAATGTGGTCAATTTTAGTGATACTGACTCAGATGATGATGAAGTAACGCCAAGGCTCTGTACTGAACTTCTTGCTGAAACATCCACCAGAAGGAAGGATAAAGGGATTGTAATAAAGGAAACAGGCTCGTGCTCACCAGATAGAAAAGGAAAAGAGCCCGTTGGATCACATGAAGGCGTCATCTCTAGATTGGAGGAAAAGATGAGCATGTTTCTCGACACAGTCACGGTGATACATCAACAAAACATGACGATACTTGCCACCCTAGAATCATTATGTGACTTGGCGATCACTGACAAACGCACGAATGAGGAAGCGATCAAGGCTGCAGTAGAAACTCTACGACCTATAATCAGAGAAACAAGAAATGATACAGAAGAAAAGAAAAATAATGACAAGACCGGAAAAGAATCGGTAGATGGTCATACTACACCTTTATCAGAGGAACCTTCTCAGACCAATACACCCTTGGAGACTCCCCAAGTTGAGAATCAAGCTGATCAGGTCCCTCGAGGGAAAAGCGACAAACGACGCAAAAGGCGAAAAAATAAAAAAGATCCTAACCAGGAGAATCTGAAACACCCGATTGAAGAAAGTATAAGAAAGAGCCCTCCTGAACAGACTATAGAATCTCCAAGATCAAATCGCAATCCTAATACCGAACCAGCAATACCAAAACGATTAGACACGAGAACGCATGGGAGAACTTCTTCAGGAAATGAAAATCCAAGGAACTCAATAGGACCAAATTCTGCCCCAGTGGTATTAGAAGGAATTCCTATGACGATGTGGGGAATCCCGCACATAAGAACACAGCCTATGGCACCTGCCCAAGTACGAACAGTCCCCACCAGGAGGAATCGCAGAAGAGCGCGTCACCAAAGGGATCGTGGGTACTCAGTAACTGGGAGAGCTCGCTCTGCTCGAAGGGCATTACTTGAGCAGACAAGAAGGAGAGATGGTCTGCAGGAACCACCTACTTCACCAGCTGAAGGAGCGGAATATTATGCTTGGCTCAGAGAAGTCTTAAGAGATAATATGCGGTCATCAGGAAGAGCCAGGCGAAGGGACAACTCTGAATTCTGCTTGTATCATTTGGAAAGAGGTCACGCTACCAAAAGATGCCCCGTATATAGAATGTGGCAAGACAGGCGAGCCCAGTTGAGGCATATAAGGACACGGGGGCCCTCGTCCTCAAGGAACACCCAACTCCGAAACCGGTCAGCCCGACGGAACCCGAGATGGGAAGAAATGCTAGAAATATACGAGGACGAATTCATTAACACAGTTACTTGTGAGTTTGATCCAGAAGAGTCATTCAATGGTTATGATAGTTCGAGCAGCTTTGAAATCAACGAGTATTACGATAGCTCGGAAGAAGGACCTGTTGTGATTCGTCCTGAAAATATAGAAAAAGAATATCATGAAGAGAAAAACGAATTCTTCCTCAAAACAATGTTCGAACCAGAAGAGGAAAATGAACCGCCATCATCATGCTCAGATGAGTGTAATGTTACCCTTCGCTCCGGCACATACATACCCGAACGACAACCTTCCAAAGAGAACACAAAAGGAGTAAACCAGACGAAGGACTTGTCAGAAAAGAGAAGGCCAACGGCGAATAGTTATAATGTACTGGCACATCTTCGGAAGATACCTGCCCCACTCAGTGTCTTTGATGCCCTAATGATGTCACAAGAATTAAGGGAAACCCTGATACATGCCCTGCAAAATCCAGAAGGTTTCCAAACTTGCACGATTGATGAAGCAACCGAGGAAGCTTCATATGCTGACCCGGTGGAATTGATCACCTTTACAGAGGAAGATTTACTGGTTGGAAAGTCTGCACATAACCGACCTTTATACATAACCGGAGTAACACGAGGAGTCAAAATCAAAAGAATATTGATAGATCCCGGGTCTTCAGTCAATATCCTACCATTGAAGTGTTTACAATACCTTTCCTTAAGCGTAAAGAATCTATCCAAAGAAACACCATCAATTAGAGGATTTGACCAACATCCTCGAAAGGCGCTGGGGGCAATCACTCTGCCACTTCAAGTCGGGGAATTAAAAACTAATGTGAAGTTCTACATCATAGATGCAGATACTTCATACCGAGCATTACTGGGGCGACCCTGGCTACACGAGAATCACCTGGTGCCTTCGACTCTCCACCAGTGCATAAAATATATTGCAGATGGTCAACAGAGAACGATAAGAGGAGATAAGTATCCATTTTCTGTGAATGAGGTCCAATTATCAGATGCGAAATTTTTCGCCCCTAAATCTTCAGAGGCCATCATAATTTTCGATTCTCCCAGATACGAGAATAGGAAGGAAAACACGGAGCCTTCACCAACTGAAAAAGGAGAGAAAACAATGAAAGTTAGATTCGTGATCAAGGAATCACAACCAGATAAGGGTGCATCGAGTGGAATAAAATCTCAGATCAATAGGAAACCATTCATAAAAGATGAATACAATATCGAGAATGGAGAATGCCATTGTTCCTCCACTATCGATCTGATACCTGAAGACTATTATCGAGATTTAACACCAAGAAGTGCGAACCAAGTCGAACGACTGGAAGTCTTTTTAGTGCCGGCTAAAATAGAATATATCGGTAAGAAAAAAACAATGCAGCCACCTATCCTCTTCTACAAGGCTGAAGGAGATCAGTTTGGAAGAGAACGACCCTCAGACGAAAATACGGAAAAATGGTTGGGTGAGGAAAATAAAGAGCTAAGATCGGTCAAGGCACAGAAATATTGTCGGAAAGAGTTGGTTTCCCTTTTTAAGAAGTTTCGATGTTTCGGTCCTATAGATCCAACAAGAGCAGATTTCTTTCGAGAAATGTGGGACAGAAATCCTTCGAAGATCGAAGGAATAGACGGCAAGAAAAGATACACCAAAGGATTGGGGTACGATCAAACCCATGAGAATATAAGAATCCAAAAGGCGTATGAACGCTTCTGGAATGTACACAATCCAACATATCTTTTAGTAAAAGGAAACCAAATAAGGGAAATGCCCTTTGTATCCCATGCAACAAACGATGCGGGAGAAGAGAAGGAAGAACAATTCATATTAGCAGCCAAAACGACACCGAAGGAACTTGAAGAAGGAGGCCAGAATACGATAGATGAGTTACTTGAGGTAAATCTAGGAACAAAGGAGGAACCACGACCCACCTTTGTGAGTGCCTCTCTCTCCTGAAAATAAGAAACGACTTGAAGCTCTCTTGAGGGAGTACATCGACTGTTTTGCATGGACTTATAGTGAGATGCCGGGGCTGGATCCTACAGTGGCAGTTCACAAATTAAAAATAGACTCGAGTTCCAAGCCCATTAAACAAGCGCCCAGAAGGATGCGGATAGAGTTGGAAGAAAAGGTCACAACAGAGGTAAAAAAGCTGATCGAAGCAGGATTTATCCGAGAAGAGGAAACTCCCGATTGGATAGCCAACATAGTGCCTGTTAAAAAGAAGAACGGTCAAATTCGGGTCTGTGTAGATTTTCGAGATCTGAATAAAGCATGCCCAAAGGATGACTTCCCGTTGCCCGTCACCGAAATAATCATAGATCACACCTCGTCTTACGAGGTCTTCTCTTTTATGGATGGGTATTCGGGGTATAACCAAATAAAGATGGATGAGGAAGATCAAAAGCACACCGCTTTTCGCACACGAATAGGTATTTATTGCTACAAGGTCATGCCATTCGGATTAAAAAATGCAGGAGCAACATACCAAAGGGCTATGACCAAAATTTTTGATGACCTAATACATAAAGTGGTGGAATGCTATGTGGATGATCTAGTGGTAAAGGCACATTCTCAAGAAGAACACTTACAACATCTTAGGGTGGTATTCGAAAGATTGAGACTTCATGCTCTCAAACTCAACCCGTTGAAATGTGCTTTTATGGTTTCCTCGGGAAAATTCTTGGGATTCGTAGTAAGACACCGAGGAATCGAGATCGACCCCGAGAAAATCAAAGCAATTCAAGGATTGCCACCGCCCCGGAACCTAAGACAACTGAGATCCCTACAGGGACGATTAACATATATTCGAAGGTTCATAGCAAATCTTTCCGGCAGAATTAAACCCTTCACCCATCTCACAAAGAAGGATGTTCCTTTTAAATGGGATGACAAATGCCACAAGGCCTTCGAAGACATCAAGGCATATCTCCTCAATCCACCAGTGTTATCTGCACCTATTCCTGGAAAACCCTTGATTCTTTACACCACCGCTTTGGAAGGGTCACTGGGGGCATTGTTGGCCCAAGAGAATGATGAAGGCAAGGAAAACGCACTATACTATCTCAGTCGGATGTTAGTGGGGGCAGAACACTCGTATTCACCCATCGAAAAACACTGTTTGGCATTAGTGTTCGCTGTTAAGAAATTGAGGCACTATATGTTGGCACATAAAGTCACCCTTATCTCGAAGGTTGACCCGTTAAAATTCTTGATGACTAGGCCAATGCTTACAGGAAGATTGGCCAGGTGGGCTATTATTTTGATGGAATTTGATATAACCTACGCCCCACAAGAGGCTATAAAAGGGCAGGCCCTTGCAGACTTTCTGGCTCATCACCCAGTGCCAGATGACTCCCCTCTAGCATGTGAGTTTCCAGATGAAGAGACGATTCAGATGCAAGAAGAAGAAGAACCTTATTGGGAAATGTATTTTGATGGTGCCTCATCGATTCAACCCGCTGTGAGACCCAGGCTGCCTAGGATGCGAGCGGGGATTGGTTTAGTTTTTGTAACACCTGAAAAGGGCATTCTGCGCCATTCTTTTGCACTCACCGAACCATGTACTAACAATGAAGCAGAATATGAAGCATTGATTACAGGTCTTGAAACCGCAATAAGCATGGGTATCAAACGATTACGGGTCCATGGAGATTCCCAACTGATCCTAAACCAAGTGACAGGAAAATATCAGACCGTCAAGCCGGAATTAATCAAGTATCACGAGAAAGCTCTTGAGTTGATAGCACAGTTTTCACATGTGACACTAGAAAAAGTTTCTAGAGCTATGAATGGGAAGGCGGATGCTTTAGCCAGGTTGGCTAAAGAGCTAGGTGACCCAGATGAGAAGGAAGTACAAGTCGTCATTCGTAATCGAAGATCACTCTCTCCATACTTCATGAGTCTCGAACCTGACGAAGAAAATGTTTCTTACATAGAAGTCGCTGCTCTGGAAGAAGAAGAAAATAAGGATACGGAAGAAGTGGAAGATGGAGAAGATTGGAGAAAACCATTCCTGGAGTATTTTCGGCAAGGGATATTGCCAGAAAATAGGGCATTGAGAGAACAGATAAAAAGACGATCTCTCCGATACGTTTATGTGAACGATACTCTTTATCGAAGATCGTATGATCAAATGTGGCTTCGATGTGTCTCTAAGGAGGAGGCACAACAGGTAATGCAAGAAGTTCACGCCGGAATATGTGGAGCTCATCAATCTGGCCCTAAGATGAGATTAAAAATTAAACATTTGGGATACTATTGGCCCACAATGATCTCTGATTGTGAAAGGTATGCGAAGAGATGTCACGCGTGTCAGGTCAATGGAGACTTCATACATCAACACCCAAACCCCTTACACCCCACGGTAGCATCATGGCATTTTGATATGTGGGGAACTGACATTATCGGTCCCATTGACCCGCCTTCTTCCAGGGGGCACAAATATATCCTAGCTGCGACTGATTATTTCTCTAAATGGGCGGAGGCAGAAGCCTATAGAGAAGTAAGGGCTGAAGATGTGGTTCGATTTTTTCGTACTCGGATCCTATACCGATTTGGAACACCCCGCAGGATTATTTCTGACAACGGGACAGCATTCAAAAATGCCAAGATATACAACTTTGCTCGCCAACACAAGTTGGATTGGCGATATTCCTCGATTTATAACCCAAGAGCAAATGGATTAGCAGAAGCATTTAACAAAACCTTAGTGCGTATCCTAAGGAAAATGGTGGGCAAAGAACACCGAACATGGCATGAGCGACTCCCAGAAGCACTTTGGGCATACAGAACGACCGAACGGACTCCAACACAATCCACTCCGTACTCTCTAGTATTTGGAGCTGAGGCTATCCTACCCCTGGAAGTAGAACTCCCATCATTGAGGGTTGCAATGTACAATGAAATGCCGCTTGAGAAACGAACTAAGTTGAGGATAGAAGAGTTAGACGCCATGGATGAAAAGCGGTTAGCTGCGCAACAAAGTTTGGAATTATATCGCGCTCAGATGACTCGGGCATACGATAAACTGGCTCGTCCCCGGACATTTCGGGAAGGACAATTAGTCCTTGTATTGCGAAGACCGATAACAGGACGACACCACGGCCCAAAGTTTGTGCCTAATTGGGAAGGACCGTATGTGGTTTGCAAGGTTTACGAAGGAGGGGCTTACCTACTAATAGACAAAGATGGAAATCATCCCATGACACCTATAAATGGGAGGTACTTGAAAAAGTACTACGCTTAAACTATTAAATAACATTATCCTTGTACATATGTGTAAAAAAAAAAAAAAAAAAAAATTAAAATTTCATCAAGCTAAAAATAGAGTCTCATGATGATACATAGAAAAACCACCATACAAAAAGACTATCAAGGTGCAACACGGTTCCGCCACGACAAAGCTAGCCAGATCTGAGATAGAAAAATTGCAAAATCAAGGAGGCTAGCGCCACTTCGAAGCAGCAACATCACCCAGGGCGGAAAATGAGACACTCCTGATTAAAGCAGCATACAAGAGCAAGGAAATGATAGGCGTGTAATTCTTTTCATGAATGACTCCTTTCGCAGTAGAGATTTTGCAAAAGAAGTGCGCCATGAGGAGGATAAGCTCGTCACACCTTCTGAAGAGACCTCAACTTCTACATGTGACGAAGGAGACCTCAACTTCTACATGTGAAATGTTTGAGCAAAACATATAAGATGTCCTATCCCTTACCCCAGATATTAAAGAAGAAATGCTAGAATTAGCGATGTAAAGATATTATGGGTAGAACGGGAGATTCCCGGAGAGACCCAGAGATTGCTAAAGGGATCACAAAACTATCAAAACTTTAAAAGCTGCTTAAGAGATGTTGGGATATCTTCTCAAAGCATTCATAGATTGTGGTGGGAGATATAAATGGGAAGTTTAACGAAAAGAGATGGTGACAAAAGAGAAAAAGAACTCCCATATATAGACTCGGATAAGGTCGCACTGTGCATAACCGAACCGAAAGGGAATCTATCCGAACCTGGAACCGAACCTCTAAGGCCACATGGTAACAGGCAAAGATGTGACACAAAGGCAATGAGGCATCGAGAATTGGCGAAAATTAAATGCGGGGCTTAGTACGGAATTACCATCCAACGAAGAAAAGACAACAACTTTACCAGGCATGCGCATAACCGAGTAGCAGCGTCATACTTATCATAAAAATGGGGGCATCATATTTCAGTTGAGAAGCCAATAAAAGACAAATACATAAACAGTAACCCTTGGCAAGGCACCAGAGCAGGTCACTCGAAGATAATTCTCCTAACCCTCTCTGGTGGGGGGCATTTGTTGAACCCTAAAATATTCTCATAAATACCGGGAAATGGTAAAGCGGAATTTGATATTTTAAACATGGGTCAAATATAGGAGGCGCCCGATAGTCTGAAAATTATCCCGATTAATCGGAGGGGTTTATTTGCAGATAAGAGGACAGAGGTATTTCTATATTATGCAACATGTCTTTTCTGTGAAAAATACGAACCATGCCTCGGAATACCGTACGAAAATAATTATATGATTTCATAAATATTTTGTGAAATTATATGATTGATATGGGCATCAAAATATATCAAAATTCTAGCATATAAATCCATCAAGATCAGCGCATCCGAAGGCATCAAGATTCGTGCAACAAAAATCCCATGATCAAATTCTTTTATTTCTCTGGCCCATTTTCGTTTCGGCCCAACCCACATCAGTCCAAAACAAAAAAAAAAAAGAAAAGCCCATAATGAAAATCATGATGCAACGGCCCAGCCCATCACAATGCTCCGTCTCTCTCCTTCGTTCCGACTGATTTCTGTTCTGACGCACGCCATGACGCCAAGAGCTCCTCTGACGAACGCCGTGACGCAGGAGAGGACCCCTCCCTCGCACGCCTGTTGAAAATTGAAGCCAAGCAATGATGAAAGAAGGGGAAATCTCGTTGTCTCCTCTCCTTCTCGCGCTGTGCACAGAAGCAAATTGCCCACATTGCCTTCTCTCTCGCCTACTGAAACGCAATGATTCCGCTGACACACAACGCCTCATTGCATTCACCTCTCCGACAGATGCTGACAAGGAGAGAATAATTTTGTAGCTCAATTGAAATTCTGGCTTCCTCAATTGAAATCCTTTCTTTTATCACCAGACAACAGCTACAGTCCTTTCACGATTCATAATTAATCCAGTGTGGTGAAGAGAGGAGGGAATCTCGATGTCAATGAATAAGCACATCTCCATCCTCTCCAGTGGAGCTGGAATAGAAGAAACTCAATTACGTGGGACTTGTAATTTGAGAGTTGTTCAATTGAGAAAAGTGAAGTCCAATTGAGTTGACTCCATGACCAAGCAGTAACCAGGAAGCATCAAAGGAGATATCTGGATTATCAATTGAGAGAATTAAGGAGGCAAATCAGGGAGGTATTCAAAAAAAAAAAAAGAATGCTCATGCAACAGCACTGGAGCATGCTATTCTAACTGAAAATCAAATAGAGATGTGATGACTCAAGGGGTACTGGATTGATATGGCTCAAGCTATAATGGAAATTAAGGTCCAGAAAATGAAATTGCATTGAGAAGGGATTGCAAGGCATTGTTGGAAAGGCAAGGTCAATTAAACTGATATTGCGTTGCTTGTTCAAAGGAACATGTATTGAAATAAAAAATTGAGCTATTCGATCATCAAAACAAAGCTGACTGGAGATCATATAGAATTAATGTTGTTAAAAGAGAGGAGTGTCTCACTGTTGACATAGTTAGTGAGAACAAAGGAGTAAAATCCCTTAGGTACAGAAGAGATGGAACAGTAAGGCTCAATGTAAAAGAGGTGAGATGACCAGAGGAAATATGCAGGGGTAAAATCGTCCAGTTCCCTCAGAATTTGGATGATTGGTGCCATCTACAGTAGTCCCTCCATTTCTCCTATAAAAAGACATCCAAGACATGCAGAAGAAACACACCAAATACCCACCAGAGTGCAACACGTTTTAAGCACAGATCAAACAGTCACAAGCTGAGGAATTCATCCACCCAGGAAGTAGTTTAAGTACTTAGGATAGCTACTATATATACAAAAAAAAAACAAAAAAAAGAGTGTATTAGTAGAAGCCATAGCTTCACATTTCCTTTAACAGCAGTTGAGATTACTCAATCTCTTTCCTTGTAATCAGTTTTAGTGAAGCAAAAAGGTTCATTTGTTCTCCTTGCAACCCTTTTTTTTTATATGCTTTTCTGGTTTCATGCACATTTAGCAGAAATGTAAGGAGTAGCTAGCAAAACGTTTGATGTAAATATGTATATAAGTACATTTATCTAACATAAGTATTAGTGATAATGTAAGAACAACTAAAACTCATTCTCATTTTCACATCATGCTTTTATGTTATGTACTCATGAAGACTAAGGAACTATGAAGGCTACATTTATAGTTAAGTATACATATTTGATATTAAGCATATTATCATGACAAAAAAAAGGAAATAAATAAAAGTGGACAAGAAGCATGGACAGCAGGGATTATGGACAGCATGTCAAAAAAAAATATATATAAAGGACAACAGGTAATGGAGTTTCATGGAGTAGCACACCCCCCCCAAACTGGCCAATGCACTGAAGGAGGTAGTCACTTCAACATAAGCCATGCTAAGAAGGAGTTGTGCAGTAAAGGGGTAATTGTGTCAGCCTAATAGCTTGCTATTTCATGCATACAAGCTATTAGGATTCACACATCTCTATTCCTTTTCCAACAATGCCTCACTATCACCACCACTACCTCAACCATGCCAGGAGGAAACAATATATTGGAGGCTCTCTTATGCTGGGTTAATGGCTTGTTATATCCCAGCAACAAGTCATTATACTCTCATGCATTCCCTTTTCAAGTTGATATAAGGCTGACCAGATCCAAATCGAGTGAGAGTATACTGCTGTGGCCTTGTGATGCAATCGAGAGAGGAACACACTTTCAGAGGCATGCTAAGGTGTTCCCCAATCCCCAATCAAGCTCTCGTGGCTGCTAGAAAGTAATGACAATCCAAGAAAAGCCAATCGACAGCCCATCATCATGGCCAAATAAAAACTGAGGGGTAACCCCTGGAGGGATGCACTCGACAGTCAAATTGACAGAGAAGACACATTCCTATACCTCTCATGAGCCTCGTAGGCGCCTGACCCAACCCCCATCATGGCCAATTGATTGAATTGATCAATTCGCTGTCATGGCAGATTTAGGAAGAGGTGGAGCACCATGCCGGAGGAGATCGGCAATCAAATTGAGGCTACACCAAGCTTCGTGTATCCCTCATGATGCTCTTAGGCGTGTCAATTTGACACGAACTCCGCCAGAAGTCCACAGCCATTGTCAGCCTCTCCTTCGAAACCCTAGAAGCGATTGCGGCGAAACAGCGGCCCCCATGACCGACAAAGGGGTCCTATCACATCAGGAAGGTCATACGGCAATAGACGATGCTCTGTTGGTGCCTGATGGTGTCATAGAAGGTTCGAATGCATATCCATGGCGGCTCCCCATCGCCTGTTCGACGGAAGGACGAAAAAGAAAGGAGAGAAGAAGGGATTTATTTCCTCTGTTTGCATGAACCTGGCTCACCATCAACGGATCGCGAAACTCACTGACCGCAGGTCCCACACACAGAGGGGTCGGTTATTCCCTGAAACACCGGGAGCGTGGATGGTTTTACTAAGGAGCGTCCCTACTTTGATGATTTTCTGTGGCTCTCTCTGTGTGGCGAGTTACTAAAGTGTAACGATCCGACTATAACCAACCACATGGTGTCACGTGTTGCTCTCATACAACTCAGGTCGCTGATGACCTCATCCTTTCCTTGATGATCTGGACCAATCAGGGCCTGCCATGTGTCATTGCTGCTGATGTGGCATCATTTCATTGCTGGAAACTTTAAAAATCCATAGAAATTCAACCGTAACTCAGAAAAATCCAAACAAAATTTTTATGGACCCAGAAAAATATGGAGAATACAGTCATGCCAAAACCACGACCAAAATCCAAACAGAATATTTTAAATCCATATTCTAAGCTCTGGCCAATCACAAATTGCCACCTCAGCCTTATATTTATTTAAAAATCCAACAACCTTTAAAAATTCATGAAAAATCACAGGAGGTTCAGAAAAATATGAGGAAAAATCCTGAAAGCTCAGAAAAATAAGGGGAGTCTATTTGGCTAATCATCACCACTATAAACACTACCAAATATATTCCTACCATTATTCTCTCTTGGATATTATGGAGAAAAGCCGTTCCGGCAAAGGCTCGAAGGCTCATGACCAAATCACTGAAGGCATGGATAATATTTCTAAAAGTCATATTGGCACACTAGCACGACCGAGTCTAGTGTTTCATTCATGACTTGAATAATAAAACTCATCGCAAACCCAATGATCAAAACCACCAGACGGTCATCGTCACGACGAGTGTGGATCAGAATGGAGACACTAAGTACTGTTGCTAACAAACAAGAGTACTGGTGAAGCATCAAGTTCAATGATCTGTTTAAACTGAGACTCGCTAACCTCAAAATGATGGATAGTGAGATCTATCATGGCGTCACGGGACTCTATCAAGAGACCCGAAATAATATGCAAATCAAGTGAAGACCAAAACAATATTCAAGCAAATTGATAAAATCCCAAAGAGAAGGCACACTACACCGCAAGATGTTATCGGTGAAGAATATGGATCCAACCACATACGAGCAGAACTCTTTGCAGTCTGAGAAAAGTTCACAATGTTGTCCCAAGCCTGCTGAGACGATAGAAGCCATGATTATCAAAGGCACCCGCTCTCTCGAGAAGGCAGGAGGTCCTATCTTGAGTGTATGCAATCTACCCGCCAGAGATAAACGTCTGCCAACACCGTTGACTCAGGCACACAACATTATGATCCTATCAAGGATATGCAGATATTGTCATTATGGACAAACTCCACATCATCATACCCGTACCTTGGGGAAAGATCACACTTTTATTTCAGGAGTCTACGGTTATCTAAGGCACCCGCTCTCTCAAGAAGGCAGGAGGTCCTAACTTGAGTGTTTGCAATCTAACTGCCAAGGATATATCGAGGCCAACACTGTTGCTGTAAACGACTCCCTCATATTATATTAAAGACCTTATCCCAGACCACACCACTACATCAGATGGATCCATAATCCTTACCCAAATAATATCCTCATTCAGAAACTTTCAACATGTTCCTTAGTCACATTGCTTATGCCTCAAACAGCTCAGTAATGTCGACTTAGTCTATCTTTTAAATCAACAACCATATCTCATACAACAAAACTTACCTCTTTCGGTGCTGGAGGGAAACTACAATGTTCCGGTCGGAAGCCGGGCATTACCTGAACACTCGCAAAGATTGCCGAGCGTCTATTGACTTTCCTTGGCTAGATGCCAAGCACTATGTCGCATTGACACTTGATCAGGAATCAAGCGAAGCTGCAACAGCTGGTCAGAGACTGAGTGTTAGAGGAACACTCCCATGATCGAGAACCAACTGTTCATGACGTACCGGTCGGCAGCCGGACGTTACTTGAACGCTTAGCGTCATTTGAGTGACTCGTCTTGCCTAGATGTCAAGCATCACGTCACATTGAACGATTGGTCAGAGACTGAGCGTCAGAGGAACGCTCCTATGATCGAGAACCAATTGTCACCCGCACCTAGGGAAGCCAAGGGGCAGCTGACTTAGGTAGCACCCGCGCGCATAAGATTTTTGGACGCCCACAAACCCAAGGGTCTGGCGAAGGATAGTTTCAATGCTTCGGGTGAGAGCCGAACCGTTGAAACCTAGGATATTTCAGGTGGCAGCTGAACTATCCGCTGAACGTTTGAATAGCAATCAGGGTTCCTTGCGAGGTTTCGAGTAACACTTGGACTATCTGCATGATATCTCTGCTGGCTACCAAGTATCATCAGAATATTCTAAGGAGGATCGAACCGTCTGCTCAATACCCGTTTGGCGAACAAACGTCACTTTAACATCTGACTGGCATCCAGATGAAGTTTGGACACTTCAGGTGGCAGCTGAACTGTCCATTGAACGGCCGACTAGCAATCAGATTCCTTTCAACATTTCGAATAACAGTCAGACTATTGTTTGATATCTCGGCTGGCTACCAGGTATCACCTCAATACTCTGAGTGAGGATCGAATTGTTATTTATCTGATTGGCGAATGGACGTCACTTCAACGCTTCGAAGAATAATCGAGTCATCTGTCCGATAAACTGGCTGGCTACCAGATATCATTTCAGAGTCTCAATTATGATCGAATCGGAAGGGAACATCTGACTGGCACCCAGATGTCACTTCTAAACGATTCGAATAGCAATCAGACCAATTGTTTGGTACCTTGGCTGGATACCAGGTATCACCTCAATACTCCGGATGATAATCGAATTGGCACTTAACACTTGGCTGGCAACCAAGCGTCTTCGGTTCAGGTGGCAGCTGAATCGATTCATGGATATTTGACTTGCGACCAGATGTACTGTCGACACCTCAAGCAACAATCGGATAATCTGCGGGTTATCTTGGCTGGATACCAGATATCATCTCAGTATCTCGAATGATGGTTGAACCGTCTACTCAATGTCTGAATAGCAACCAAATGTCTCCCGAACGCTCTGAACAACAATCGGATTATCTGTTTGATAGTCTGGCTGGCTACCAGATATCACCTCAGTACTTCGGATGGAGATCGGAACGTCACTTAACGTCTGATTGGCAACCAGATGTCTTAACGGTTCGAGTGGCAGTCGAATCGTTCCCCTGATACCCTGGACGAAAACTAGATACCACTTCAACGCTTCAAATGGCAACTGGATCGTTTACTTGATATTATGGCTGGAAACCATGTATCAACGCAACGCTTCAAGTGACAAGAGAACCGTTTATTTGATATCTTGGCTGGAAACCGAGTATCATCCCAAGAAGAAGAAACTGAACATTGCCAAATGTCACTTCAACGCTTCGGGAGCAAACCGAACCGTCACTTTGAACATCGCCAAATGTCACTTTTAACGGAAGCCACTCCGTCTATTGAACGTCTTGGTCAGGTACCAGATGTCACTTAACGCTCTATGCCCATCGAACGAGTGTCACCCCGCTTCCCGGGAAAGGTCAAGGGGCAACCGACTCGGGTCGCACCCGCGCGCATAAGATTTTAACGCCCATAAACCTAGGGGTCTGGCGTCTTTAACATCCACAAGCCCAGGGGCCTGATGTCAACTCAAAAGAAGAAGAAAACAACCTCAAGCACCGTATCAACCAAATTTAACGATCTGATCAGGAATCAGATGTCACTTTCAGACAACCTCGACAAAGATCAACAGGAAGTCTAAGAAACCCGCTTCGGGAAGTCCATGCCTTATAAAAACAAAAATACAAACCATAAGAGCCTAAACCTTGATTCCTCATATTATAAGGAGAACTCGGAAAACGAGAAGATTACAAGCGTCCAGCGACGGAAGTCAACCGAAACCTCTACAAGCTAAGAACTCTAGAGACTGCTGTCCCCTGCAATCCAAAGTCCACGAAAAATATATATATATATAATAATATGATATATTAATATTGCATTATAGTAGTAATATTAATAAAAAAAAAAAAAAACAAAAAAAACAAAAAAAATTATAGTAGTAATATTAATAAAAAAACAAAAAAAAAAAAAAATATATAAATGCATGATAGGACCGCTAATTGTATATTTACAATTCCCTAACAGCTCACGACACACAATCCTTTGATTTTCCCGATCTAGAGGTGCTCCTGACCATGTCGGAGGTAATTAACAGTAGGGGCTTGCGCCTACTGGAAAGAAAGGACCCCTTCAAATAATAAACCCTCGTGAGAACTCAAGACCGTACAGTTACCGCGCTTCGGGGTGGTATCGGTATCGGCCTCTTGAGGCTCGCGAGGGGTATCTGATCCGCATTCTTTTTTGCCCCTCAATCCGAGACCGGATTTTCCTCTGTTGATCCGAGGGCCGTGAAAAAGTGCGAGACATTATTGTCATGTAAGAAAAGTAATAATAAAATTTTCACAGCCCAACATTACTAATAAATACACTAAGTAACGCAAAATGAAATATTTTAACCAACTTTGGTACCGAAACAGAGGCGGTGACCATAAGTAAAGTTTACGAATGTATTTATTAAAAATACCTTTATTGACCAAACAAATTAATAAGCGGCGTACAAATAACCAAATTGAAAACAAAAGACATAAATTAACACAAATATAGCGCGTTCATAAAACGCGTTTAGGAGTGAAAATAATAACAAACTTTTTACGCGTTTATAAACCGCGTTAAAAGGCTTCCAACTCGTTTTATAGACGGGTAGGAAGGTCTGACGATTTATTCTCCTTCTTACTCGTTCATGAAACGCGTTGGAAGCCATTGAACGCGTTTTATAAATGAATAAAAAGGAGAGATACTTTACGCGGTTATAAATCGGGTAGGAACTTTCTTCTTATTAAAAAAAAATTAAATAATTCTTTCTATTAAAATTTTTTGTATCTAAATTCTTATATTAAATAATTTCGGCATGTTTTCCGCACAGGATCACGTAACACAAAATTACGATATTTCGGTCCTATCAGGATTATTTAGCGTGTGATGCTAATGGGAATTGGGAAGCCGTTCGAAATGTAGTTCCCATTCCCCAATGTCAAAGAGAAAATTCAAACGAATCAAACCTCATTAATAACAGCAGGTTATTACGCAACTCGGCGGCACTGTCTCATCAGTCATAAGTGCGAGACCCGGCGATGAAAACCAACAAAAGTCATGATTTTAAATATTTTTTGGGTCCATATTGGAAAATAAGAGCGACCCATTAATTATTCGATACGTGGAACTATTGGGGGCGTTTGGATGAGATTGGAATAGGTGGAAATTGCAAATTTCCGAAATTTTTTATGTCAAATTTATTATAAACAATCCAAATTCTTCACAAAATTACACACTTCCCAATAAATTTATATCTAGAATTGACTATTCCTCCAATTTCCAACCCATCCAAACGCCCCATTGTTTTTTTTTTTAAGCCATGGAACTGTTGTTTCTGATCCGTCACATCGCTCGGCTCTCTAGTTTGTCTTGACATTCTTTATTTATATATTGAAAGAGGAAGGAATCCGTGTAACGTGTGTCGCAAAATATTATATATATTTTTTATCAATAATTAAATTTTTTTAAATTGAAATGTTGAATTCAAATTGTTAATCTTATACAATTTATCGAGTGATGCGTTTTATAAAAAGTTTATAAACTTTAGAATTGATTTGATATTTGATCAAGAGGTCAAACCATAAACGTATTACAATTAATTTGTCGAAGTTAACAAAAGTCGTTCATTTTTTTAACTTCTTTATCAAATATCAAATCAACTTCAAATTTCATAAAATTAATATGGAAACGTATCGCTCATTAAGTTGAACAAGATCAATGATTTAAATTGAATATTTCAATTTTTAAAATTTTAAATATTGATGAAAAATAAAATTATGACATTTTGTGGCACTCTAAAATAGTGACACCTAACATTTTTAATATTGAAATGCCTTAAATATGAAAATTATGATACTATGCTGCTATGGACGACAATCTTAGAACATCCTAGCGTGCTTGCTGTAGTAAAAAACAAGGATTTATCATTATACCGGCCGGCCGAAACGAATTCCCATCCGCTCCCGCGCGGTACCGTCCAGCGCAGCCTACGAACCGTCCGATCTGATCTGAACGGTTCGGGTCTATCAATCTAGTTACATGCACGGAGCTCTCTTTGCCATTGAGATTAAATCAGACGGCTGTTATTCCTGCGCTGCACGGTCCCGCGCGGGACTGAATTTCATTTCGGCCGGAACTGCTCATCGAAATCCACCTCGCAAAGTTGCAGAGGAGGCTTAGACTCTAGAACGACCGACGGTGCACCGACCCGACCCAGCATCAGTCAAACTCGTCATCATAGCCGTACGGCGCATACAGAGCATACTACACTGTTCTAACGTTATGAAATTCATTTTTTTTTTGAATGGTTGGAAGGCCTTCACTTTCCAGAGTGTTCCCGCCTCGTTTTCTGCGCCAAGCGGGTTCTCTCTCTCTAAACCTCTTTCGCTCTACTAACCTTTCCCAACCTTTCTCTCAAGTCTGAACACAGGGATACAGAATCAGCGACGGAGCTCCCTCACCCCTCCTCTCTTTCTTTAGGTTCGAATTTTTTTTTTGTTTGTCTCTAATTTATTTTTGCAGTGTATTTTTTAACACTTTTGCTTCAGAAAAAAAAGGAGCGAGAAAAGACGTGATGGAAGAGGGATGGGAGAAAATTTTCACCCCAAATTTGAAAATTGAAATACATTTGTAAAGATCGAGTCTCGATCGCTTTCTCTTCTTTCAAAATTTTGTCCCGTAGTCCTCCCCTGAGGCTGTGCTCCAGAACGCGAAGGTGGGGATGAGATTAGGGGAGACGAGGCGACAAATTGATTTCCGACCCTGCCTGAGCGAGTTTACTCGCTCCACAACGAAGGATGAGACGGGATGAAAAGGGATGAGACGAAGTGAGATAAGAGACAGATCTACGAAGACTTTACTCGCTGTCGCTAATCTCCGATTTGGGGGCGAGCCTCACCGGGCACCCCTAATCTCCTCTCGCCTAGTCTCCCCTTTGCTTTCGCGTTCTGGAGCATAGCCTAAAGCCCTATCTGGTTTGATCATTTGTAAATTTTAATAAAAACAGGTTCTGGGAAGGAAGTTTTCATTGAGTGGCAATGCTGATGTTAAGAATGTGGTCTATTTAATGTCCCCCCCCTCCCCCCGCCTTTTTTTTTGTTACATCCATTAAAGGGAAGAAGCAAATTAGAATTGGATAAATGGGGAAATCTTAGTTGTTTTACTGGATTTAAGATCCTCTCATCATTTTGTTGAAAACTTGAAATATAAATTCTACCTCTTAAGCGAATTTTGGTTTTAATTCCTTTGTATTGAGTGGTACTGACTTTTGGTTGTATTGTGGCAGCTGTGAACTCACCTCCTTGCATAGCCAAGATATAAGCATGGCTTGTTGCAGACTTCCTGACGATGTTCAGAAAAAAATCGATGAAGTGAGAAAGGAACTAGGGTTGAAAAAACTTACCAAGTTCATCCGTGTCGCAGGTGAACTTTCCTGGAATGATTGGAAAGAAGACGTAGTTGTTGACAAACTGTATCAGGAGTTTGTTAGCGTCGAAAAGCAAGATAGCAATAAAACAAAGGAGATCTTACATAAAATAGGTCTTGATTTTATTTCTTCTCTAGTGATTATATTCATTAATCATGTCTCTACTTTTTAAAATGTTCAACAAAACAATTAGATGTGATATATATTAGTATTAATAAAATTAGAGCAACAAATATTGGGCTTTTTATTATTATTATTTTTTTTGAATTTTGTATTAAGAGCAAGCTGAAAATGATGCACATAAGTCCTCCACATCAGTGGATTGATATTGATCACATCTAATAATTATGTGCATGTTGATTGATACAATCACTTTTAACAAATTTTACATGTTGATTGATACAATAACTTTTAACAAATTTTAATTATAATATAGAGGTTTCAGACTTTTGTATTATTATTATTTTTTTTGAATTTTGTATTAAGAGCAAGCTGAAAATGATGCACATAAGTCCTCCACATCAGTGGATTGATATTGATCACATCTAATAATTATGTGCATGTTGATTGATACAATCACTTTTAACAAATTTTACATGTTGATTGATACAATAACTTTTAACAAATTTTAATTATAATATAGAGGTTTCAGACTTTTGTATTGGTTGTTGAAGTTCAAAGTTGGAGGTATTATAAGGAGGCATGAGCCCACAGAGTAATAATAATTACTCTTTAAATTGAAAAAAGCACTAGTCGACAGACGCAAAGTTGCTAAGCTGAAATGCATTGCATTGCTTGGTTGTTTAATAAATTATGAGTAGAGTTACTAAAATATTAAGCCAACTTGCTTTTTTTTTTAACGCAGTGCACTTTATTTTCCTTTTAATTACTCTAACTGCAGGTTCAGCGAAACAACATATGTGCTATACTCTGAAAATGAAAATATATAAGAAATAAGTAAATGATAAAGATAGTGGCAAAGAGCAATGCACCTTGACTCCTTGAGTGAAAGGTCGCAGGTTCGAAACCTGGCGGGGGGGGGGTCTTTTAATTTGAAAATAAGTTGGGTGGCTTAGACCTCTAATTTATCTTAAAAAAAGTAAATGATAAATAGAAAAGGTGCAATCAATAGAAAATTTAGAGCCATGTGATCCGTTTACAATTTTCTTTTTGACAGCACCTTTTGAATTCATAAAGAAGGAACCTACTTATCATTAATTGAATTTGAACTGAAATTTTGGCACTGTTTGTTTCTTCTAATTAAGAAATGTAAAATAGTACAATTCTATCTATTCTATATAATGTGTAGGAACTAAGATATGATATGGCCTGAAACAGATATTTAAAGTTTACACTAATGTATGGCATCTGCCTTGGCTACTAGGTAATTTTCCTTGGTCAACACCAACTTTTGGGGATAAAATATGAGGGTAACTTTCTTGTAGCAATAGTAACGGCTACATGTTACAGTTGAGCTCATTGGTGTAGATATATATGGATCAGGTGATTTGATGGTTCATGTTGTTTGATTGTTTAGGTTCAGGTCATGCGGGGTTTCAGATCATTTGAAGTTTACCTATTTTTTAGGTATCTAATTTGTTAGGTTGAGAACTCGTGTCATTTTTTCCCAAAGGAAATTGACTTTGAACTATATAATGTTTTTTTCTTTTTCTTTTTCTTTTTTTTTGGTTGCATATTCGACCAATTGGGATAACTAGGTATGGTTGGTTTCAGGATTAGTTATGTTTTAGTTTAGTTGGATTGTTGACTTATGAAGTTTCGCTGGGTCAGGTTTTGAGTAGTTGATTTTTTGACTAGATGTTGGTGTCATTTGGATTCTGGTCCAGGCAATCCTCCATAAGTCAAAATTACTGGCTCTTGCAAGATAATTTTGGGCCTTGAAAATGTCATTACTAGAAAATGCAAACTGAAGATTGAGTATGGTTAAAATTGGATCTGAGCTTACTCTCTAAAGTTTAAGGGATCCAATTGCATGTCTGGAATGAATGTGGTTCTACCTGTTGCTTATTTGTGCACAGTGTAGTTTTCAATTTCTCATTGTTATATATATCCCAAACTTCGTTAATACTAGTTAATATCTGTTAGTTTAAGTTAGAAACTAATGTTCATTCAATTTAAGAAATAGGTAGTATTAGATCCTGAATTTCTGATTCATTATATAAGACAATAAATGCAACTATATAGCTGTGAAGAACCACATATTGACATGTTGTAAGTCGATCATTCCAAGTTCCAACACTTGATGCTGTTTGGCTTATGGTTTCTTTTACTAATACTTCTCAATTTTACTATTGTTATGCTTTATTACAGTTAAGTCCCTCACAAGGGAGTTAAAAGGCCTCAACTACAATTTTCCACCACGTGAGAGGTTTTGTTCATTACACATGTGGTTTGCGAAAAATATTGGTAATCAGCCATCAACACAGCCTCTTGGGTCAAGCAGGCTAAAACAGTCGTACATTCGACAAAGGGTTAAATCGATAGCTAAAACCGTAGCTCAGATAAATGCATTCAGGCAAGCAGACCAAGGTTTGATTATGTTCTTGAGTATTATCTTATCCCACTTGTAGGCAAGAATCCAAGTTTAAAGACATATATTCTTCTTCCATGAACACAGAGGTATAATGTATCTTTCCATCAACAGAAAGAACTGATAGTGTGTCTTCTCTTCTATATGTTGAGGTAGAATCTAGAACTTTCATCAACCTAATATCATAACTCAATCCATATAATGCCATTTTTCTTCCTCTTGCAATCAAATGACCTCTCAAATACTAATAAATTTTTAATTTTTTCTTAAATGGATGGTTTCCTGCATTGCAAATTCTGATCTTCAGCGATCATCTATTTACCAGTACTCTTTCATGCTTTTATAGATCTTGTGGAACTAGTTCGAAAAGTTATAAATGATTTACCAGATGTGAGGACATTCCTGATGACATGGTCATTTCTCAAGTTTTGGCACATTTAATATCAGTAAATTTACCATACTCACATCCTTCGAACTATGCTGATTCAGATGAAGTTGATGATGATGCTGCCTTAGGGTCACATAGTCCATTGAAATCCTCACCTCTCTCTAAGAGAATGGAATTAATTGAAGGAGGGGAACCAAGTGATCAAATGGTTGAAGATCCTGCTGGCGAGACACTAATGGCTGCAACTGAATCCACAACTCTGACAGCGCCAGCCATCCCAGTATCATGGAGAGTTATCCCCGGTAGTAAGCATGCATTCTTTTCTTAATCTAGTGATTTTTCAATAATCAATTTTGCACCCTTACTGATTGCATTCTTTTAACTTACTGACAGGTGAACCAATTGTGGATTATGATCCTCATGATGCTGAAGTTACTGCTAATCTGCTCGCTTACTTGAGCAAGTCCTACATTGAGAGGACTATTGTATCACGCATTTTTAGTGATTTAGTTGTTCACGCTTTACTGTTGAGGGCGTCGAGATTAACTGACTACTATTACAAGAAATGTTCTCCAGCTTCCAAGAGAATGGAGGATATTGGACCTATGCCCACATCACAAAAATCAACTTTGGAAGAGGATCGGGCAACTCTAAGTGATATACTTGCCAAATATAAGCTTTCCCACCAAATGGTGATGGATGTTCAAAAACAATTAACAAATTTGGCTGAAAAACTTCCTTCGTTTCCAGAAATAGTGTCGCTCATGTCTTGCCATCCAGTTAACATAAAGTGGGAAGTTCCAAGATCCCTTGCAGCAGTAGAAAGACTGGAATACAAAGCTGCTTGGACTTATCTCCAATCCTGCATGGAAGATTGCAGAACACAAGTCCAGCAGGATCCCTATTCAAGGGAGACTGTAGAAATGTTAAAAAAAATTCCTGAACTTATAAAAAATAAACCACTTGTTGTCGAGCACCCTCAAGTGTAGGACTGGCTGGACGGGGTGCATAGGCTATCTGCAACAATTCAGGCAAGGAATACTACAACAGTGGATGTTGAAGCCATTAGTAAAAAAATTCGAGAATTTGAAACAAGATTTTTGGAGGCCTTGGAAGAAATAAAAAACAAACTTGTTGAACTCTCCCGCCGTGATCATCAAGTGACGTTATTACAAGAACACAGCAGGGGTCGTTTTAATGCCTTGCAGTCAAGGAATCAAGACCTCATAACGCAGCGTGAAAGCCTATTAAAGAAAGTAGAGGAATTGAATATCAAAATTGCCCAGGGTGAATATGATATGGAGCAAGAGCATACATTTCATGTCAAAATGTGTTTACCTCCTTGGTCTTTTACGCAAGTAGTGACTCTGCTCAAGCCCATTTTTCAACCACTAACCAAGTTTGTGCGACAAGGACTGGGCTCCAAAAATTTGGAAGATTTACTAAGGGAAAGATTGGATGGTGACATAGAGTTTTTGTCCCGAATGGTTTGTTGTTTGCAAGCTGTTGAAGCTTCAACTACCAAGGCTGTGGGGTCAGAAGGTTATCAGATGACGTCTCCATCATCGTCTCGTTCACCAGCCTCTTATGATTCATTGGTAAGTTTAATAATTGTACTCCAGTACACTGTATGAATACATTTTACAGTAATACCAATTTGATACCCTGATTAGGTCACTTTTATTTTTGCATAATTTGTTAACATGATAGTTCTAAAAATTCTGGGGTTTGAGCTAACCAGGTTGGGTCTTTGGTGCCTTGTTTTATTGCTGAACATTCTGTTTTCCCATCTGTTTGTCTCCTTTCACCCATCCTGCTTTTTTTCTTATTAGTTTTTGTGAATCTTGAGGATGTAGACTACTGATGCCAGAAGATTACTGACCTTGTAATGTTTAACCATCAAGAATTTAAATGTTGTTGTGATTTTGTGAATATCTATGCAGAAAAACAGTGATCCAAGTGAAGCTCGCGGATCAAAGAAACAAAGGTGCGTCTGATAGTATTATGTCTAATTTGATGAAAAGAGAGGTGCTGAATTGAATAGTTACTCCAAGAAATTTAAGTCTGCGTTGATGATTTCTGTTTGTCTAAAAGCAGTGTGAAATCTGGTCTGTAATTATTTTGGTACTCTTTTAGCTGTTGGTTAGTAAGAAAGTTTCTTTCATGGTTGTAAACGTTAGCTAGGACATGTACAGTTCTTTATCAGTATGGAAGGATGTAGAGTTTTTGGTTGGATTTGCCATGAAATGTCAGAATTTTTATTTTTATCCTCTCTTTGTTCTCGCTAAGCATAGAGCACTTGATCATCACTTGGGTTGTCAGCTTGCCTTTGCGTGGAGATGATTCAACGTTGGTTTTTAATATATGGAAAAAAAATATGGTCTGAACTGATAGACGTAAAATATTTAATTCGTAATAATATTTTTAATTAACATCCTAGAATCAACGTATTTCATATAAAATCAGTAAATTATAAGTTAGAACTTATAATTTTGTAGAGAAGACATCTTGATGCGGAAATTTGATCTTTTTCAATTTTCCTTAGTCCAAAATGATGGCAGAAAATAATGACGTTTTTTTTTAAATTTTTTGGTTTTCTTTTGTGTGCGAAAATAATGGGAAAAGGTGCCACTTTGTAATAAAATTTCAGAATTAAAAGACTAAGGTAATTGAAGGGATCAAATCAGAATGAATCTTGTTCATTGATTTTCCATCAAAATCAATGCACCCTTTAATATTCCATAAATGAACCTGGTTCAAATTAAATCATATAGGCCACTTAATAAATAATTAATATTATTAATTATAACATTCTCTCACTTGGCCTATGAAATATCATAATGAAACACAGATTCAGAATTGACCAATAAAAAAAAACATAAACCTTGTTCAGTTAGAATTACCAAACTAAACTAATATATTCAAAATAACTATTATTGTTATTTGATCCCTATTAATTATAGAAATGGCATTCTTTCCAACATATGGTTAATTAAATTCATTCGATCCACATAAGTATATTTGCTTATATAAATTACATTAATGCGCAAACATAAGAAATAAGCAAACAATATAAATTCAGTCAATACATAAATGAAGCTTCAATACATAACTTAATAAATATATTATTGTTCATTACAACATAATAAGTCATTAACCAAACCCATGCCGGCTACATGCTCTTTGAAAAGAGAAGGTGGTAGTGCTTTTGTTAGAGAATCAGCTAACATAGCTCTTGTATTGATGTGTTGTTATGACAATAATACTATTCTTAATTTTCTCTCTAACAACAAGATATTTGATGTCAATCCATTTAGTAGCGCCGCTGGATTTGTTGTTTTTAGAGAAGAAAACCTCAGCCTCATTATCACAAAATATTGTAAGTGGTCTTGCTATACTTTCAATCACTTGAAGTTCAGGTATGAAATTCTTCAACCAAACTGCTTGACCAGTGGCTTCAAAACATGCCACAAATTCTGCTTGCATAGTGGAAGATGCAACTAAGGACTGTTTGGCACTCTTCCATGAGATTGGTCCTCCTGCAAGCATGAATATGTATCCTGATGTGGATTTCTTCGTGTCTGCACATCCAGCAAAATCCGAATCTAAATAACCAATGACCTCAAGGTTATCAAACTTTTTGTAAGTAAGCATGTAGTCTTTAGTCCCTTGCAAATAGCGTAAGACTTTCTTAGCAGCTCGCCAATGATCCAGTCCTGGATTTGATTGATATTGGCTGAGCATGCCAACTACAAACGCAATATCAGGATGTGCGCAAACTTGAGCATACATTAAACTTCCAACAACCGAAGCATACTCATTCTTTTCCATTTTCTTACGTTCTGATTCAGTTTTGGGACATTGAGCCTTGCTGAATTTGTAACCTTTGAAAATAGGAGCAACACTTGGAGAACAATTTTGCAAGTTATAGCGCTTAAGCATTTTCTCGATATATGCTTTTTGTGATAAACCTAAGAGACCACGAGACCGATCATGGTGGATTTCAATGCCTATGACATAAGAGGCTTCACCAAGATCCTTCATTTCAAATTTCTTTGAAAGAAAACGTTTGGTCTCATACAACATGTCCAAATCACTGCTTGCCAACAAAATGTCATCCACATACAAAACAAGAATAATAAATCTGCTCCCACTAACCTTGAGATATATGCATTGATCAAAAGTGTTTTCTTGAAATCCAAATTCTGTTATGACCTCATCAAACTTGAGATACCACTGCCTTGAAGCTTGCTTTAACCCATAAATTGATCGCTTCAACCGGCAGCCCATATGTTCCTTGCCTTTAACAACAAAACCTTCAGGTTGTTTCATAAAAATTTCTTCATGCAAGTCACCATTAAGGAATGCTGTTTTCACGTCCATTTGATGCAACTCGAGATCATAATGAGCTACAAGAGCTAAAACAATTCTTAATGAATCTTTTTTTGAGACAGGAGAAAAAAATATTATCATAATGTATACCTTCTTGTTACGTAAAGCCTTTAGCAACCAATCGGGCCTTATTTCGATGTTACCGTGAGAATCGGTTTTAGTTTTGTAAACCCATTTACATCCTACGGGTTTAACACCTTTAGGTAACTCAACAAGATCCCAAACATCATTTTGTTGCATTGAGTTCATCTCATCATTCATGGCTTCCAGCCACTGAGATGACTTATCACTTTTCATGGCGTCCTTGAAAGAGATAGGATCATCTCCATGACCTATATCGCCACCTTCTTCAGTAAGGTATACAATACAATCATCAGGTATTGCAGATTTTCGTTCTCTTTGCGACTTGCGTAAAGGTTCTTGTGGCAGCAAAGGTACCTCTTCATTGTTAGGAACATTACTAACATTAGTACCTTCATTTAGTAATAAAGGAGAAACAGAACTTGTAGCCTCTGAAATGACCGAAGTTGGAACATAAATTCGATCTTCTTCATCGAGGTTTATAGTCCGTTTTTCATTACTCTCACTAATGTTGTCATTTTCAAAAAATACTGCATGTCTTGTCTCAACTATTCTAGTGGTATACGAGGGACAATAAAATCTAAAACTTTTGGACCTCTCTGGGTATCCTATGAAAGAATAACTGACGGTTTTGGAATTCAGTTTCTTAATTTGTGGATTGTAGACTTTTGCTTCAGCAGGACAGCCCCACACACATAAGTATCCTAGTTGTGGATTTCTTCCAGTCCACAATTCATAAGGTGTTGCTGGAACAGATTTACTAGGAACTCGATTGAGAACATGTGTGGCTGTTTTTAAAGCCTCGGACCACAAAATTCTGGTAAAGTGGTATTGAATATCATACTTCGTACCATATCCATTAATGTACGATTACGCCTTTCAGCCACTCCATTTTGCCGAGGATCACCCGGCATAGAGAATTGATGAATAATACCACTTTTTTGAAGAAACAAAGCAAATGGACCTGGACTTTGACCTAAGTCAGTGTGCCTACCATAATACTCACCGCCTCTATCTGATCGCACTACTTTAATTTTAAGATTATGCTGATTTTCAACTTCAGTTTTAAAAATCTTAAATTTGTCTAATGCCTCAGATTTTTCAGAAATTAAGAACACATAAGCATAGCGTGAGTAATCATCAATAAAAGTAATGAATGATTTGTGTCCGTTGAGACTCGGAGTGGGAAAAGGACATCATATATCGGTGTGAATTAATTCCAATAGTCCCCCACTTCGAGTGGCTCCTTTCTTATTTCCCTTAACAAATTTTCCCTTAACACATTCAATGCAGTTTTCAAAATCAGAAAAATTTAATGTTGGGAGAATTTCATTTTTAACGAGACGTTGCATTCTATCTCTTGAAATATGACCCAATCTGCAATGCCATAATTTGGAAGAATATCCAACATCACGATTTCACTTTGTGCCACGTTTGTGATCAACACAATTAACATTCAAGGATAATAAAGAATCAGAAAAGAAAGAATCCAAACATAATTTATATAGATTGTTACATAATAATCCAGAACCAACAAACTTAGAGTTATGATATAGTCTCAACTCATTATTTCCAAACTGAAACATAAAACCACAAGCATCAAGTCTAGAAACAGAAATTAAATTCCTAATAACACTAGGAATATAAACTACATCATGCAAATAGAGAATAAAGCCACTCTTCAAGACTAAACGAAGAGTTCCTACGGCCTCCACTTCAGCCTCTAATCCATTGGCTACTTTAAGCTTCCTTTTTCCCTTTTCCAGCATCCTCACGGAAAGAAATCCCTGCAATGAATTCGTAATGTGCACAGAGGCACCAGTGTCAACCCACCACGTATTTAAGGGAACATCAATTAAAAGAGACTCACAAATCATATAATTAAAATCATTACCCTTCTTGGCAAGCCACACTCTGATACCAAATGATAGACGTAAAATATTTAATTCGTAATAATATTTCTAATTAACATTCTAGAATCAACGTATTTCATATAAAATCAGTAAACTATAAGTTAGAACTTACAATTTTGTAGAGAAGACATCTTGATGCGGAAATTTGATCTTCTCCAATTTCCCTTAGTCCAAAATGATGGCAGAAAATAATGGCGTTTTTCTGAAATTTTTTTGTTTTCTTTTGTGTGCGAAAATAATGGGAAAAGGTGCCACTTTGTAATAAAATTTCAGAATTAAAAGACTAAGGTAATTGAAGGGATCAAATCAGAATGAATCTGGTCCATTAATTTTTCCATCAAAATCAATGCACCCTTTAATAATATTCCATAAATGAACTTGGTTCAAATTAAATCATATAAGCCACTTAATAAATAATTAATATTATTAATTATAACATGAACTAGTTGTTTCAATAATAAATGGTTTGTTATAAAGCTTCCGGCTATCTAATAATACCTCTAATTTGCTGGGGCATCATCTGGAAGAGCATATACCTGTTGGGAAAACTTCAGTTCTGCTGCTTCAACATTTACCAATTGATTGTTCTAAAAAGATGATTGAATTGGAACTAAAAAAAAAAGTTCAATGTTGCATGAATTCTTTTTTCCTCGAAATTGAATGTTGCATTAATCTTAAAGAACCGGAAAGTGTGCGATCTTAGTTTATTCGCTAACCAAAAGTTTTTGTTTTTTTTTTCCTCTTTCGAAGATCTAAATTAACTCGCTATTTGTTACCTCCAAATCCTAAATAAAAAAGATATAAGATTAATAGAAAATAGTGTTTACCAGTGGAGAACAAGTGAACGGGGATTTTTTTATTTATTTTTTTCAGTTGATACAATTGGGAAAGTGAAAAGTGGTGTGTGGTGAATACACAGGAAGATTATTATAGTATATAAAACGTGAAAGATTTCGTATCCTATTATTATTTTTTTATTCAAGCGATTTAACAAATTATTTCTAATTGAAGTGATCTAAACTTTCGTAGAGTTTTATTCTTACGTATCGAATTATGAGGCAGTCACTAGTCAGTAACTGTAATCCGAACGGTTTAATTATGCATTAATTCAAATTCGTAATCAAACGGTATAAATACTCCTATATAAAATTTTATGTGTGGAGAATCAGCTTTTGTTCTAGTGACAAAGAACATTGCATCTCAAATGAGAAGTTATAGATTCGAGGCTAAAGAATTTTTTATAAACATTTAATTTAAAATTAAGATGAGAGCCAATTTATCTTCAAAATTAGTGTGTGAAGACTCCGATATGATATCGGATTTTTTATGAAAGTGGATATAATAGCGGATTCAAAGCGGCCATTCCAAAATCCGAATCACATCCACCTTTTGCAAACCAACCCTTCAGTTTCTGCTAATCCATTCCCTCTCCAGATCTCTTTAACTCTCTTTCATTCCTCCATTACAACTCGAGGAAACCAACTCCTCTCAGATCTATCAAACCCAACCTCAGAACCTCTCCTCTTCTACAGTACAGAACTGAGAGAGAGACTTGTGTGTGTGTGAGAGAAAGATGCTCCGCTTAAGGGCATTTCGCCCGACGAGCGACAAGATCGTGAAGATCCAGCTCCATCCGACGCATCCGTGGATGGTCACAGCCGATGCCTCCGATCGCGTCTCCGTCTGGGACTGGGAACATCGCCAGGTTCTTATCTAACTCCCATTTTTGTACGAAATTCTGATTACATGATGTAAATGTTGACCGATGCAATATACTGATACCTTTTTTAGATAATTTACGAGCTCAAAGCCGGAGGAGTGGATGAGAGACGGTTAGTCGGAGCGAAGTTGGAGAAGTTAGCCGAAGGCGACACAGGTACTGGTTAATTTCGTATTTGTTCTTTTTTTTTTAATATTTTTCTTAGAATAATTGATATGGTTTCTTAGAATAATGTTGATTGTGTTGTAGTTGTATTTCAAATGTCTGGATATTGTTGAATACTAAAGTGTATAGCATTGAAAATTTAATTGGTATATGTCCTGTTAACCATTAACTATCTTATTTTGCACAGATTCCAAAGGGAAGCCTACCGAGGCCATTAGAGGAGGCAGGTAAATGCATTTTATCCTGCTTTAGTTCTTCAATATTTAGAATTATAACTACGGCATGCAAAATTCAGTACTGTTGTGCTTAATGCTGTGTAACTTTCATTACCAACTAATGAATGTTATGAATTTATTTGGTCTTGGACTTGTTTTCTTTTTAGTAAGTGTAGATGCTTGTTGGCATGGCAAGACTTTTCAGGACTTACAGACACCCCCAAACCATAGTCTACTTGCAAATATAACAGTTCAGAAATATCTTTGTCAAGTTAACTGTAGATCTTCACACCGCATTTGTGCATGCAGTTCTGTACCGTACCATACTAATATCTATTATTGAGGTACCTTACTAAAGCGAGCTGTTATTGCTGTACAAGTGCAATGCTGCTAATCCCTTTTGACATTAATTTGTGCCTAATGGTCCTCTTTTAAGGTTCTATTGAATGGTTTATTACAGCCAGTGCTTCAGGCTTTCATGGTCTTTACACTGACAAACCATTTTCACTGAAGTGTGAAGCAGGTTGGTTTCTTTGACGATGATGTGAGGTACTGGCAGAACTGGCGCAACCGGGCTGCGGCATCTGAGGCCCCGAATGCAGTGAACCAAAACTCCTCTGCTTTTGGTGGTAGCCCAGTGACTTCCACTCGAGGGAGACATTTTGTTGTGATCTGTTGTGAGAACAAGGCCATATTTTTGGATCTTGTTACCATGCGGGGACGGGATGTGCCAAAACATGAGCTGGATAATCGGTCTCTACTTTGGTATGTGAACAGCTTCTTCTTATTGATCAATAAGCATACAATAATAAATGCTATGCTTTTCTTGAAAATATGACCAAGTTGTCCTCTTATGATCTCTCTTTCCAGAGTGATGTAGTGGAGATAGGTTATTGGTTTTCTGAAAGAATTAGGCTAAGGGGAATTCTAGCTGTGAAACTGATTTGTTCCATCATTCCATGTCTAACAGGGTTTCATAAAATTTTGGTACATGATCAATTTGTTCTCGCAAAGGATGCGCTTGGCTTTTTGCTTTTATTCCCTATATTTTATCCATTTTTTGTGTTTTAATACCACCTGAGGTCAATAAATGTACTTTGTTTCTCTAATTACAGCATGGAGTTCTTGTCACGGTCTGCTTCTTCCAATGATGGCCCACTTGTTGCTTTTGGTGGTTCTGATGGAGTCATAAGAGTACTATCTATGATAACATGGAAGGTTCTAGAAAGACTCCTGAATTCTGGCTTTACTTTTTTCTATTTTAAGATGAATTACAACTAAAGGTGGTATACCATGTAGATGGTTAGAAGGTACACGGGAGGTCATAAAGGTTCAATAGCTTGCTTGATGACATTCATGGCAGCTAGTGGCGAGGTATTACACAATACAAAATCTTCTTTTAAGATGTAATTAATTTACTGGTACTAGGTGGTATGCAATATGATTTTTGCTAAGAGTCATTTTTTAGTAGACACAGAACTTGATTTTTTTCAATGTTTTGAAAACCTGACCGGACCGGCCGGTTCGACCGGTTAACTGCGAACCCGAGCCTAGTCCGGTCCATTTACCAATAAAAACCGGTGGTTTCTTCCTTTTGAAACAATTGTAAAAATTACAGGAAACAAATTGTCCGCAGCATGAATCGATCCCTGGACCTCCTCTGAGCGAAAATTTGGCCTCTGAGCGAAAATTTGGCCTATCCACTGGGCTAGCTTGGGCTTTTAGTACAAGTTGGTCTTTATTTAAAAATTGTATAAAATGGTCCAGTTTTCTCATTGGTTCAACAGGTTGAACTGGTTAAACCGTCGAACCTTTTTGTCATCCAGTCCGATGACTGGTCCGGTTTTAAAAACATTGGATTTTTTTTTTCAAAGGTCCCTCCATTTTAATATCTTTGGACTCCATACAATGTACAGTCTGTTTTAACTTTTAACCAAATAACATCTTGTAAGTTTTATATGTGGACGTAGTACAACCTTTTCATGCTTGGTTTGCCTACTTTGACCTTATCAGGCATTTTTGGTGTCGGGTGCCAGTGATGGCCTTCTTATATTATGGAGTGCTGATCATATCAATGATTCACGTGAACTCGTTCCAAAACTTAGTCTCAAGGTAATACTTCCTCCTTGTTTTTGTTTAGGTACAGACTTTCAAACTAATTAATATCCATGCTTTTCATAAATATAGAATGAGGCTCAGTACTTTCTTATTTCAGCGCACTTTCTTGTATTTATAGTTTTATATGTACTATCACACTTCAAGGCAGTTTTTTGTCCAATAATGTGGTGCTTCTTAAATTTTGTCATACATTATCTGAAATTTCTCATTATTTTATTGGGTGTGAATAGGCGCATGATGGGGGTGTTGTTGCAGTCGAGCTCTCAAGAGTAATGGGAAGTGCACCACAGCTCATCACCATTGGTGCTGATAAAACTCTGGCTATCTGGGATACAATGACATTTAAGGTACACTAGTGGCACTATGGAGTATTGTAATGGTAGTTAAAGGCTTTAGTTTTTACAAGAAAGATGTAAGGCTCGCAGATAAAATGATACTGGTTAAATTGTTCCTTGTCCATTATAACTTTTAAGTGATGTTTTTGAGTATCAAATTCATGAGTATCTAAAGTTAAATAAGGATAAAAGGTCAATACAGTTTCTAAAAGTTCACAATTATTAGGAAAGTCAAATGACCTTTTTCTTACTCAGGAATTGAGGCGCATCAAGCCAGTTGCGAAGCTTGCATGTCACAGTGTAGCATCATGGTGTCATCCTCGTGCCCCTAACCTTGACATACTCACTTGTGTCAAAGATTCTCACATCTGGTACACCTTTTTTTGTTTATATTTATTTTGTTGTATAAGTTTACACAAAAAGGTCTGTAACATATCTGACTTGTGGACTTAAATAGGGCTATTGAACACCCAACATACTCTGCTCTGACGAGACCGCTGTGCGAGTTGTCTTCTCTTGTTCCACCACAAGTGCTTGCACAGACCAAGAAACTAAGGGTATTTTCTTGCATTGTGCAATCGTCTGATTTATCAAGTTCTTTACTTGGACACTATTAGTAGGTGCTACCAACTGCTAACCGTAATTGTACTGGTACATTCATGTTTTTAGTTCTGTAAATGTTTGTTGATATTAAATTCATGCTTATTTAAGTACAGCTGCTTCCGAAAAAAAAAGAAAATCTATTGCAATCTTTATTCCTATTTTCGTGCGGCTAATTAATTAATGCTTTATGCATAGCAGTTGCATAACAGAAGGTGGTGTGTAAACTCTATGTTGTAATTTCTTATATTTTTTTCTGTAGGTATATTGCATGGTAGCACACCCGTTGCAACCACACCTTGTTGCAACTGGCACAAACATTGGCATTATTCTGAGTGAGTTTGACCCTAGGGCGTTGCCAGCTGTTGCCCCCCTTCCCACACCAGCAGGTGGCAATGAGCACTCTGCTGTCTACATTGTTGAAAGGGAACTCAAATTACTCAACTTCCAGTTGTCAAATACTGCAAATCCGACACTGGCTAGTGCTGGTCCCGCTGCCGAAGCTATCCGTGCCAGGGGTGAATCAGCAGAGTCACTGGTTGTCAAGCAGGCAAAGAAGCATATTAGTACTCCTGCTCCACATGATTCATACTCAGTTCTCTCAGTTAGCAGTTCTGGAAAGTAAGCCGCTGATTTTATATTGAAAAAGTTTGCAAAAAAGGCCAATATATAATGGTGTTATTATAGAATAAACCCTTCATTTTTTTTTTTTCTGAAAGCAACAGAGAAACTTTTCTATAGGTCCTTAATAATGGAATGACATTTTGTATACTCCACTTCATTGCCTGTTATTTTGTATTTTATTGGTCAGTTTTAGGTCTGCAGTCTATAGGACTTGATATGACATTTTGGAAGAATGATCCTGGTATATATATGATGGTTGGTACATTAAGTGCAGAGTACACTTACACGTTAGATCCAGTTGCCTACATTTCTTAGTGCAACATTAGTAATTCATGGGGAGAATTTTTGTAAACCAATCTAGTAGTGAAGAAACATTATTTAACGTACTTTACTCCAAGGACATGTGTATTATTTGGTATAGTATACTACCAAAGTTGTATTTTGTCCTGAAAAGTTGTACATTTTACAAAGAAGAATTTCCTCTATGCTTTCCTTTCTCAAAGCCTAACAAAATTTGCAGCAAATATAAACCAACTTCTCATTTTGTAAATCTACCACTCTTTACAGGTATGTAGCTGTTGTGTGGCCTGACATTCCATCCTTTGTGGTTTACAAGGTTGGTGACTGGTCAGTAGTTGATTCAGGCACAGGGAAGCTGTTCGCATGGGACACATGTCGTGACAGGTATGCTTTGGTTGAGACTGCACTTATGCCTAGGATGCCACCACCAACGAAAAGTGGCTCATCTAAGAAGGCAAGAGAGGCAGCTGCAGCTCAGGCTGCGGCTGTTGCTGCTGCTGCAAGTGCTGCTTCTTCAGCTACGGTGCAGGTGCGGATTTTGTTGGATGATGGAACTGCACATGTACTTCAGAGGTCGATTGATGGTCGCAATGAACAGGTTTGTTACCTTGAACTGCTTAAGCTGGATTTCACTTGTCATACTACAACAGGAAACCAATAAAATTTCAGCTTCTAGGTTTATTAGGGCTATTAATAATGTAGTTTTACATAATATGTAAAATAATCATGCTATAAAGAAGAGCATATATTCAACTAGAAGAGGCCAAATTGACAATATTTACCTAAACTGAATGCAAAATGCATTGTCAGCAACTACTAGTTCATGATTTTGGTCACTTTCTTTGAATCGTTGTATAGTTGGTTCTGGATAATTATCATGATAATGCTTATCATGACAGAATTTTTCTGTGAATTGCTAGTATCCTGGCCAAGGGTTTAAATAGCGGCCATAGTGGCCGCTATAGCGGTGCTATTTGGTACACCGCTACAGATTTAGCAGTCCGTCCGGTAGTGCGACCTATAGCAGGCTATAGTGGAAAATAGTGGCATTTTAGTGGTATATTAGCAGAAATATAGCGGTATAACTTAGAATTTGCTGATATAATATTAGTATTTTGGGCATATCTTTCACATGCGAACTTCGATTGGCCTGATTCAAAATTCTATGGAAAGCTTACAAAATAAGCTACAACTTCTATATTTTGAATCTTTTCAAATTCTAAAAATTTAATGGTCAAACATGCATAGAAAATGAAGGTAATTTTAGTTGGCATTAGTTAGTTACATAAAAATATAATTTTTTTTTTATCTTAGACTAAACTAGACCTTCAAGATATGGTCTGATAGCGGCTGTTAAATGGCCGCTAACCGCTATGATGTCAGCATGTCCGCTACGAATTCGCTATAAACCTTTGATCCTGCTAGTCTGTGGGAGTGCCACAATTGAAATTAAGCACACAAATGATAATAGTAAATATCACCTGTCTGTACGTGCCAAATTTAGATCAAGAATTTGAAAATAGTTTGCTGATTGAGAATTTGAATAATAATACTTCTATGAAGGTTATTGGATTGCATGGAGGTGCATTGCTTGGGGTTGCTTACAGGACATCACGTAGAATCAGCCCCACGGCTGCTTCTGCTATATCAACTATTAGCACCATGCCTATGTCTGGGTTTGGTGCCAGTGGCCCCCACTCATCATTTGATGATCCCTTTGCCAACAAATCCTCTGAGGCCGGCCCTCAAAATTTCCAGTTATACAGGTGCATCTTTTGAATCTTGAATCTTGCCTACTACATTGATGGGATGCTTTTTTTTTTTTTGGTTTGTGTTTCTGTTAAAGTAGGTATGTTTATTGTGGATCCCACAGAAGCATGCTAAAAAGTTTTTTATAAGCAATAATACATGCATTTACTATTTGAGCTTCTTTGATCTTGCACGTGCTTATTTCTTGCTCTTTTGCCTGATAACTTGTACAACGTAGAGAAGAAAATAACTCTCTAAGTTTATATTTCTTGCAACATTAACTCCTTTACTAATATTGTTGTGATAAAATTTTGTAGTTGGGAGACCTATCAACCTGTGAGCGGGCTGCTTGCGCAGCCAGAGTGGACTGCATGGGACGAAACTGTGGAGTACTGTGCATTTGCCTACCATCAGTATATTGTAATTGCCTCTTTGCGGCCCCAGTTTAGGTTTCTTGGTGATGTTGCCATTCCATTTGCAACTGGAGGTGTCTGGCATCGCCGACAATTGTTTGTTGCAACGCCCACGACCATCGAGTAAGGGACTTCTTGTAAAATTGTCTCCATCCTATATGTTCTGTTATCTGTTGTTTTGCTAGGTGGTTTCAGTGTTAAAAAAAAAGTCTAAGCCTTTTATCCCAAACAAGTTGGGGTAGGCTAGAAATGACACCCCGACCCTGGTCATTTCTTGTATATATGGCTGAGTTTTTTACGCTGGCTCACCAAGCCTATCGCAAGCATGCGGGCTTGAACCCTGGACCTCTTAGAAGAGAGCCAAGTGCTCTTACCACCTGAGCTACTAGACCACATGCAGGAGGTTTCAGTGTTATTAAGAAAAAATAATGTAGAAATATAATACTGCAATTTCAGTTCAATGTACGTGGAAATTTGATGCTGGCCTTTAAAGTTGAAGTACATTTAAGCCATTTGTACCAAGTGTACCAATATAACTGCAATCCAAAACATTGCAAGCTATCATGTTTTATGAAGCTTCTTTCCATTGATTATCTGATAAGAGAAAATGTACAGGTGTGTTTTTGTAGATGCTGGGGTGGCCCCAATTGATATAGAAACTAAGAAGAGAAAAGAACAAATGAAAGCAAGAGAAGCCCAAAGCCAGGCAGTTGCACAACATGGGGAACTAGCTTTGATAACAGTCGAGACTCCTCAAATTACTTCAAGTGAGAGAATCTCACTAAGGCCTCCCATGTTACAGGTAACTTTGTTCAGATCCTGTTCATGCTTTTTATTTAATGCACTGCTTTCTTTACTTCAGTTGTCTGTTACTATTTAACTCTGAAACAACATTTATTATAAAAGTAAAAAAAATCCAAGAATTTGATTATGCCAATATTTACTAAAAAAAAGCTGCAAAAAATATAATCGAATATGCGATTACAATGCACCTCATGGAGCATTTTTGGTTGTCCATCTGTTGGTTCACCCTGAGCCAACCACCTGCGGAGCCCTTTAGTTCAGGCATAAGTTCAATAAATGGACCAACCTAATTTTGGATCATTATTAATAATCTAATCGTTGGTTTAATGCATAGGACCTTGCAGTTTGCTAACCCTTCACTTCACTTCATTTTCTTATTCTTTCAGGTGGTTCGTTTGGCCTCATTCCAGCAGGGCCCCTCAATACCTCCATTCATTACACTGCCAAAGCAAACAAGGGCAGGAGACGAAACAGTTTCACAGAGAGACACTGAAGAGAGAAGAACTGGAGAGGTTGCCGTTGCGGGAGGAGGTGTTAATGTTGCTGTCACTCGGTTTCCTCATGAGCAGAGACGCCCCATTGGTCCGCTCGTCATTGTTGGTGTCAGAGATCGTGTTCTTTGGCTCATAGATAGGTAGTTATAGATAACCATAATGGTCATGCACTTTGACAAGAAAAGATTATAAGCAGAACTATGATCACTGAAGTTTTAATAAGCACAACGACTTATTGAAAGAAACAAATGCTGGCATCAAAGTGCATGCATTTGACTACACTGTATTCATGATGACTGAATGCTACCTCTCTTTGTATTGGATACTTGGTCCTACTGTGGTAATGACCTGCTTACAGTCGCATTATTTAAAAAAAAAATATCAATTCAAGAAGAAGCGAACCCTGAAAAAATTACAAAATAAATGACATAGAAGACCTCCCACCTCAAGAAGAACAAATGAATAAAAAAGAAATAAATGAAAACTTCAACTATGCAAACAAAGATAAACATGGAGGGATGGAGGGAAGAAGAGAAAAATACAACTGATTCAGGGAAAGCTTTTAAAAATTCTTCTGTCAAATTCACAAGTGCATACTTGTCATCCTCTTGATTCTTCTACAGGTACATGTGTGCACATGCATTGTCTCTTAGCCATCCTGGCATCCGCTGCAGGTGCCTTGCAGCCCATGGTGATCCAGTCAGTGCTGTAAAATGGTACATTTTTAGAAAAAAACATTTGTTTACTCGTTTTCTAAACATTCTTGCATTGTGCTCGTCTCTTATCAGATTGAATTTGACATGAATGACATGATGCTATGCAGGGCAAGTTGGCTTGCTAGAGAGCACCATGATGACCTTGCACAATTCATGCTTGGCATGGGTTATGCCACTGAAGCTCTCCATTTGCCAGGAATATCCAAGAGGTTAGGAATGGAAGCACTAATCTTCTTTTCCTACTGTTATATATTATTTTGAATTTTGGACATGCGTCTCAATGGGGAGACCAGAGACTTATAGATCTGTTGCCAAAATTTTCATGATGATCAATGTTATTAGTTTAAGTTTTCACACCTAGTTTTTAACATTTTTAATTGCATAGCGAATGCATGGTAAGAGAGAAGTTTCATCTGATGTGTTGTCAGATTTTCTGGATTCCTAATCTTTTGCTATTTGAATTCTGAATTATGTTTACACTGAGTAGCTTGAAGCAGGCAAAAGACAATGCTGAGAGAATTCCTAGTACAACACCTAAATACTTGGATTTAGGATTTGCAGATTCCAACATTACTCGTGTGTACATGCAACCTTCTTGTTTTTTTGGTTCTTCTATCAACTGCAATTATTGACAGGGGGGAGGAACTTTTATCAAATGAAGTTTTTTGTTTGTTATCTTCAGGTTGGAGTTTGACCTGGCCATGCAGAGCAATGACTTAAAAAGAGCCCTTGAATGCCTTCTCACTATGAGTAACAGTCGAGAAATTGGACAGGAGAGGGTGGGTCCTGCTGATGTCACTGAGATCCTCAATCTGACAGTGGCCCCGCCTACAGTTGCTAAGCAGGAGAACCTTGCTGATGCAGTACAGGGGATAGTGAAGTTTGTTAAAGAGTTCTTTGATTTGATTGATGCAGCTGATGCCACTGGGCAGTCAGATATTGCAAGAGAGGTGCTCAAAAGATTGGCGGCAGCAGCCTCGGTTAAAGGTGCATTGCATGGGAAGATGCTTAGGGGACTAGCACTGCGGCTTGCTAATCATGGCGAGTTGACTCGGCTTTCGGTATGTTATTTTGCTCATAGTAATGTTTTATTACAGGCTGGTACAAACTTTTAATCTGTTCAAAATAAATTATTAGTTACTGGAATTCAAATGCAACTAATTCTTAAAGGACTATGTTGAGCTCGAGGTTTAAGATAGCCAAGATGTCTCTAAAATTTCTAGCAATAAAAACTCATCAGGAAAGTATGCATTGGCATGTCTTAAATGCAACAAAGGCTTGTAATTCCTAAGGTCTGTTTAGCCAGGTTAAGGCTAGCCCATGTTACACATAAAAAAGATGAAAGAGTATAATAATTGCAACTTGTTCTGTCAATTTCAATTAGGGAATTAAAATTATAAAAATGAACAAATTGTAACTTCTGCCTACCCCAACTTGTTTGGAACAAAAGGCTTAGTTGTTGTTGTTGAACAATTTGTAACTTCTGCAGTCAATATCATTCAGAAAGTATCAAATTTTACTGCAGGATGCTAAAATAATCAACTTTAATATTTTTTTGAGATACCACTGCTGGATTGTAAGATCATTAGAAGCAATGGAAATCGGGTTAATTTCAAGATGATATTTTTCTTGTACAGGGTTTAGCAAGTAATTTAATCACTGCTGGGCATGGTCGTGAGGCAGCATTTGCTGCTGCAGTGCTGGGAGATAATCCTCTCATGGAGAAGGCATGGCAAGACACTGGAATGCTTGCTGAGGCTGTTTTACATGCTCAAGTATGTCATATGAGTATTAATTATCTGTGCTATTCAACTTTAGTTAATATTTGAGTCTGATAAATTTTCCTGAAGTACATGATGGTTAACAAACCTTATACAACTGAAATAGTATGTCAATTCAGATTGGTATAAACTACTAGACATGGCATTTTTATGTCAAAAAGTACATCATGTCATGCCAGAAGGTATCATTGTACAGAAAAGTTACCAGATGGAAAACAATGTACAGGCCACTTTTGTTGAGTTCTCTGGCACCACCCCAATTCAGCTCAAAAATTCTCTTTAATATTATAATTCAGATGCAAATTTTTTTTTTCTGTTGAATAAATCAGGCTCATGGCCGGCCGACACTCAGAAGCCTCGTAGAGTCATGGAACAGAATGCTGCAGAGAGAACTCGAGCACAATCCAACTGTCAAAACTGATGCTGCAGCTGCATTCTTGGCCTCTCTTGAGGATCCAAAACTTACAACCTTAGGGGAAGCCGCGAAAAAGCCTCCGATCGAAATCCTCCCACCAGGCATGGCCTCTCTCACAGCGCCTCCCATCACCATTAAAAAGCCTGGAGCACTACCTGCTCCCACTCCCACAACTCAAAACCCAAATCCCGGTGCAACTCCAATCGGGGCACAAACTACAAGTGGTAATCCTATTGGGACTCCAATCGGGGCTCCAACCACAACGCCATCTGCTGCTACAGCTGCTGCTCCTTCGGACCATAAAGAAAATGATAAACCGCTTATGTTGGAGGGACCAAAAGACGAGACCACTGCTAGTACTGATTCAGTGGCTCAAGATACGGCTAAGACAGATGAAGTGGTTGCAAAATCAGAGCCAAGTGCTGAGCCAGTAGATGCACCGAAAGATGGTTCTGTTGGAAATGAGAGTAATACTGGCAGTAGCAGTGAGAAAAGTGAGGTCCCAGCACCATCAGATGAGACGAAGGTTGTTGAAGAAACAAAGCCAACTGAAGAAGTCACACCTTCTGTGTAGTGTACATTTTTTTTCCTTTTTCTTTGTACATGTATATTTTGGGGGGTTTGTGTTGTGGCGTTCAGCTTATTTTTTTAGGTGTTCATTTGTTGGTCCTTTTGAATTTTGAGTTGTCTTTCCCCATTATCACCAATATTTGTATTTAGCGTTTTTAGGATAATGTGAAGGTGTTGATGAGGCATTTTTTCCCCTTGATTGAAAGATTACATGATGTTTTACTATCTTTGAGATATTTAGTTTCTGTTCTCTTTGTACTGTGTTCTTCTCTCTTCCAATGCTTCATATATTAACTTTCGTGTTTAGAATTGTACCGAACGAGAAAAGAAATAGTAATGCAGATTTGTCCGTAAAAGAGTTTTTTTCTTCCCAAAAAGGAGACCTTTATTAAACGGTGACATGCATAACTGTATAAGTCTTGAAAGTTCGGTAGATTGTTAGGTGTTTGGTTGCTGCGGATCATCGGTTGGAATTTTGAAAAATCATAGGAAAAATGCCGAATTAAACTCTCATAGTCTCATGTAAACAACTCAGAGTAGCTCTAATTCTCTAAAACCATCGAGTTACTTATCGATAACTCACTTTAAATTATAAGTATAGTTCTTTTTATTTTTTAATTTGATGCCAAGCCAGCAGATACCACTTCTAAATCTAATCTGAAATATTGTTTTTATAATTATAAATTGATGCAAGTCTGGAGCTGATCTGCATCAAGCTTCTTTTTCAAGGATAATAACAAAAGAATAAAATTATAAAACGATTTCGTTTTTTTTTCCCAAGACTTGGTAGTGCTTGTCATGATTGTCAGATTTTGGTTTGATCTCCCAATTCTTAATGCAATTAATAGACGTGTGTGATAATTAGGAAATTTTTTTTTGTCAAAACTCAAAAAAGCAACCCATTTTTTAGGAACAAACCACTTTAAGCTGCTGGTTGGCGGGTTCGTTTGTCGTGCAAAATCCCGCTCGTCAAAGTCAAACAGCAACGACCAATGCTTATGATTTGTTGCGTGTACAGAAAAGAGGTCTACTGTTAGAGAGAGAGAGAGAGCTTTACTTTCTGTAGAAAGAAGAAAGCTAATAATTGTTAGGGAAAAGTTTGCTTGTAATTCGTTTATTAAGAGAGGTGTGTCGTATATATCTGCAATGATTAATTCTATTTGTTTTTTGAAGTATGAACTATGACACAGTATCAAGTATAATTTGTACTCAAGTGAAGTTGATATTTTATGAAGATCGTGTGTATTGATTTGATATATTAATTAACTGACCGAAAATATCTGGCCACTAATACAGTTTTTCTTAACGAAGAAACGTCCAATTATATTCGTTTTACACGATAGCAATGTTCCCCCAGAAATACTGGAAATGATCTAAGTGAAGTTTACAATATTAGGGATAACAACGGCAAAATCATGTGGGGGGAATATGATTCTAGTTTTTTTCATTGAAGAAAACTGGAAGTCTTTGTCATCCTGGTGTTAGTAGCCTAAACTGGTTCAGCTGAATGTTCTACCATTTGACAGTGGATTTAATATCTTTGTAGGCTCCACGTCCTAATGCACAGGCAGCTTCAACTTTTAATATCGAAAATAGTACTATTGCTGAGGCACTAGTATTTGCAACTGATGCCCTAAAAAAAAGTGGGGGCAGCAAGCGTGTGGTTTCTTTCAAGGATTTTCTTGAAATTGACTATCGGTCATATAGAAGAGCACTTGAAGATTTTGAGACCGCTGTACGGACAAACCCTCAAAACCCTGAAATCAGGGAGCGCTATGGGGACAGCCTTTTCAAAAGTGGCATATATGAGAAGGCATTGGTCGAGTATAGAAAAGCTAAAGCTTTAAACAATAAAATTTTTATACACCATAAAGTGTTTGATTGCTACCTATAAGGTTAGTTTTACCAGATTGAATGTTCATTTTTTTCTGTATGAATACTCCATAAGAGTTGGTGTTGAAGTCAGCACCGATAAAGAGGCCCAAAAATATAATTAAAGAAGGATTGCGTGAGGCCCAAAATTTACTACCGGAGCATTCTAGAAATATCAAGAGATTATAACCGACTTTGTATATTAGGGAAGTTTCTAGATGTGTTTAGCTTAATCATGTATATATATAGCAAACCATGTATATTCTAGATCTTCCTTTGTGACCGACATTGTGTCCTTATAAATAGGCCGGTGTGCATATGTCAAAGGTGTGCGCACCAAAATAGTAAAGAGTGAGTTAGTATATGTATATGTATGATAGTATGTGTATCTTGTATTAGATTAGTTTGAGTGATAATATAAGTATATTTGTGTGTATCGTTAGTCAACAGTTGGTACTCTTCTCGAGTCGCTCCGAAATAGTGTGTAATACTTCTGTCTCTTCATTCTGTAGAACCTCATATAAACCTTAAGAAATGTAAGTACCATCTCTTAGAATCAATTACAGGCTATAAACAAGATGTTTTCTTAGTACATATGGCAAACTAGAAAGGACATTTAGAGGAAAAAAGTGCAATCACCTGTCCTGATATTTTGCTCGGAAAAAAGTGCTCTTACCACTACTCCCTTTGCACCTTAATTTTAATGATTAGTAAACAATATATTTTTTCAGAATGGGAGAGCTTGAAAAAGCTAGGGAAGAAATAAATTGGGGAGATGCAGACTGCAAAAATGAACTGTCTCAAAAACTGGAGGAGGCAGAAATGATTCAGGAGAATTGGAAAATCTCTTGGCATAAGTGCTTTTATGCAAGGAATTCTGGATGCTGGGGTTTAGCCTAATGGAAGTCGAAAGACTTATTAATGTCGGGTTTCGAAACCAGATGGTAAGAAACTTTTCAAATGTAATTATATTTCATCTATGAAATAGTTTCCTTACAAACAGGCATCTGTTGCAACTTTATGTTTGATTATAAGTTTAACAGGCTGAGTATATTTGGAAATTTTTTAGGTCCTTAAATTTAAGGCAGAAGTTCTTTTGAAATTGCTCTGATTTGATGAAGCGAACGAAGTGATAACCAAAGTTCTAAAGAGACAAGTACAGCCGGAAGAATCAAATCTTACCTTTCGCGTGATACAGAAAGTTTACATGCTTGCTATCAATACTGAAATTGAAGCAGCATTGGGAAGGTATTTTTTTATCTGACCAGCTGCATGTTTATTCATGTAATATGCATTAAGTTATATTTTTCTTTTTTCACATAATGCAGTTTCCATAATGCGATGAAAGCAGCAGAGTGTGCATCAGGTCTTGTCAAGTCAAATGTTGACATACAGCGTATGTTTCAGAATGCGCGGGGGCAGTTAACTGCCTTGAGTTTGGGAACAGTCTGTACAGCAACAAAATGTACGCAAAAGCTTATGAGCAGTACAGTTTAGGGTTGACCCATATTGGACGCAACACCTTACTCTACAGCAAGTTAGCAGCTTGCTGTTGGAAAATGGGAAATTTTACTGACTGTCTAAATTTTTGCTACGATGCAATTTGTCGCGGGCCTGATAAACTAATTTTACTGCTCTGATTTATCGTGCTGCTGCCCACTTTAAGGTGATTTTGTGTTAATTATTATTGTGCTAATTCCTACTTCAAGCACTATCGTGAAATTTTGAAGCTGAACTTATGTCCTTGTTAACACAGCTTGCCAACAGGACTGCATGTGTTGCAGACATAGAAGCTGTTTCTCTGATTTATCATGCGGATGTTAAGTTTGCTACAATCTCTGATCTTGAGGGAGAGACTGAAAGGCCTGTAACACTATTGACTCGGACTCGTGCAGTTTAAAATATAAATCCCAGTACTTCGTTACTAGAAGATGCACTAGAAAACGCTTCTAGCAGCTCCATCATAGAAAAGTCTCCTCTGTAGAGAGCATGATTCTTTTTTTCATTGCACATGTATTTTTTTGTGTCATGGTGTTCAGTTGGTTTCGAATTTTGATTGATTTGTCCTATTTTTTTTAGTTTAGTATTCTTGAGAGAATGTGAAGTCGTTCACGGGGCACTCTCCTTTTATTTTATTTATTTTTTGTTTTGTTGGTTCAAATTAGTAAACCTCAATCTGGATGGAGAAATGAACAGTGATTGCTACAGTAGTGTGCTTTTTATCTCAGCTCTCTGATTTGCATCCAACGCTCTTCAATATTTACTGTGACATCATGTTCTGAGGTCATATCTCATATGTTGTCTTCTTTGTACCTAAGCTTGGGTCATTGATTAATGTCCATAGTTGTAGTACTGGCGGGTGGGTCCACATATTACTTCTACATTATGTGGTACGTGTTTGTGGAAACAACTCTGGCATGGGCGGTTCTAGTAATAACTTGTTTAAGGTTGTTCTATAATTACGTTTGTATACCATTTGATTTTTTAGTATTTGGGATATTTGTTGTCTTACACGGTTCTGGATGGTATTATTGTGCTCTAGGTCTATTTATCAAACGTGACTCATGCGCGCCTCTGACACGGTTTCGTGCATTTCATTTCATTACTGAGTTGAACAATGGTTAATCACCTAAGGGTGCGTTTGGATAGGTGTGGGAAGAAGGGAAGAAGTGGGAAGAAGTATTGGGAAATGTGTAACTTTGTGAAGAGTTTGGATTGTTTATAATTTTTTTTCTTCCCATCTTCCTTCTTCCTCTTCTTCTTCTCTCATCCAAACGCACCCTAAGAGAAGCTTTTCTTATTTTTGACAAAGAATAAGTAAAATCTAATATATTCAAAACTTGGACGAAACACAAATTTTTCAACTATTAGTTGGTATATATATTTTTTAATAATACAAACTCACTTAAATCTATAGAACATCAATAGACAACTATCAAGCTTTTAGGAACAATTTTATGCCCAATTGCTAATATCTGGAGAAAATAGATTGAACACGTCTATTATAACCTCTGAAATTGCATTATTAAGCAATTATCAGTACTTAAGCACCTGACATGTTTTTTTGCCCATACAAGGTACTTCTACATGAGAAGTCGTGCTAGTGAAAATTAAAATTCAATTAGATAAACTCTTGTTTTTATCTTTATAGAAGGTTGCTGTTGTCCCTAAAATTAGGCCTAGAGGGGGGTGAATAGGCACAAAAACGAATTTCTAAACCGGTATGGTCAATATTTGGTTCAATTCAACCTTGGTCTAATACAAACAATCAAAGCACAAGCAATTCAAGTAGCAAGATAATAAAGAGAGAAAGAGAGAGAGAAATTGAACACGCGATGTATTACGGAGTTCCGACCCGCTAGGAAGAGCTAGCCTTAGTCGTACGTCTCCGGGAGTTTCGCAACCTCGAAATGGGCGCGCTCCGTTCAATTCCACACGAACGGGACTACAACTTCGAACCAAATCACCTTGTTACAAACACTCTCAAGGTGGATTGGCCTAACTCGATTAAACAATCTCAAACACACAAAGGATTGAGGCTCTAACCAAATCACTCAACTAATCTAGCAATTAACACTAGTGGATTGGTTTAGCACACTCTAATCTCAATGATTTTGCTAAAATAATGCTCAAACACAAGAGAGTATAATGTCTAACTGGTTGGAGCTCAAAAGGGAGGAGTTTCAAGGGTTTCAAAAGTGTCTAAACAGTTCCAAGAGGCCCCATATTTATAGAGGGCGCCAACAGCTCCAAAAACCAGTCAAAACAGACTCGGGCGTTATACAACGCTATATGCCGTTGTACAACGCCCAAATAGCCGTTGAAAAATCAAACGGTCACAGACAATAACGTTGTGAGTTGTCAGAGCGTTGTGTAACGCTGTATAGCGTTGCACAACGCTTCAGCAATAGTCCAAAGCAAAAGCTCGACAGTTCCGTTGGAACTTGTCAGCGCGTTGTGTAACGCTTGGTAGCGTTGCACAACGAAGTCAAGAAAACGAATAAGGCAGAACTGACAAACTCAAACAACATTGTCAGAACGTCATACGACGCTGACTGGCGTCACACAACGTCGCCGTTGCACAACGCTATTCAGCGTTGCTCTACGCGACCAGGGCGAAAAAGCGAAGTCTGAGCGAAGTTTAGAGCGTTACACAACGCTACAATGCATGGAGCATGGCAGCATGCATGCAGCATCGATGCAGATCGATGTCTGAGCAATGCAGAGTCGCCTGTTTTATACTGCGTTGTACAACGCTGAGTAGCGTTACACAACATAGGAGTGGAAACGTTGTGTAACGTTACTTAGCGTTGCATAACGTTCTGACAAGGGGAAATAAAGGATTTAACTGGTTTAAAAACAGATGAACTAGCGTTGCACAACGCTACTGAGCGTTGTGTAACGCTGTTCCAACCTTGTCAGAGATTTTGCAATTAAAATCGAATTAACTCAGCGTTGTGTAACGGCAAGTGGCGTTGTATGACGCTGGACAGAAAAACTGAGCATTTTACCAGCAAATTTGATTGAGATTAGTTTAGAGTTTAATTAAACCTTAATTACTGACTCTAACTAGACCAAAGCAATCTCTTGAAGCTCCAAACTAAGTGCCACACTTGCTTTAATCCATTCTTCAATAAATTTAGCTATAAAACACTAAAGAGAGATGTTAGTTTAAAGGTTTCGGTGTTGTTTTGCAAATCGGCAAATCGAGAGAAAATGTTTAACCAACAATCTCCCCCTTTTGCCGAGTTGCAAAACAACACCTAAGGTATATTTGGGACTTGATACAACAAGGCGGAATAACCCAAATTACCTAATTCTCCCCCTTTTTGCAATTAGGGAAAAGAATACCCAAAATGCCCTTGATGACAAACCATAAGAATCCTCCCCCTTTCGAAAAGAATTTGGCCACTAAGTTCATTTGATTAGGGGTATCTAACAAGGTTTAATGAGGGCTTAGACTAACAATTGTATACCATGCATGCATAATAAAGTAAAAAGGCTAAAACAACACCATTTAGCACAAACATAATACATTAATACATAACATAATTCATTAAAAACAAAACATCATTCATGCAACATCCATAAAACAAACCAAATCCATTTAGCATAACTAAGACACTCAAAACAACGAAAAATCACAAACGAGAGACGAAAGGCAAAGAAACTACGAAAATCAAAAGTCCAAATAAAGATAAAAGAGAGGGCTAAGGCTTGGAGAGGATTTTGGCTAGAATCACTCCTCATCATCATCCCCCGCGCCACTACCGGATCCCCTTTTGAGATGGAGCTCCATCTTCCCCCAAAGATTAATCATCTCATCCTTGAGATGAGTGATCGAGGCATCGGTCTTGGCTTGGTAAGCGGTCAAGTTTTCCTCAATTGTGTTGAACCGCGTATCAATGTGAGTGGTCAAAGCGGCGAATTTTGCATCAAGATAGGCATGAAAGTCTTGAGGTGCGCCTTGACCCTCCACCCGTCCGCCGGGCACATGCAATGGTTCATTGCCTATCTCTTCATATTGGTTTATAGTGGCATTGGGCCGGAAGAGGTAGTTGTTGCGGTGGAAAGGACCGGGCACAATGGAGTCATCATCTTGGGCCATCCATCCGGTAACATTGAGATATGCCATGAGGTTTTCGGGAGTGGCAATGGCATTCTCGGGCACGGGTTCGCCCCAAAGGGGTGTGTCATGAGGGATGCCGTTTTCGATGAGAATAGATTGAATGATGTGGGCATATGGAAATGAGAAGCGAGAAGAGGTATCGACCCGTGCCATATGAGCAAGCATGATATAAGGGAGATTCACCTTTTGATTCATCTCAAGGAGAGATCGAAGGAGAAACACGGCGAATTGCTCCACATTTGTTTTGATTGTTGCCTTCGGAGTGATGATATTGTTGATGAAGAGGAAGAGAAGGCGGTGCAAAGCCGGGAGCTCGGTGGCGGTGAATTGACGAGCGGTGTAGTTCCTCCAACAATAAAAGAATCGGTGAAATTCATCATAAGGAGGCAACTCACGTGGCCAAGTGGCATGGATGTAAATCTCCAAGTTGTCATTGTCGAGGCTAAGGAGATTGGCCAATGTTTGCTCGGTGATGGAGATGTGGCGACCGAGGACATAAGAGTTGGCGGTTGGGTGGCCCTCGGTCCACGTCATTGTGAGATTGGCATAGAAGAGCTTGATCAATGACGGGTTGTATGGTTGAGAATGTGCGAGAAGACCCGCCATGTTCCAATATTCGATCCTTTCTTTGATCCAAGTTAATTCTCTTGGATTCAAGTGGTAGACCCCATACGGGTGCTCGAAGTAGAAGCACTCGAAACACTCGCGATTGACATCGCGGTATTGGCAAAAGTGCATGTACGAGACCGAGTCCTTGAAGAGGTAATTGTTGGAGGATGAGAGGGTCCAATCCACGGGTACCGGGGGTATATCCATTGGGATCGGTTGATTGGTTTGATCGGTTTGAACCGGTGGGTTGGAGGAGGAAGCGCCCTTGGGGTTGCGCTTAGACCGTTTGTTGGTTGCGGTTTTCGGTGCCATTGAAAAAAGAGAGAGAAAGGATGAGGCTAAACCTTTAAATTGAAGAGACGGAGAGGATGAGATGGCCTTGGAGAGCACAGAACCGAAGCCGATCGAAAATCCGACGGTCGGATCGTCGGAATTGACGGTGATGGCGGTGGCTAGGGTTTCGGTGGATTGAGGGATAGAGAGAGAGAGAGAGAATTGAGGGTATGAGAGTGGAGAGGAGAGAGAGAGGAGTATTTTGGTGGTATTGGTTGGAGTGGAGAGAGAGAATTGAGAGAGAATTGAGAGAGAGAGATGAAGGGGTGTGAGTTGGAGAGAAAGAGAGAAAAAGATGAAGGGGCTCGGATTTGAGAGAAAAGAGGAAGAAGAAGAAGAAAAGGTGGGGTCGCAACAGTTAAAAACGCGTCCACCGTTACTTAACGCCAAAGGGCGTTGTACAACGCAGGAGTCAAAACAGCGAAAAATGAGCAGAAACTGACTGCTCCGTTGTACAACGCTGAGTAGCGATGGGCAACGCTACAACCAGCGTTGTGCAACGGTATGCAGCGTTGTATAACGTTTAACTCGACAGAATTCAAAATTCATTTTAAACTAACGTTACTCTTGCGTTGCACGACGCTGAATGGCGTTGTGTAACGCCAGAGTTCAGAAAACCAGAAAATTCAGAAAATTGAGACCAAAAATAGTTAAAAAAAAACTTATTTTTCAAGGTTTTCAAAAGAAATACAACCAATTTAAACTGAAATAAGCTCCAAACAACAAAGACAACACCATGACATGCATAAATTTAATCTTTGAGTTCAAGCATACCAAGTTTGAACCTAAGTTCAAGATGTTGTTGTGTTGGAAGAGGTTTGGTGAAGATATCGGCGATTTGCTCCTTTGTGTCGATGTAGACCAATTCCACATCACCTTTCTCAACATGATCACGGATAAAATGATGTCGTATCTCTATGTGCTTGGTTCTAGAGTGCAATACCGGATTTTTGGATATAAGAATGGCACTAGTATTGTCACACAAGATTGGTACCTTTTGGAAATCTAACTCAAAATCCCTAAGGGTTTGCATCATCCAAAGAAGTTGAGTACAACAACTACCGGCCGCTACATATTCCGCTTCCGCGGTGGAGAGAGCAACCGAAGTTTGCTTGCGACTAGACCAAGACACAAGTGAACCACCAAGAAATTGGCAAGTTCCACTAGTACTTTTGCGGTCCATACGGTCACCGGCAAAATCGGCATCGGTATAACCTAACAAGTCTAGTTCGGTTTGTCTACCATACCAAAGACCTAGGTTTTGAGTACCCTTGACGTATCGCAAGATACGTTTTACCGATTTGTGGTGAGACTCCTTAGGATTGGCTTGGTACCTAGCACATAGACATACGGCATACATAATATCCGGCCTACTAGCCGTGAGATAGAGTAGACTACCGATCATGCCCCGATAGAGAGTTATGTCCATAGGCTTGCCTTTCTCATCCGCATCGATATTCGCACTTTTGCCCATGGGTGTGTCTAAACTCTTGCTATCTTCAACACCGAATTTCTTCACTAACTCCTTGGCGTATTTGACTTGGTTCACAAAGATACCATCCTTGAGTTGTTTGATTTGAAGCCCCAAGAAGAAAGTGAGTTCTCCCATCATGCTCATCTCAAATTCACTACTCATCAAAAAAGAAAACTCTTGGGCAAGAGTTGCATTAGTAGAGCCAAAGATAATATCATCCACATAAATTTGCACAAGTAGCAAATGGTCATCTCTTTTCTTAGTGAAAAGAGTTGTATCCATTTTGCCTCTACTAAAGCCATTGTCTAGAAGAAAGGTACAAAGTCTACCATACCAAGCTCTAGGAGCTTGCTTCAAACCATACAAAGCTTTGTGAAGCTTATACACATGGTCCGGTTTGAAATGGTCAACAAAACCGGGTGGTTGTTGAACAAAAACTTCCTCATCTATCCAACCATTTAGAAAAGCGCTCTTGACATCCATTTGGAATAGGGTAAAGCCTTTGTTAGCGGCAAAAGCCAAGAGCATTCTAATGGATTCAAGACGAGCAACCGGTGCAAAGGTCTCCTCAAAATCAATACCTTCTTGTTGCTTGAAACCTTGTGCAACCAAACGGGCTTTGTTTCTAACCACAATACCATCCTCACTTAGCTTGTTTCTAAAAACCCATTTGGTACCAATAACTTGCTTACCTTTTGGTAATGGTACAAGTTCCCAAACTTGATTTCTTTCAAATTGGTTCAACTCTTCTTGCATGGCAACAATCCAATTTGGGTCAACATTGGCCTCTTTGAAGGATTTTGGTTCAAGTTGAGAAACAAAGGCACAATGACCAATAGTTTGGTGCAAACTAGACCTAGTCCTAACACCTTCCCTAGGGTCACCTATGACATTAGTAAGAGGATGAGAGGAAACTTCTCTAAGCACTTCGGGAGGCTCATGAACCGGTTGGGGAGACGGTTGAGGTTGAGGATCATCATGAGGCATTTCATTTTGAGTTGTGTCTAAGATGCCCTCCTCATGAGTCTCTCCCCCTATCAAAATGTCATCAACCCGGTTCAAAAGCTCCTCAATAATCACCGGTGGTTGTGCTTGAGGTTGTGACTCAATTTCTTGTGTAGTTTCTTCCATTTGTGTACCTACAATAGAATTACCTTCCTTGGATTCCTCAAGGACTTTTTCATCAAATTTGACATTAATAGACTCAGTAACTACCTTTGAGTTTGGCAAATAGACTCTATACGCTTTGCTTGTGGTTGAGTAACCAACAAAAATACCGGGCAAAGACTTGGCATCAAACTTGGTTACTTTAGGAGACTCATCAAGGACAAAACATTTGGAGCCAAATACACGGAAATAGGATATATTAGGAGTATGACCGAACCATAATTCAAAAGGAGTTTTCTTGAGTTGAGAACGAATGCATGCACGATTTACTACATGACATGCCGTATTTACCGCTTCGGCCCAAAGAAATTTGGGTACGGCAAATTCATGTAGCATGGTGCGTGCTAATTCTTGTAAGGTTCGGTTCTTCCTCTCCACTACACCATTTTGTTGAGGGGTGCGTGGAGCGGAAAACTCTTGTTTATATCCTTTTTCTATGCACAATTCATCAAATTTAGCATTTTCAAATTCCCTTCCATGGTCACTACGAATTCTAGAGATTTTCAACCCTTTTTCGTTTTCAACCCGATTGCTAAATTTAACAAAATGGTCAAATGCTTCTTCCTTGTGAGCAAGAAAGAAAACCCAAGTAAAGCGACTATAGTCATCTACCACCACAAAGACATACCTTTTCTTACTTATACTCAAGACATTGATTGGTCCAAACAAGTCCATATGAAGCAATTGCAAAGGTTGAGTGGTTGAGATGATCTCTTTGGTTTTGAAACTAGACTTGGTTTGCTTGCCTTTCATGCAAGCTTCACACAAACCATTTAAGTCTAGTTTATGTGATGGAAGACCACGGACAAGTTTCAATTTCACAAGTTTCTTAATGGAGTCTAGGGAAACATGACCAAGTCTTCTATGCCATAACCATGAACCGGTAGCTATGGCACTAAAGCATTGTTCACCATTTGTGAAGTGATCAAAGTTTAAGTAATAGACATCCTTTTTCCTTTGTCCCGTGTAAACAAGAGAATTATCCGAAATTTGATGCACAAAACAAGAGGAGTGATCAAATTTCAAATAATATCCCGCATCACATAATTGGCTCACACTTAAAAGGTTGTAGTTGAGACCATCCACAAGATAAACATTAAAAACCGTTAAATTTTGGTTTCCAACCGAGCCTATACCAATAATAGAGCTCTTCCTAAGATTATTACCAAAAGTAACCTCACCACCATCAAAAGGTTCAAGTGTCTTGAAACAAGATTCATCACCCGTCATGTGATGTGAACAACCACTATCTATGATCCAAGCACTTCTCTTGAATGATGATAACAAACAAACCTACAAGAATGCATATTAGTTAGAAACAAACAACTAATATATTCTTGTAATCTCTCCCCCTTAAGATTTGACAATAATAACCTTGGGGAAAGAAGATGACTAACTAAGCCACACTCGAATCACTTCCACCAATCAAAACGGATGTGGAAGTGACTTTAGGAACCCAAATCATGTTAATTGAACCGGATGTATGATTTGCTTTCCTAACTTTGCATTCTAGTGTGACATGGCCATTCTTACCACAATAGTTGCAACAAACACAAGTTGGCTTGTTCACTTGTGAACTTTCTCTAACAAAATGGGTTTGAAAATGGCGCCTAAGCTCCATGGCCCTAATCTTTGGATCCTTAGAGAAAGTGTATGATTGAGAGTTTCTCAAAATTGGTTTTTGAAAATTCTTTTTGTTTTGTTGAGAGACTTTTTGATTTCCCCCATTGGTTTGAGGTCTTGTGTGTGTTCTATTCCTATTCCCACCATTGTTTTGAAAAGGATGAAAATACAAGTTGTTTGGGCCCCGATTGTTTTGGAAGTTCTTTTGAGGTCTTTGAGACCCATTTCTATTCCTACCAAAACTCTTTTGAGCACCATTTTGAGAGCCAACAAAATTCTTTTGCCCTTGCCCGTGTGTGTTCCTACCATTGGTGCTCTTGTGATAAAGTCTCTCATTTTGTGTTGGGCTTGACATGGTTCTTGGTCTAGAAAAGGATTGATTCCTCTTTTTGAAGCCAAGACCCGTTTTGTCATTGGGTTTTTGTCCCACAAACATTTTATCAAGATTCATCTTGGTGCTATGAGAAGCACTAGACGAACTTGAAGCCCTTTCATTTTTCAAAACATTTGTCTCACTCAAAGGAGTTTGACATTTTTCACAAACATTTGGTTTTTCAAAACTTTCAATCATACCCTTATACCTTGTCACCAAAGATTCAAGATCATGCACCTTAGTCGTCAAAAGACTAATTTGCTCTTTTTGACTAGCAATAGTCTTAAGAGACTCATCAAGATAATCATTCAACCTATCAAATTGCAAGTTTGCATCATCATTCAAGCTCAAGTCATTCTCACTATCACAATCGCTATCACTACTAGAGAATGAGTTTAGAAGTACCTCATTTGTGACCTTGGGCACTTCAATGGCAATTGTGAATGGTTCCTCTTGAATAGTCGTTGGAGCTTGTGTGAGAGTCGATGTAGAGGATGATGCTTCATCAAGGCTAGCTTTGCTCAATGGATGCACATAGATTTTGCCTCGGTTGAACTCGTTGAAGACCTCCTTCACCAAGTCATCTAGGTCGTCATCCACCGGCATCACCACATCATTCACTTGAGCCACAAGAGCAAGGTTGTCAAAGTCGCACTCGGATTCCGAATCGGATTGAGAGGATGAGCTCGAATCGGAATCGTTGTCCCAAGTGGCTTGCATGGCTCTCTCACCCTTCTTCTTGCTCTTGTAGTGTCCCTTCTTGGACTTGAACCGGCCATCACCTCTTCTCTTGCCACCATCTTCCTTGTCCTTCTTCAAGTGAGGGAAGAGCTTGAAGCAAGAGTACATGGTATGACCTTCTTTTTGGCACACGAAGCAAAGAGCTCTTTCGTCATTCTCAAGCCTTTCTTTGTTGAACTTTCCCTCAAACACCATGATAGCTCGAAACATCTTTGAGAGAACGGCTCCTTGCTTGTCCTCATCAAGGTCGATGATGCCTTTGGCCTTGTCACTTGAGTGGCGGTGTCTCCCTTGGTGGTTGTCATTGTGGCGGTTCTTGGAGGGAGATGCCTTGTTGTCATTTGCCGCCAATGCCACGGTTTTGGGCTCATACTTCAACTCTCCAAGTTGCTTGAGCTTCTCCTCCACGCACCAGTAGTGAGTGTAGATGATCTCCGGTGTGAGGTTGTTGTGGGACCTTTGTTGTGTCTCAAGAGTCGAGATGAGAGTGTCGAATTGAGGTCTTCCCACCAAAGCCCTAAGCAATCTTCCTATAACACGACTATTAGAAAGGGTCTCTCCTATGTTAGTGAATTCATCGAGCAATTGTATAAACCGAGTATACATTTCCTCGATGCATTCACCTTCCCTTATGCGGAAATTATCCAATCTAGACTCTAACTCGAATTGTCGAGAGCTTTTGATTAGAGAATTTCCCTCATAACGGTTCAAGAGAGAGACCCACATTTCATGTGCACTAGTAGAGCTACCAAAAATGGCCGCTATGGACTCATGTACCGAATTTAGCAAGACATTAACGGCATTATCATTTTTGGTCCTAATGGTCTTAGAGGCATGGGTTTCTCTACCTTCACTATCAACAATTGGTGTGTATGGCTTATCAACAACCTCCCAAAGATCAATCAAGTTAAGGTATACAACCATACATCTCTTCCAATAACGGAAGTTCTTGCAAGTGGAACCAAATTTATCCGGTTTTTCTATCACCCTAGAGGCCATGAATCGAGGTTATCTACCTAACAAGATGGTCAAAAGATAACCCCCGCTCTGATACCACTTTGTTGTCCCTAAAATTAGGCCTAGAGGGGGGTGAATAGGCACAAAAACGAATTTCTAAACCGGTATGGTCAATATTTGGTTCAATTCAACCTTGGTCTAATACAAACAATCAAAGCACAAGCAATTCAAGTAGCAAGATAATAAAGAGAGAAAGAGAGAGAGAAATTGAACACGCGATGTATTACGGAGTTCCGACCCGCTAGGAAGAGCTAGCCTTAGTCGTACGTCTCCGGGAGTTTCGCAACCTCGAAATGGGCGCGCTCCGTTCAATTCCACACGAACGGGACTACAACTTCGAACCAAATCACCTTGTTACAAACACTCTCAAGGTGGATTGGCCTAACTCGATTAAACAATCTCAAACACACAAATGATTGAGGCTCTAACCAAATCACTCAACTAATCTAGCAATTAACACTAGTGGATTGGTTTAGCACACTCTAATCTCAATGATTTTGCTAAAATAATGCTCAAACACAAGAGAGTATAATGTCTAACTGGTTGGAGCTCAAAAGGGAGGAGTTTCAAGGGTTTCAAAAGTGTCTAAACAGTTCCAAGAGGCCCCATATTTATAGAGGGCGCCAACAGCTCCAAAAACCAGTCAAAACAGACTCGGGCGTTATACAACGCTATATGCCGTTGTACAACGCCCAAATAGCCGTTGAAAAATCAAACGGTCACAGACAATAACGTTGTGAGTTGTCAGAGCGTTGTGTAACGCTGTATAGCGTTGCACAACGCTTCAGCAATAGTCCAAAGCAAAAGCTCGACAGTTCCGTTGGAACTTGTCAGCGCGTTGTGTAACGCTTGGTAGCGTTGCACAACGAAGTCAAGAAAACGAATAAGGCAGAACTGACAAACTCAAACAACATTGTCAGAACGTCATACGACGCTGACTGGCGTCACACAACGTCGCCGTTGCACAACGCTATTCAGCGTTGCTCTACGCGACCAGGGCGAAAAAGCGAAGTCTGAGCGAAGTTTAGAGCGTTACACAACGCTACAATGCATGGAGCATGGCAGCATGCATGCAGCATCGATGCAGATCGATGTCTGAGCAATGCAGAGTCGCCTGTTTTATACTGCGTTGTACAACGCTGAGTAGCGTTACACAACATAGGAGTGGAAACGTTGTGTAACGTTACTTAGCGTTGCATAACGTTCTGACAAGGGGAAATAAAGGATTTAACTGGTTTAAAAACAGATGAACTAGCGTTGCACAACGCTACTGAGCGTTGTGTAACGCTGTTCCAACCTTGTCAGAGATTTTGCAATTAAAATCGAATTAACTCAGCGTTGTGTAACGGCAAGTGGCGTTGTATGACGCTGGACAGAAAAACTGAGCATTTTACCAGCAAATTTGATTGAGATTAGTTTAGAGTTTAATTAAACCTTAATTACTGACTCTAACTAGACTAAAGCAATCTCTTGAAGCTCCAAACTAAGTGCCACACTTGCTTTAATCCATTCTTCAATAAATTTAGCTATAAAACACTAAAGAGAGATGTTAGTTTAAAGGTTTCGGTGTTGTTTTGCAAATCGGCAAATCGAGAGAAAATGTTTAACCAACAGTTGCAATGTAGCATTGCCTCATAAATATTCTAAAAAATTTTGGATAATTTGCTTTTACCAACTAATCAAATTTGCTTTAGGACTTCAGGTTCTCTATATATGAATGAAATTACTTAAAACTGAAATAAAAAATTCTAATGAATTTGAGTTCGTTATAACTACCTTAAGCTTCTCTATATATGAATGAAATTACTTAAAACTGAATAAAAAATTCTAATGAATTTGAGGTCGTTATAATTACGTTAAGCTTCACGTCCTGCCAATGGAAGTAGGCATTTCTCATAAATCTAATTAGCCCAGTGCAATCATTATGATAGAAATGCCCTTCTTTGTAGGCACAATGATTACATACGGCCCAATGCATCAATCTCTTCCATTTATAAATTCTGTGTTTTGATTTGTAATAGCTCTTGAGCGATCTTTGGTACTCAGATCCTCCTTTTAGTGCAATAAGCAAGTCATTTAAGATCTCCATTCTCTTTCTCACACTATCCAATGCGGGGCTTTTTAATACTGAATTGTATAATCGAGTAAAAAAAATGTCTTGCAACTAAAAGATAATAAAGATGAATATTAGATCTATTTTGAGAAAACATACATGGTTTTTAAAGTTCTTAAATTGTTTAGCAGCAGCCTAATATCTGAATTCTTAATCTCTCCTTTATAATCACACATCTTGTTTGGAATAAAACCATCAACCATATCAGCTATTTTTTTTCAAATCATTAGACACACTAATAGCTGTTGAAACAATAAATAATTAATGGTATCTAATAAACATGTCAATAAAAGACGAGAAAATATAATGAATTATGTAATAAAATTTGTCAAATTTCTTACGCTTGCATGGGAAGATGTAGCAAAATTTTGCACTTCCATGCTTAATAGTAACACATTTTGTATTTTAAAAAAAGCGTAGCGAGACAGCCTTCACGTGAAGCTGATTTATCATTTCAAGAATATCCCTACATACAATAAATTATTATCTTAATAAATAAATTATTTTTAGAATGAGCAACATTAAGAAGGGTTTGTATGGTACCTTAGAATGACACATAATTCTGGTGTAAAACCAGCACTAGAAATCAGAAGAGCTTGCTTTTCATTATATAAAATCTCTAATTTATTTCCGGAGCATGCAACAGCTGTGAAGACCATTTTATCCTTGTATAATACTGAGGTGTGAATCTTTACTGCGTAATTGTGAGCAAAATAATTAATTTTCATTGTCAACGAATTCATGTTTTTGCTGAGATGACTAATGGTGGAGTTGATCGAGCCGTAGAGTCACCGTAAATGCTTACAATACACTTCCATTTTCATAAGCTCAGTTTATACTATTTGATTTTGTAATTTACATCTTGGCATCAATACAAGCAATATCATTTCTACCAATCTAATTGGACTTAAATTAGAAGGGTCCAAGTTACATAAAATTATAAGCTAGCATTTAGATAAGTAAAATAACTTATTTGACAGTTAGTTAACATAATTAATATAAGTTGCCAAAATAATCAAGACCGACTATATAATTAGTTTAACAAAAACTCAATATTTGATGATTCCAAATATACAAGAGGGAATCATACAACTTATCAAATAGCTTTTAAAACAAACTTCAAATAAGACTCAAGAAGGCTGACCATTAAAGAAACAAGTATTTGCTGCAACTCTTATTTAATTTGAGTCTAATCCCAAAATTTTCAGTTATTCATATTCAAGGCCGATGTCCTGTTAAAAATATGGTCGTTTAAAATGTAGGTGATAAAATAAAAATTATATTTTTTCAATGTAATTATTATTATTATTATTATTATTATTATTATTATTATTATTATTTAATATACATAACGCAAATAAATCATGATGCATTGGAAAATTGGAATCTAAAAATTTACCTTCTTCATATTCATCAAGTGTCTTTTTCATATTCCTTTTGAATATATATATTATATTATTTTGTAAATTATAGAGGTTTTAAGCACCAATGTTTTATTAGAAAAATTCTAGATTTCCATTTTCTTTATTGATTATTCTCCAATATTTTTTTTGGAAATTAATGTATTTATTGAATGTCAACAATTTGTGCTGTATTTTTAGTTCTAAAAGTTTGAGCACAAATATTTCCTTCCAACGTACTATATAATGGCTTCTTTTTTTTAAAAAAAAAATAAAATAAATCTAGACCGTGGTATCTAATGCATATTTTATGCATGACTCAGCACATGAAAGATATGAAAATATTCTTCTAGAATGTTAAGCCTCGACCCCTAGATAGGGATGAAAACGGAGCGGATTTTATCTGCTCCGATCCGTATCCGAATCTGAAAAATGCGCATAAAATTCGGTCCGTATCCGTATCCGAACATATCCGTATTCATATTCGTATCCGCCAAAAAAATATGAATGCAGATATGGTTTGTGGGATGTTGAATCCGAAACAAGCTCATCCGATTCGGATTCTCATGAGGTGTATGCTTTGGTGGCAAATGTGGAAGAGGTGGTATTCTCAACGGATGATGTGGAGGATGACTTCGTGAAGGACATCCTCAATGAGTTCAATCAAGGGACACGATTTGTTCATCCGCTACTTCAAGCGCGTAAGGCAACACCACCTCCATCTCCACCACCTTCGCCAAAGGCATGCTCTCCAAAGGTATATCTCCCTCTCAATGAATCTCTTAGTAGTAGTGATAGTGAGAGTGATGATGAACCAACTAGTTCAACTCCATGTGTTGATTGTGATAGGTTGAACTCTATTCTTGATGCTACCCATGATGCTTTGGTTAGGAAAGCCGATACCATAGAAACTTTAAAAACCAAGGTAGATGAGCTTACTTCTAAGATGGGTGAGTATGAGGCTAAAATTAAGGAGCTTGAAAAACAACTTGAAAAACAACTTGAAAAACCGATTTTAGCTCAAGCTCCTAAAACGGATTTGAAAAACCTTTTCAAAGGTCAAAAGCCTCATGACAAGTCCGGTCTTGGTTACCAAAAGCCTTATCAAACCAAGAAAAAGAACTTGTCATACAAAAATGGGAAACAAGTTGCACAAAACACACAATTTCAAAAACCTAGGAATTCTCGTGGTCATGCACATATGTACCAAAGGAAACCTAGAAATACTAGAGTGCACAATGAAAAGAATTTGCAAAATCAAGAAAAGAAGGTGTTTGTTCCAAAGGCGTCCAATAAAATTTATTTTAGAGGACCCGATGGATGGTTTTATGAGTTTAAAGAGCAACACTTTTCACAAAACCACAAGGCTCAATCCAATGAGCATCAAAAGAATGTTTCCCAACATTTCCAAAAGGATCGCAAAAAGGATTTTAATGCCTCATCCAATGATCCTAAGAAGAAGGCCGAATACCTTAGAGCCCACTACTATTCCCATTTTGTCAAAGGTTCTACCATGCCTAAGCCAACCAATGCGTATTGCAACTATTGTTGTCAAAATGGTCATATCTCGTTGGAATGCAAACTTAGGAAACCAAATGGTGAGTCCAAAGGTAAGTGGGTTCCAAAAGTTTTTACCTCTAGTGGTACAACTAGTGGTATGGTAACCAATATGGCCTAAATACCAAGTTAACCCCCGGTCTTATAAGCCAAATCTTTAGGGGGAGCCTCTTTATTTCTATCTTATTTTTGTTTGAGAGGTTAAATTTGGTCACACTACTTTGTGTAGTGCTCTAAATTGGTTCTCCAATTCCTTTTCTCCAAAATTAAGGGGGAGCCATAAATTTAGGGGGAGCCTGCTACAATTTTCACTTTTTGTCGATTTACAAAAAGGGGGAGAATTGTAGTAAAGCTTGTGAAATGCCAAAATTTAATCGCTTTACTAATGATATTGTTTTGCAAATCGTCAAAAGGGGGAGATTGTTGTACTAAACGTCTCTAGGTTTGTCGATTGCAAAACAATATCATTTGGCATTTAACAATCTTCTTTGAGTTTTATAGGAAGAAGATACAATTTATGAGGACTTGGATAAAAGCTTTAAGAAAGATCAAGATCAAGTCATTAGAGAGCTTGTAGGCTAGTTTAGACTAGGATAGAAGGTATACTTTAGTCCTTGTTTATCCTTAAAATGGTCTAGATAGCGAAAAGCTCAATAAACCAGCAAAATCATGTTTTCTGTGACCTAGCGTCGTACAACGCTATATAGAGTTACACAACGCCCGAACAGCTAAATTCATACTTTTGTGAATCAACGTTGCACAACGCTATATAGAGTTAGGCAACGCTGATTCACAACGTTGTACAACGCTAATCAGAGTTGTACAACGCTGCAGTTAAGAAACTTGGAAATTTTCCTGAGTACCATCGTGCAACGCCATATAGCGTTGCACAACGCCACAAAAATCCCAAGTTAGCTGTGCAAAGTCTCTGGAGACGTTAGCCAACGTCTTTCAGCGTTGGGTAACGCTAGCGTTGTGTGACGGCATATAGAGTTGTACAACGCTCTGTTGAATCTGTCAGAGTTGTTCCTTTTGTCTCCCTTTAGCGTTGTGTAACGCCATTCAGTGGCAAGCAACGCTCTGACAATTTCCAACGGAATTGTCGGAGCTTTCCTTTGGTTTTACACTCCTGCGTTGTGCGACGACATATAGCGTTGCACAACGCTCTGACAGACCAACGGCTATATTAAAGAGCCGTTAGAATTTACAACGGTCATATTCCAGCGTTGTATAACGCTATTCAGCGTTGTACAACGCTGGGGCCTGTTTTTGCTGGGGAACTGCTCATTTCGAGCCCTATATATATCCACCCCTTGTTCTCTCTCCAAAGTGAGCCTAGTCTTGCAAAATTAGACCAAAATTGAGCCTTTGAGCACAGGGATACACTCCCACTTGAGCTTTTCATAGCTAGACCATCTTGAGAGATTTAGTAGCCTCAAACACCACCGCCCCGACATTGTCGCTAGGTGTAGGTTGGAATAGGTTGAGAGCTCTTCTCCTTTGAGGCCGTTGTGCCATTCGAGTTAGGCCGATCCGCCTCGAGTGTCCTTGTGACGAGGTGATTCGGTTCGAAGTTGTAGTCCCGTTCTTGTTGGAATTGAACGGAGCGCGCCCTTTCGTGGTAGCGGAACTCCCGGAGACGTACGACTAAGGCTAGCATTTCCTAGCGGGTCGGAACTCCGTAATCATACCGAGTGTTCAATCTCTCTCTCTCTCTTTTTCTCTTTATTATCTTGCTATACTTGAATTGCTTGTTGTGCTTGCTTGTATTGGGTACCAATTGAATTGTTTAGGGTAGTTCATACCAAACCGGTCCAAAACCCTCAATCGCTTCCGCTAAATCTTAGTTAAGCCGCCCCCCTTAGGGACAACAAAGTGGTATCAGAGCGGGAACCTTGATTAAGCTATTCTTAATCTCGGTTTTTCGGTCATGGCGGCTCGTTTTGTAGAGAGACCGGATAAATTAGGCCAAAATTGTAGAAATTTCTCTTTTTGGAAGAGATGCATGGTGAACTACCTCAATATCTTGGGATATTGGCATGTTGTAGAAAATCGGTATACCCCCGAACTTAAACCAAATTCGGTAGAATTGACCAAGAAGTCCCGTGATAACCGAATGGACAATGATTGTGCGGTTAATGCCATATTAGCCTCGGTCCATGAATCAATTGGTGTGACCCTTAGTCGTTTTGATCTAGCACACGATATGTGGATGGCTCTCCTCACCCGTTATGAGGGAAATTCTCAAATTAGGCACTCTAAATTGTATGAGTTGTACTCTCAATTTGAGAATTTCCACATAAAGGATGGTGAATCCATTGAGGATATGTACACTCGTCTTGTACAACTCCAAAATGAATTCACCGAAGGAGGTGAGCCCCTAACAAATGGCAAGATTGTAGGGAAGATGATGCGGGCTATGAGTGGACGGCACGAATGGGATGCTCACATCACGTCGCTTGAGACCATTATCCGGATGGACCATGCGTATACCCCGGAACAAATGTACACCGAGTTTCGATGTGTTGAGGAGAAGCTCAAGCAACTCGCCAAACTAGAGCCTCATCCAAGAACCTTAGCCATGACCTCCACAAGCAATCCCGCCTCCACATCATCATCTCGATCCTCTCATCACCGATACCCACATCAAACACCATTAAACCTCTACGAGCTTGATGAGACAAAGCAAGAGGTGGTGATTGAGAAGATGTTTCGTGGGTTGCTCAAGCATGAGAAGAAGTTCAACAATGAGAGGTTAGCCAATGATGAACGGGAGTTGTGTTTTGTGTGCAATAAGAAGGGGCATTCAATGCACAAGTGTCACAAGCTCTTCCCTCAAGTGCAAACCGACAAGCCAAAGCCTAAGCACAAGAAGGAAAGGAAGAAGGCTCAAGCCATGCATGCCTTGTGGGATGTTGAATCCGAAACAAGCTCATCCGATTCGGATTCTCATGAGGTGTATGCTTTGGTGGCAAATGTGAAAGAGGTGGTATTCTCAACGGATGATGTGGAGGATGACTTCGTGAAGGACATCCTCAATGAGTTCAATCAAGGGACACGATTTGTTCATCCGCTACTTCAAGCGCGTAAGGCAACACCACCTCCATCTCCACCACCTTCGCCAAAGGCATGCTCTCCAAAGGTATATCTCCCTCTCAATGAATCTCTTAGTAGTAGTGATAGTGAGAGTGATGATGAACCAACTAGTTCAACTCCATGTGTTGATTGTGATAGGTTGAACTCTATTCTTGATGCTACCCATGATGCTTTGGTTAGGAAAGCCGATACCATAGAAACTTTAAAAACCAAGGTAGATGAGCTTACTTCTAAGATGGGTGAGTATGAGGCTAAAATTAAGGAGCTTGAAAAACAACTTGAAAAACAACTTGAAAAACCGATTTTAGCTCAAGCTCCTAAAACGGATTTGAAAAACATTTTCAAAGGTCAAAAGCCTCATGACAAGTCCGGTCTTGGTTACCAAAAGCCTTATCAAACCAAGAAAAAGAACTTGTCATACAAAAATGGGAAACAAGTTGCACAAAACACACAATTTCAAAAACCTAGGAATTCTCGTGGTCATGCACATATGTACCAAAGGAAACCTAGAAATACTAGAGTGCACAATGAAAAGAATTTGCAAAATCAAGAAAAGAAGGTGTTTGTTCCAAAGGCGTCCAATAAAATTTATTTTAGAGGACCCGATGGATGGTTTTATGAGTTTAAAGAGCAACACTTTTCACAAAACCACAAGGCTCAATCCAATGAGCATCAAAAGAATGTTTCCCAACATTTCCAAAAGGATCGCAAAAAGGATTTTAATGCCTCATCCAATGATCCTAAGAAGAAGGCCGAATACCTTAGAGCCCACTACTATTCCCATTTTGTCAAAGGTTCTACCATGCCTAAGCCAACCAATGCGTATTGCAACTATTGTTGTCAAAATGGTCATATCTCGTTGGAATGCAAACTTAGGAAACCAAATGGTGAGTCCAAAGGTAAGTGGGTTCCAAAAGTTTTTACCTCTAGTGGTACAACTAGTGGTATGGTAACCAATATGGCCTAAATACCAAGTTAACCCCCGGTCTTATAAGCCAAATCTTTAGGGGGAGCCTCTTTATTTCTATCTTATTTTTGTTTGAGAGGTTAAATTTGGTCACACTACTTTGTGTAGTGCTCTAAATTGGTTCTCCAATTCCTTTTCTCCAAAATTAAGGGGGAGCCATAAATTTAGGGGGAGCCTGCTACAATTTTCACTTTTTGTCGATTTACAAAAAGGGGGAGAATTGTAGTAAAGCTTGTGAAATGCCAAAATTTAATCGCTTTACTAATGATATTGTTTTGCAAATCGTCAAAAGGGGGAGATTGTTGTACTAAACGTCTCTAGGTTTGTCGATTGCAAAACAATATCATTTGGCATTTAACAATCTTCTTTGAGTTTTATAGGAAGAAGATACAATTTATGAGGACTTGGATAAAAGCTTTAAGAAAGATCAAGATCAAGTCATTAGAGAGCTTGTAGGCTAGTTTAGACTAGGATAGAAGGTATACTTTAGTCCTTGTTTATCCTTAAAATGGTCTAGATAGCGAAAAGCTCAATAAACCAGCAAAATCATGTTTTCTGTGACCTAGCGTCGTACAACGCTATATAGAGTTACACAACGCCCGAACAGCTAAATTCATACTTTTGTGAATCAACGTTGCACAACGCTATATAGAGTTAGGCAACGCTGATTCACAACGTTGTACAACGCTAATCAGAGTTGTACAACGCTGCAGTTAAGAAACTTGGAAATTTTCCTGAGTACCATCGTGCAACGCCATATAGCGTTGCACAACGCCACAAAAATCCCAAGTTAGCTGTGCAAAGTCTCTGGAGACGTTAGCCAACGTCTTTCAGCGTTGGGTAACGCTAGCGTTGTGTGACGGCATATAGAGTTGTACAACGCTCTGTTGAATCTGTCAGAGTTGTTCCTTTTGTCTCCCTTTAGCGTTGTGTAACGCCATTCAGTGGCAAGCAACGCTCTGACAATTTCCAACGGAATTGTCGGAGCTTTCCTTTGGTTTTACACTCCTGCGTTGTGCGACGGCATATAGCGTTGCACAACGCTCTGACAGACCAACGGCTATATTAAAGAGCCGTTAGAATTTACAACGGTCATATTCCAGCGTTGTATAACGCTATTCAGCGTTGTACAACGCTGGGGCCTGTTTTTGCTGGGGAACTGCTCATTTCGAGCCCTATATATATCCACCCCTTGTTCTCTCTCCAAAGTGAGCCTAGTCTTGCAAAATTAGACCAAAATTGAGCCTTTGAGCACAGGGATACACTCCCACTTGAGCTTTTCATAGCTAGACCATCTTGAGAGATTTAGTAGCCTCAAACACCACCGCCCCGACATTGTCGCTAGGTGTAGGTTGGAATAGGTTGAGAGCTCTTCTCCTTTGAGGCCGTTGTGCCATTCGAGTTAGGCCGATCCGCCTCGAGTGTCCTTGTGACGAGGTGATTCGGTTCGAAGTTGTAGTCCCGTTCTTGTTGGAATTGAACGGAGCGCGCCCTTTCGTGGTAGCGGAACTCCCGGAGACGTACGACTAAGGCTAGCATTTCCTAGCGGGTCGGAACTCCGTAATCATACCGAGTGTTCAATCTCTCTCTCTCTCTTTTTCTCTTTATTATCTTGCTATACTTGAATTGCTTGTTGTGCTTGCTTGTATTGGGTACCAATTGAATTGTTTAGGGTAGTTCATACCAAACCGGTCCAAAACCCTCAATCGCTTCCGCTAAATCTTAGTTAAGCCGCCCCCCTTAGGGACAACAAAGTGGTATCAGAGCGGGAACCTTGATTAAGCTATTCTTAATCTCGGTTTTTCGGTCATGGCGGCTCGTTTTGTAGAGAGACCGGATAAATTAGGCCAAAATTGTAGAAATTTCTCTTTTTGGAAGAGATGCATGGTGAACTACCTCAATATCTTGGGATATTGGCATGTTGTAGAAAATCGGTATACCCCCGAACTTAAACCAAATTCGGTAGAATTGACCAAGAAGTCCCGTGATAACCGAATGGACAATGATTGTGCGGTTAATGCCATATTAGCCTCGGTCCATGAATCAATTGGTGTGACCCTTAGTCGTTTTGATCTAGCACACGATATGTGGATGGCTCTCCTCACCCGTTATGAGGGAAATTCTCAAATTAGGCACTCTAAATTGTATGAGTTGTACTCTCAATTTGAGAATTTCCACATAAAGGATGGTGAATCCATTGAGGATATGTACACTCGTCTTGTACAACTCCAAAATGAATTCACCGAAGGAGGTGAGCCCCTAACAAATGGCAAGATTGTAGGGAAGATGATGCGGGCTATGAGTGGACGGCACGAATGGGATGCTCACATCACGTCGCTTGAGACCATTATCCGGATGGACCATGCGTATACCCCGGAACAAATGTACACCGAGTTTCGATGTGTTGAGGAGAAGCTCAAGCAACTCGCCAAACTAGAGCCTCATCCAAGAACCTTAGCCATGACCTCCACAAGCAATCCCGCCTCCACATCATCATCTCGATCCTCTCATCACCGATACCCACATCAAACACCATTAAACCTCTACGAGCTTGATGAGACAAAGCAAGAGGTGGTGATTGAGAAGATGTTTCGTGGGTTGCTCAAGCATGAGAAGAAGTTCAACAATGAGAGGTTAGCCAATGATGAACGGGAGTTGTGTTTTGTGTGCAATAAGAAGGGGCATTCAATGCACAAGTGTCACAAGCTCTTCCCTCAAGTGCAAACCGACAAGCCAAAGCCTAAGCACAAGAAGGAAAGGAAGAAGGCTCAAGCCATGCATGCCTTGTGGGATGTTGAATCCGAAACAAGCTCATCCGATTCGGATTCTCATGAGGTGTATGCTTTGGTGGCAAATGTGAAAGAGGTGGTATTCTCAACGGATGATGTGGAGGATGACTTCGTGAAGGACATCCTCAATGAGTTCAATCAAGGGACACGATTTGTTCATCCGCTACTTCAAGCGCGTAAGGCAACACCACCTCCATCTCCACCACCTTCGCCAAAGGCATGCTCTCCAAAGGTATATCTCCCTCTCAATGAATCTCTTAGTAGTAGTGATAGTGAGAGTGATGATGAACCAACTAGTTCAACTCCATGTGTTGATTGTGATAGGTTGAACTCTATTCTTGATGCTACCCATGATGCTTTGGTTAGGAAAGCCGATACCATAGAAACTTTAAAAACCAAGGTAGATGAGCTTACTTCTAAGATGGGTGAGTATGAGGCTAAAATTAAGGAGCTTGAAAAACAACTTGAAAAACAACTTGAAAAACCGATTTTAGCTCAAGCTCCTAAAACGGATTTGAAAAACATTTTCAAAGGTCAAAAGCCTCATGACAAGTCCGGTCTTGGTTACCAAAAGCCTTATCAAACCAAGAAAAAGAACTTGTCATACAAAAATGGGAAACAAGTTGCACAAAACACACAATTTCAAAAACCTAGGAATTCTCGTGGTCATGCACATATGTACCAAAGGAAACCTAGAAATACTAGAGTGCACAATGAAAAGAATTTGCAAAATCAAGAAAAGAAGGTGTTTGTTCCAAAGGCGTCCAATAAAATTTATTTTAGAGGACCCGATGGATGGTTTTATGAGTTTAAAGAGCAACACTTTTCACAAAACCACAAGGCTCAATCCAATGAGCATCAAAAGAATGTTTCCCAACATTTCCAAAAGGATCGCAAAAAGGATTTTAATGCCTCATCCAATGATCCTAAGAAGAAGGCCGAATACCTTAGAGCCCACTACTATTCCCATTTTGTCAAAGGTTCTACCATGCCTAAGCCAACCAATGCGTATTGCAACTATTGTTGTCAAAATGGTCATATCTCGTTGGAATGCAAACTTAGGAAACCAAATGGTGAGTCCAAAGGTAAGTGGGTTCCAAAAGTTTTTACCTCTAGTGGTACAACTAGTGGTATGGTAACCAATATGGCCTAAATACCAAGTTAACCCCCGGTCTTATAAGCCAAATCTTTAGGGGGAGCCTCTTTATTTCTATCTTATTTTTGTTTGAGAGGTTAAATTTGGTCACACTACTTTGTGTAGTGCTCTAAATTGGTTCTCCAATTCCTTTTCTCCAAAATTAAGGGGGAGCCATAAATTTAGGGGGAGCCTGCTACAATTTTCACTTTTTGTCGATTTACAAAAAGGGGGAGAATTGTAGTAAAGCTTGTGAAATGCCAAAATTTAATCGCTTTACTAATGATATTGTTTTGCAAATCGTCAAAAGGGGGAGATTGTTGTACTAAACGTCTCTAGGTTTGTCGATTGCAAAACAATATCATTTGGCATTTAACAATCTTCTTTGAGTTTTATAGGAAGAAGATACAATTTATGAGGACTTGGATAAAAGCTTTAAGAAAGATCAAGATCAAGTCATTAGAGAGCTTGTAGGCTAGTTTAGACTAGGATAGAAGGTATACTTTAGTCCTTGTTTATCCTTAAAATGGTCTAGATAGCGAAAAGCTCAATAAACCAGCAAAATCATGTTTTCTGTGACCTAGCGTCGTACAACGCTATATAGAGTTACACAACGCCCGAACAGCTAAATTCATACTTTTGTGAATCAACGTTGCACAACGCTATATAGAGTTAGGCAACGCTGATTCACAACGTTGTACAACGCTAATCAGAGTTGTACAACGCTGCAGTTAAGAAACTTGGAAATTTTCCTGAGTACCATCGTGCAACGCCATATAGCGTTGCACAACGCCACAAAAATCCCAAGTTAGCTGTGCAAAGTCTCTGGAGACGTTAGCCAACGTCTTTCAGCGTTGGGTAACGCTAGCGTTGTGTGACGGCATATAGAGTTGTACAACGCTCTGTTGAATCTGTCAGAGTTGTTCCTTTTGTCTCCCTTTAGCGTTGTGTAACGCCATTCAGTGGCAAGCAACGCTCTGACAATTTCCAACGGAATTGTCGGAGCTTTCCTTTGGTTTTACACTCCTGCGTTGTGCGACGGCATATAGCGTTGCACAACGCTCTGACAGACCAACGGCTATATTAAAGAGCCGTTAGAATTTACAACGGTCATATTCCAGCGTTGTATAACGCTATTCAGCGTTGTACAACGCTGGGGCCTGTTTTTGCTGGGAAACTGCTCATTTCGAGCCCTATATATATCCACCCCTTGTTCTCTCTCCAAAGTGAGCCTAGTCTTGCAAAATTAGACCAAAATTGAGCCTTTGAGCACAGGGATACACTCCCACTTGAGCTTTTCATAGCTAGACCATCTTGAGAGATTTAGTAGCCTCAAACACCACCGCCCCGACATTGTCGCTAGGTGTAGGTTGGAATAGGTTGAGAGCTCTTCTCCTTTGAGGCCGTTGTGCCATTCGAGTTAGGCCGATCCGCCTCGAGTGTCCTTGTGACGAGGTGATTCGGTTCGAAGTTGTAGTCCCGTTCTTGTTGGAATTGAACGGAGCGCGCCCTTTCGTGGTAGCGGAACTCCCGGAGACGTACGACTAAGGCTAGCATTTCCTAGCGGGTCGGAACTCCGTAATCATACCGAGTGTTCAATCTCTCTCTCTCTCTTTTTCTCTTTATTATCTTGCTATACTTGAATTGCTTGTTGTGCTTGCTTGTATTGGGTACCAATTGAATTGTTTAGGGTAGTTCATACCAAACCGGTCCAAAACCCTCAATCGCTTCCGCTAAATCTTAGTTAAGCCGCCCCCCTTAGGGGCAACATTACTTATCTACATTAGAGAATACTTTTAATTATATAATACTTAATTTTTATTAGACAAGTTCTCTTATAATAATATTTTCATTTGGACTAGTAACATAAAATTATTTTATTTTTTATTATTGAGACGATTATATATGATAACAATACTAAAATTAAACTTTTTCTCTAATCATGTTGAGTGCATATGATTAATATACTATTTTAATGCATGATGACATTTAAAGTAACATGATATGATTTGACATTGAATAGTTAAATATACTGTTGAAATTCAGGAAAGACTGAATTTATTGATCAATCCTATTAGATTTGTACTTATGTGGTGCTTGCAATATTAGAAGGTCTCTTATTTGCTTTCACTTTTAGCCTTTTATTTATGTGTTAAAAGTTGAAACCCAACAAATAAATTTGCTTACTTTAGTTTTAAAGAAGTTCACTTTTAAAGTTGTACATTATAATTGAAGGCAATGTTATTAAAATTAACTTTCATATTTTAAAGAAATGCTCATTTGGCTCAAACTATGATAATAGTAGATATTCATTCCCATGTACTACTACTGATATTGACGAAATACTAATATAAACACTGAGTATATTGAATAACATTATATTTAGAGAAACTGCTATTGTGAATAAATAAAAAAAATTAAAATGTTATCCGTATCCGACAAAATATATTCGTATTCGACTCCGTATCCGAAAATATCCGAACCGTATCCGTATCCGTTTAATATCTGATCCCTATCTGTATCCGAACACATTCATATTCGTATCCATATTCGAAAAAAATATGGATGCGGATATGAAAAGACCAACATCCGCTCCGTATCCGATCCGTTTTCATCCCTACCCCTAGAGGCCATTTAGGACACAAGCTTGAGCAACCAATATCAAATGTTTTGTTGCCAGATTCCATATTACACTATAAAAAAAAATAAAAATCAACATATCTTCAAAAATTAAAAATTAAATACAACAATATTTCTTCATTGTATTAGTTAAGAAAAAAAGTTTGCGAAATAATTTTATTGATAACATCCGAAAACATGGCATTTTGAATTAGGCATTCAGACCTTGGAATTTTTTTTTTTGTTTTTGAATTTCTGTTAACGATCACAAATATTTTGCATGACCTTTGCTATAAATTGTTTACTTTGCTTCATTTCATATATATTAAGGCGTCATCGCGACAAAAACAATTTCCTTACTGCATCTATGAATTCTGTGATATCCTGGTTCTGATGGTTCCGTAAGTTTTCTTTCAAGAGTAAAACATGATTTGGAACAATGAGAAAATGCCATATGTTTCCTAACAAACTTTTCACCCTTTACTGTGAACATAGGTTGAATTTTTGCGAATATAGTAAGAACCGTTTATACTTGATTTAATAAGAAACACATAAATATTATTTAGCAAAATATGGGGACCGAAGTGAATGAACAGAGACTCGTTAGTCACGGGCAACATCAGTATCAGTATTTATTTATAAATAAAGATGCGTGGAAGTCAGATTTTACACAATTAAACTTGACCAGACACGGGAACCTAGGGATGTAGATGAGCTGAGCCCGAGCGAGCCGAGGCTAGTTCGAACTCAAGCTCATCTCAAGTCGAGCTGGCTCAGCTCAACACACCAAGGCAATTTCGAGTTTTTTTAACAGCTCAAACTCAACTCATTTTAACTCGAGTTGGCTCATGGCTTGAAAATTAGCTCGTTCTTAAATATCAAACTTTGAGACTTCGCAATGGGCTAAATTAAAAAGCAAACAACATAAATATTAAACAATGTTTAAAATACACATAGAAGGCACATGAAGAAATCAGGAGGAAGATACGGCTATTTTTCCCTAAAAATGAATAGAACTTAGGGTTATAGAATAGTGATTAAAAATCGGACTGGGTTACAGACTAAACAAACGAATTGAGCTAAGTCTCACGAGTTGGGCTGAGCGAGCTGAAGGCAACTCGAACTCAGCTCATGGACCTTCCGAGCCGCTGTAGTTCGAGTTATTCCAGCTCGAGATGAAACAGCTTAAGTTGCTATCGAGTATTATCCGATTCGAGTTCGAACTAGCTCACGAGGGCCGAATTTTTTGCTCAGTCCTACGGGAAACCTGCGATATTATGTGGTATGATGATTTTCAAAGTTTATGGAACGCTACTTCTACATATCTTGGTGTGGCGGGTACGATACAAGAAACAAATAACCCGTTTTATCAGAATACTTTTTATTTTCTGCGCATAACTTTATTTCTATTTTCTTCATTGTTTCGACTTCCGAGCACTCTATCCCTTACTCTGCTTTAAAAAAATATCATCGCCTCTCCTCCGAGACGGGTCCGTATCCTCTACCAACTTTTTTTAGGTTGGTAGAGTGACAACATTAGATCCGAACCGTTAGATTTAATCTCGACGGTTAAAAATTTTTCGGACCTATCAATCTAGTTAAATGTACGGGGTTCCCTTAACCGTTGAGATTAGATCTAACGGTTTAGATCATAAATCGGCACTCTACCAACTTTTAAAGTTGGCAGAGGATGTGATTCCCTCCGAGACCCCCACCCTTTATTCCGCTCCAATCTCCGTTCGTGCTCTCCTCCCACTGATGTTTTTCATCTGTTTTGCAGTAGGTTTGGGGAACCGATTTTCCCTACAAGAAGGCCATGTGTTTTTCATCGCCTTTGTGTTGGCCGTCTCATTATAGACTTCCTTTGTGAGTTCTGATTCTCAAAACTTTTTAATTTTTATCAATTTAAATGAAGAATTATTTCCGGATTTCATGTATTTTTTCCCCCAGCCCACATGATCAGTAAACACAGATTTAAGTATTTTATTTGAATGATTTTTGGACATAGTCAAGAGTATGCCACATAAAGATGCCTTTTGAAATTCAAATTATCTTATTTTTCGAAGTTTGGTGTTTTGCAAATTACAGCTATAGGCCTGTAACTAATATTAGGATGATTGGTGCATCATTGGTTATTTGGATTGCCATGTGATTTCCTCTTCCTTAGATGAAGTCTCTGAGTATTTCGATTTCATTATACCCTTCGATGATTTCTTCTGTCAACGATTCTCTCTGATTATTTTTTATTATTGTCGGTTAGGGATTTCTCTCATATCTCCTGTGTTTTATTTAAAATATTTAAAAAATTTTAGCATTACAACCGTCAAATTACCAATACGAGCGTATTTTTATAGATATGTGTAAATGTGTAAATTTTATGAAATTTAATGGCGCAACACATTTAGATAAGAAGAAATGAGGTGGCGAGAATACCTACTGGTTTCACAAAAAAAAAAATAAAAATAAATAAAGAACTTTTTTTCCCCAAATTAGGCCGGTAAATGTTTTCTAAAATTTCTTTCAAATATTTGGTCGTTTATTAACTTTAGCCTAGACAAAATCTTTTATCTGTTACTTACCAAGAGAAATGAGAGGGTGACGTTTGATTAGGTATCCATTTATTCGTATGTGAGAGAAATGTGTAATTAATTTATTAGTATTAATTTAATTTTTCATTAATTGGTGTCTAATTTTGTTATGTTTATGCGCCATTCAATGTAATGAAGGATTTGGCATTCTATAACGGTTCCAGTCTGTATATCTGCTATAAATCCATAAATATTAATTTTTGAGATCCCCATTACATGTTGTGCATGATTTCATTGCAATAATTTTTTATTAAACATATTTAAATTTGTAATTAATACAGAGTGCTAGCAGTTTTTTTTTTCATTTTGTGTATATATAGATTATCATTGGAGAACACTTTGTATTACTTTGAGGTTTTTTTTTGTTCAATCCTTTTTTTTCTGATAAAAATTACAATTACAATACAAGCCATAAATTTTGGTTTTATTTTTTAATTTGTAGGTTATAATGTCTTCATGCTATACTGAGAATAACTGTGGGTACACTGGTACATATTCTTTGGCAGGTACATGCAATAATTTTCCATCGAAATTGAATAATTTTTTTTAAAGTCAACTGTTATATATTATCTTTTAGAGGTTTATACGGTTACTGTTCTATGATTCCAAATGTCCCTTTTTTTATTTTGTCCAATTGATAAATTAAATAAAGTGAAGGGCATAATTGACAAAAGTAAAAACTCATTTCTCCAATTGAACATTGTCAAAATTTAGTCCATTTTTATATTGTTAGAATGTTGTAGTTTGCCGTTCTTTTCTTAGAAAATTGCCAGTAGAATTGTTGATGCATCTATGGTAAAGATCATGATATATTTACCATCATAGTTCGAACCTTTTTCTATATTTTGGACAACTTACAATCTCTGAATCTGGTACAGTTTTTTGATACATTCTATGGAAGAAAAAAATCAAATTTATATTCGAAAAATCCGTTTTAATCAAGCAAATTTTCAAGTATCAACGCTATTTAACATGTATCAACTAAACATGATATATGCCAGTCTTTTGTGACTGAACCAAAAGGATGTGCCAACAAGGGCCTGCATGACTGCAACTACTATGCAAATGCAGAAGGTTTTGTCAAATTTGAACCAAAAGCCTTGTTTTGTCTGCATGGGTACTTCTTAATATGCAATTATGGTTCTACATGTCAAGTAGTCGGTATCTTAGCAGTTTTTGCATATATAGACAATTTCTTTGCAGGTAGTCAGCTACAATTTTTTTTTGGAACATATAGATTTTCCTTTACTATTAATTTTGTGTCCTGTGTGTTTTTTTGCTTGAAAAATATAAATTTATTGTACGCACTAGCTTTCATCATGTTAGGGACAGGAATTGCTTTTGACAACAACAATTTTGCTACATATAACACAATTATTTTCAAAATGGCTAAACTGCCCCTTACCATGAATTAAGATTTTATCATATTGTTTTCTTTTAAAACTTGAAATCATGAGGATAGTTTGGTCATTTAGACAAAAATCATGTTGCAAGCAGCAAAATTCCGGTTGTCCATAGCAATTCCCGTTAGGGACCTATCTTCTCATCATGTTACCAGAAAGTAATTCATGCATTAAATTTGTTGTGTGCTTTTTGCTTCTTAATTAATTCCATGCAATTATTTTTATACTTGAATGCTGGACTTCCAATTCTTACCAATGGTAACGCTTTAAGTTACTTTGTTTGATTGTTTCTCTTATTTGAGTCCCTTTAATTGGTTCTTTATTATTGTTATTATTATTATTATTATTATTATTATTATTATTATTATTATTATTATTATATTTTAAATTCAATGTAGATTGATGCCGAAGTGCCATTGCAGCTCATTTATAAAGCTTATGCACTTACTTTTTACAGTTTATGTATAAAATTAAAGATAGATTTTGACTATTGTTTTTGTATTTGTAAGCTACACATTTTGGAATTAATGGCAATGATAAGCTTACCCATGCTGCAAAGTTAGAAAAATGATCTTATAAAATTAAATATTAACTCTTTGATTTTCAAATCTATTCGGTTGGAATTAATGAAACTAAAATCTGAATGAAATAGCTGAAGGTTGATACAAATTCAATTGAATAAAAATATTTGAGGAAATTTCCATATCAAGCGAAGCTCGATGTACCCTCTAGTAAACGTTAAAAGAAACTTTGCCTAATTACTGTACCCAGTACTCAACAAAAGAGACGCGGCCTAATAGTGGATTAAGACGAAAAAATCCAAAGACACAAAGAATATAGTAAAATGAAGGAAAAAAATAATAATAATAATAAACAAACACGAAAAGTACTGTAGCAGCCTAGCAGGAGATGACCTCCTTGGTTCATTAAAATCCCTTCACACTCGATTGATGAAAATAATTGAAATTAAAAAGAAACCTTGAATGAGTAAGTTCAAGAAACTAAAGTCCCAAAATGATTAAACGACGAAGAAATGGGAATTACTTACGGTAATCAACAATATGTGCAATCAAATAATCAGAGCGCTATCGTTCTCATCCTCACCTTCACCATCACTCTTAACCTGTGCGAATTTAATTTCCTTTCCTCTACTCCTTACGCACCGTCTCAGATCCAGCCTTCCTTTCTCACTTCGTAGTTGCCGTACCCTATTTCCTGAGATCCATCATCCGCACCTTCTCTTCACCTCTCCTCCTCCACCGCTTTTGTCCCCTCTCAATCGACGGCTCCACCTCATCATTTCTCTTCCCTCCCTCCGCCTTTCCGACCAATTTGATCGCCGCATCGCGTCTCTTCGTAGGAGAGATCATTTCAACCACCTCTCTGACCGCCGAATTGCCCCTCTTCGCCTCGTGCCTCTTCGTGCTCTACAGCCAATCATCTCAAACATTTCTCTTCCCTTCTCCCATATCTTTTTCCCTCTCTCTCCATCATTACGAGTAGAGAGGAAGAAGGAAGACGATCAAATCTGATATAGAAAGAAAAAAGAGTTGATATTGAGAAGGGTGAGAAGAGAAAAAAAAATTTGATCTGGTTCTGCTACGGTTTGGGAGTAAATAATTAACTATAAGGGAGTAAATAAGTAAAACAAGGGAGTAACTATATAGAGAGCAACTAATATCTGCATGGAGTAAATAATATATGTAAGGGAGTAACTAATATGTTGTATGGGAGTAAATAAGAAATATATAGAAAGTAAATAATATATGCAAGGGAGTAACTAATATCTGCATGGAGTAAATAATATATATAAAGGAGTAACTAATATGTTGTAAGGGAGTAAATAAGAAGTTTAATAGAGAGTAAATAATATATTCAAGGGAGTAACTAATATCTGCATGGAGTAAATAATATATGTAAGGAGTAACTAATATGTTGTAAGGGAATAAATAAGAAGTATAATAGAGAGTAACTAATATCTATAGGGAGTAAATAATATATGTAAGGGAGTAACTAATATATTTTAAGGGAGTAAATGAAAAGTATAATAGAGAGTAACTAATATGTTTAAATTTGTAGTTGATTAAAATGAGTACCTAATATCTACAGGGAGTAAATAATATACGTAAGGGAGTAACTAATATGTCGTAAGGGAGTAAATAACATTCATTTCTAATTCTGCTATTGTATGAGAGTAACTGAATACCTACAAGGGAGTAAATAATTAGTACAAGGGAGTATTTAATATATGTGAGGAAGTAAAGAACATTCATATCTGATTCTGTTTAGGAGTAACTAAATAACTACAAGGGAGTATTTAATATATGTGAGGGAGTAAATAATATTCATTTCTGATTCTGATAATGTTTTTCTCATAGAGAATGGAGGGTCGCCGGCGACGAGAGGGTTGATAGCGACGGGAGGGACGACGGCGACGGGAGGGCTGACGACGACAAGAGGAAGAAGGAAGTGCGCGACGGCGACAGGAGGGCGCGACGACAACGGGAGGGTGCGACGGCGACGGATGACGTGACGACTGAGGGCGACATGATGACGCGAGAGAGAAGGTCCACGGGGTGAGAGCGACGAAGGGATGCGCGTGAGGGGGTGAGGCAGGTGAGAGCGACGCGGGGGTGAGAGGAAGGCGTTTTTCTTTTTTGGACGACGATTTTTTTATCTTTTTGACATATGATTGCTTGATAGCTTGACTGTCTGATTGCAATTATCAGCTCCGTGAACAAACGTGGAACCACAAAACCCATTAATTGCGTATTGCCTGGCTTCCATGAAATTTTAAATAAATAACAGAAGTCAATCCAGTGCAGAGATTTTGTGGGCTGAGTAGATAAAATCCATCAAGCCCACCGACGGACCAAAATGAATTTTGTGGTCTTGGAAGTTGGAAATGCACCGATTTCATAGGACACCTTTTCAGCCTAATTTCAGGTCATGCACCCCGAAAGAGCAGCGTTGAAGGTCCTTGATACACTTGTCGAATTACTAGCTGGCATGAACCAAGAAGCACTGAACAGAAATTAAGCTACGAAGGAAGAAGAAGATCTCTATATTTCTCTTAATTCATTTGTGTATTTTTACACGTTACAATTTGTATTGCGCTTTCTATCCTATATATTACATAGACGGAAATAGCTATCAAAGTTTATTTATTTATTTTTTTTTTTTTAAAAGTAGCAAATGCTACCTTCTTCATTAGAGAAACAACAGTTTTTACAAGCTAAAGGTGTAAATACAGCACATCGGACAACAGATTAGATGATCCCATCTATCCACGGATCCAGATCCTCTGGTCATTTTATAAAAACAACCAGTGTATGTTTCTTGTTCTGAGCCATCCGATTTAATCTCCACGGCAAAATTTTCGAATCTATCAATCTGGTATTATTTACAGGAGATTAAATCAGACTGCTCAGATCGAAAAACGTCCACCTGTCGTTTTTATAAAACGACTAGAGGATCTCGTTCATTTATCTACTCCCAAACATTTGTTGAAAAACAAATAAAATCAACTAACTACGTTCCAAAGCAAAAAAAAAAAAAAAAAAAGAAAAGAAACAGAAAACACCACACAGTTATTACATCGAAAATAGCTCTATTCAAATTCCGAAGAAAGTAAAGATCAACTACTCCTGTACTGAATCACTCAACTATTACATCGAAAATAGCTCTATCAGGCCCGTCTCTTCCTCTGCCTGTGATGTGATTGCCAGTCGACTCTCAGCTATTACCGCTTGCACTGGTACCATCCCCCATATATTCTTGAACCCTCCATCTCTACATCCCTTCCACGTACCTTATTTTGAGGCATTGCCCCTGACCATTATTTCAGAGAATTATCAATTAGCAACATCATAGAACGAGTTGACTTAACAGAAATTTGATTAAAAATAATATTATTTCTGTGCAGCCATAAATTCCAACACGAAGCACTGGGGCGTTGCTTTCTACACGGTACAAATTTGCAATTCACGCTAAATTATTGTGTTAAGACTAAAACCCTCTGTTACTTTGCGCGATAGGATCTTTCGTAAGATCTCCGACAAAAATTCATATATTTCTTTCTTTTTTTTATACTACAAAAAACGTTTTCTTTCTTTCTTTTTTAGTATTTATCTACACTCCATTTGAAGTTGAAGGTTTCTATTCTATATTAATTACAATTCATTGAAAAAAAAGACAGTGCAACATGCATTTTTTGGATTAGCTTCATACGTAACAGATAATACTTGTGCAAAAATGGAGAGCAAATTAAAATTGATAATTAGTAGTACTAAGAGCAATTAAAATTGCACAGTTCTAACTTTCTGTTCATCAGTTCCATCATTTTTTGTCATTTGTTCATCATTTTATAGATCTTTCATATGGAACTGATGAACAAAAAGTTAGAACTGTGCTTTACTTTAATTGCTCTTAGTACTACTAATTATCAATTTTAATTTGCTCTCCATTTTTGCACAAGTATTATCTGTTTAGTATGAAGCTAATCCAAAAAATGCATGTTGCATTTTCTTTTTTTTTTCAATGAATTATAATTAATATAGAATAGAAACCTTCAACTTCAAATGGAGTGTAGATAAATACTAGAAAAGAAAGAAAGAAAGCGTTTTTTGTGTCAAAATTAGAAAGAAAGAAAGAAAGCGTTTTTTGTAGTATAAAAAAAAGAAAGAAGGATATGAATTTTTGTCGGAGATCTTACGAAAGATCCTATCGCACAGTAACAGAGGGTATTTTAGTCTTAACACAACAATTTAGCGTGAATTGTAAATTTGTACCGTGTAGAAAGCAACGCCCGCACTGAGTGGTAATTAATGCAACATGTAGTCAGCTGAGATTTCCACTCATGCAATCCATTTGGTACAGAACTGGAGTCATCTAGTTTGTTCACTAACACACCCTTTATAGCAGGTCGCGAATTATAATTTATATATAAATGACCGAAACGGGTTCGAATCTTATTGATAAACCGAAACGGGTCGGATTTTATTGATTAATTTAATAGGTCAGATCTTATTGATTTCCAATTCATTATTATTTTTTTATGCCCGTTAATTCCCTGTCCGTTAACTTTTACACTCTGTTTGGTTTGATGGTAAAGGGTGGGAACTGGGAAGAAAAGGAAAAAATAAGAGAGAAGGAAAAGAATAAAATGAAAAGTGAAATAATTGTACATTTTTTGTTTGGATGAATAATGAAGGGAAAATAAAATTAATTTTTCTTTCCTTCTTATTTTTTGTTTGGATGAATTATTTATGTGAAAGTAAAATATAAATTTGTACTGATTTATCCTTGGACTCTTTACGTCACTGAGCAAAACATAGAATACTCTGATAAACTAAAGTGTGTATAATTTAAAATAAACAATGCTAAAAAAATGTATTGTACGTACCAAGAAGACTAATTATAGTCTTCAATGTGTACCTGTTAATTGCTATATTATTAATCAATCTCAATAAGATGACCTAAATACAAACAAACATTAGTAAATAACACAAACCATAAAATTTAAGGCTCGGTGTCACGTTCTTGTACCACTTTGTATTTAACAGTGCTTTTGTTAATAACTGGAATTGAATTTTTACATATAAAGTGATTGTCGTCTCAATTATATATTTATATATCATATGTGATTAGTCACCCTTCTCTGTTATTGTTTTTTTTTTTTTGAATTACGCATATCTAAGACGGAACTTGTATAAAATTTACAAGTACCGGTCAAATTAAACTTTATAGTGAATAAAAATTCGTTGGCTTATATCGAAGATTTTCGGTTTCATGGAAAAATGAGCTCTAATTTTTTTTTTTTTGCTCCTAACAAATTTATCAAAATATGTGTGTCGCACTAGGAAAATTTTTATAAAAGACAAAAATATCTCTAATAATTTTAAAAAGGACAAAAGACTCTCTAAAATTTTAAAAAGAGCACAGCTATAGCGGCAATAACATTGTCGCTATAGCCCAATCTTATAGTGGTAATTCTATTGCCGCTATAGGGGGCTATAGTGGCAATGCTATTGCCGCTATAGCATTTTTTTTTTTTGCTGACAAATTCTGTTTTTTTTTTTTGTTGCTTTTACAAGAGTGGGTGGGGAGTAGTGAAGTAGTAAAGAGGGTAGCTAATAGATATAGACCCCGTTTGTTTGTGCAGTAAGAGCTGCATAACTAGTTTACGCAACCTTTATGTAACCAAACACCTGATGCGTAAGGTGCTTTAACGTGCGCTAACTTATTACACCTCTTCAGGCTGCATAAGTTACGCAGCGAATCTTTTTTAAGCTTTTTTCCGACGATACCCCTAATTAATTCCTCTCACCATCTCTTAAATCTCTCCTATCGTTTCATTGAAATCAACGAAATTGTTTTTGGTTTCGATATTTTTTTTTGTCTTGTACGCACCTTAGCTAATCTGTTCAGTTCACTCAACTCACCGCTCTTTCAATTGAAAATTTTATCAAAATTGAAAAAATTAGAAGCATGGCCTTATTTTTTTTCTTTGAAAAAAAAATATTCTTTGCATCTGTACTTTACGGTGCAATTTCTTTAAAATTGAAAAAATTAGAAGACTGAACTTATTTTTATATGAGTCCTTTTTTTTCTTTGTCGTTGCAAATTTGTAGCTTGACCTTTTTCTTTAAAACTGAAACCTATTTTTGTTTAAAACTGAAAGCTAATTTTCTTTAAAACTGAAAGCTATTTTGACTGTATCATCGAGGTCTATTGCTAAAAAAAGCGAGTTTTTGTTTAAGTTCTGAAAATATTGAGCTCATGCTCTAAGTTCCGAGACAATCCAATAGGGGACGTTTGATTTATATAACAAGGGCATTGTAGTCTTTTCACATAAAATTATGCATGCATTAATTACTACACAACCAAACATTCATTACATAAGATGCCTTAAATATTTAGGCATCCTTAACTTATGCAACCCCTTACTACACAAACAAACGCCCCCATAGTGTTTAATTCAATCTTTTTTTTTTCAACATTTTCACATTTTTCTCACATTTAGTTATTAGATTATTAGTTATTAATTTTTAGATATAAATATTTTAGTTATAAAATGCTTTAGTTACAAAATTTTTTTAGTTACAAAATTTTTTTATTATATTTTTAAATTTGTCATTTTAGTTTCAAATAAAATTTAATTCTAATCATTAAAGTTTTAAATTTGCATAATATTCTATGTATTATAATTTTAAATTTAATAACCATCTCATACATTTTTAAATTTGGATAATATTTTCTGTATTATACGGTTATTTAAATATAAATGAATTTTATTTATGTAATATATTGGATAATTTGAATGACTTGATTGAGTTTGATATGGTTATTAAATTCAAAACTATAATACAGATAATACTATTCAAATTTAAAACTATATTGAGATGGTTACTAAATTTAAAACTATAATACAAAAAAATATTATGCAAATTTAGAACTATAATAAGAAAAATTAAATTTTATTTGAAACTAAAATGACAAATTTAAAATATAATAAAAAATTTTATAACTAAAAAAGTTTTGTAATAAAAATTTAAATGTAATATCTAAAATTTAATTAACTAAAAAATTTTAACTAAAAATCTAATAACTAAATGTGAAATTGTTGAAAAAAAATTGAATTAAACACTCTATCTACTATCAACCCTCTTTACTACTTCATTACTCACCCACTCTCGTAAAAGTAGCACAAAAAAAAAAAAAACAGAATTTGTCAGCAAAAAAAAAAAAAATAGAAAAATGTTATAGCGGCAATGGCATTGCCACTATAGTCCCCTATAACGGCAATAGCATTACCGCTATAAGGCTGGGCTATAGCGGCAATGCTATTGCCGCTATAGCTGTGCTCTTTTTAAAATTTCAGAAGATTCTTTGTCCTTTTTAAAATTGTTAGGAGTATTTTTGTCATTGATAAAAATTTTCCGTCGCACTATCAACAAAGTGTTAATTCTATTTGTTTTAAATACGAACTTTGTATCAAACGATTCGTGTTTGAGTGAAGTTATTTTAATGGAAAGTGCTGCTTGCGTGCATCAATATATAAACTGAGCCTGAAAATACTATATAAAAAAAAGGGAATTGGCTAAGGGTGATTAACATATGCTCATCCGGGCAGTGGCAGATCTAGGAAAAATATTTAGGTGGGGCTGAGTGCTCCAATAAATCATTTGATCAAACGGTTTCTTTTCTTTTGTTCTTCAACCTCACCTTTCAGTGCTCCAATGGAAGAAAAAATTCATTGAGGTTAAAGAGGAGCTCCAGGGGCTCGACGGCGGTAGATGGGGCTCCAGCCCCACCCGCCCCAGTGGTGGATCCGCCCTGCATCCGGGTAATATACTTTAGAAAACGCAAAATGATTTGGCTTGATTCTCATAATTTTTTTTTTTGAGGAATTGAACATGAGAATTATAGCTTTGCTTCTTTTCATCACTAAATATTATGTTTTAGCTAGGCTTCTATATAAAAAAATTCAAATTTAAATTTCGAATGATTGACAAGACAAGTGATTCTCGCAGGCCTAGGACCTGCCGATCTGTCTGTATGTTTTATTTTTTATATGTACTTTAATTTTTAGAGGTTTTTTTTCAATTCAAAAACTTTATTACTAAAATTTGTCTAATTATTTGATTAGGCTGCAGAGGGTGCCAGGCTGTCAGGAGTAGCTATGATCATTGGTGTCGATGTGAACCCAAACAAATTTCAACTGGGTAAACCAGCTGGGCAGCAGGTTGGTAACTGACTTGACAGAACTCATAATTTCTATACATTTTTGTGATCTATTAACCACTTAGTTCCAAACAAAAACAGTATTTTAATTTTGGAACTAGCAATACTAACAAGCACAATATCCAAACAAATTCAAAATTAAACATTACTTCTATCAAAACTAGGAAGCTCGGTAAAAATAACTCCTAGCAAAACAACTCAAATCAAAATTGTGTACTCATTGATTCGCCATGATCTTGTTGTTGCCCTCATTAAGCACCTAACAATTGGTAAAAATATTAGTATACACTGAAAAGTCATTCGAAAACAAACATTAGTAATCTACTTTTACAAACAGCTTGTTAAAATATCCATGAGAGAGGGCTAGTAGTAAAATAAAAGATCCAGCAATGCATGAAGCATTCATTGATTGTCAATATATAGCAAAAAATTTAATTTAACAGGATTTGATGTTAATTGTAAACACTTGATACAGGTACCAGTATAATTTAATAGAATCAGTCAATGAGTACTAATAAGTGTGTGTGTGTATATATATAGCTCAGTATTAACTAATTGACAGAAATATCATTGTTGAAAGTTGCATTCACAGAAAAATATTAATATATTATGAAACATGAAAATTATAGCTGAACAATGGTTAATCACCTAAGAGAAACTTTTCGTTTTTTTTGACAAAGAATAAGTAAAATCTAAGAAATTCAGAACTTGGACGAAACACAATTTTTTCAACTATTAGTTGGTATTTTTTTTTAATAACACAAACTCATTTAAATCTATAGAACATCATTAGACCACTATCAAGTTTTTAGGAGCAATTTTATACCCAATTGCTAATATCCGTAGAAAATAGCATGAACACATCAATTTTATTCAACAATTATCAGTACTTGAACACTTGACATGTCTTTACCGGTACAAGGTACTTCTACTTGAGAAGTCACGCTAGTGAAAATTAAAATTCAATTAGATAAACTCTTGTTTTTACCTTTATAGAAGGTTGCAATGTAGCGCTCCCTCATAAAGATTCTCAAAAATTTCGGATAATTTGCTTTTACCAACTGATCAAAATTGCTTAAGGACTTCACGTTCTGTATATATGAATGAAATTACTTAAAACTGAAATAAAAAATTCTAATGAATTTGAGGTCTTTATAACTACCATAAGCTTCTGTATATATGAATGAAATTACTTAAAACTGAATAAAAAATTCTAATGAATTTGAGGTCATTATAACTACCTTAAGCTTCATGTCCTGCATTGGGAAGTAAGCATTTCTCATAAATCTAATTAGCCCAGTGCAATCCTTATGATATAAATGCCCTTCTTTGCAGGCACAATGATTATATACAGCCCAAGGCATCAATCTCTTCCATTTATAAATTATGTGTTTTGATTTGTAATAGCTCTTGAGCGCTCTTTGGTACTCAGATCCTCCTTTTAGTGCAATAAACAAGTCATTTAAGATCTTCATTCTCTTTGTCACACTATCCAATGCGGGGCTTTTTAATACTGAAGTCCTGTCTCAATTGTATAATCTAGTAAAAAAAAATGTCTTGCAACTAAAAGATAATAAAGATGAATATTAGATCTTCTTTGAGAAAACATACATGGTTTTTTAAGTTCTTAAATTGTTTAGCAGTAACCTAATATCTGAATTCTTAATCTCTCCCTTATAATCACGAATCTTGTTTGGAATCAAACCATCAACCATATCAGCTATTCTTTTCAAATCATTAGACACACTAATAGCTGTTAAAACAATAAATAATTAATGGTAACTAATAAACATGTCAATAAAAGATGAGAAAATATAATGAATTATGTAATAAATTTTGTCAAATTTCTTACGCTTGCATGGGAAGATGTAGCAAAGTTTTGCTCTTCCATGCTCAATAGTAACACATTTTGTATTTAAAAAGCGTAGCAAGACACCCTTCAAGTGAAGTTGATTTATCATTTCAAGAATATCCCTACATACAATAAATTACTATCATAATAAATAAATTATTTTTTAAATGAGCAACATTAAGAAGAGTTTGTATTGTTACCTTAGAATGACACAAAATTTTGGTGTAAAACCAGCACTAGAAGTCAGAAAGAGCGTGCTTTTCATTATATAAAATCTCCAATTTATTCTAGAGCATGCAACAGCTGTGAAGACCATTTTATCCTTGTATAAATACTGAGGTGTGAATCTTTACTGTGTAATTGTGAGCACAATAATTGATTTTCATTGTCAGCGAATTCAGGTTCTTGCTGAGATGACTAATGGTAGAGTTGATCGAGCCATAGAGTGCACTGTAAATGCTTACAATATACTTCCATTTTCATAAGCTGAGTTTATACTATTTGATTTTGTAATTTACATCTTGGCATCAATACAAGCAATATCTTTTCTACCAATCTAATTGGACTTAAATTAGAAGGGTCCAAGTTACATAAAATTATAAGCTAGCATTTAGATAAGTAAAATAACTTATTTGACAGTTAATTAGCATAATTAATATAAGTTGCCAAAATAATCAAGACCGACTATATAATTATTTTAACAAAAACTCAATATTGATAATTCCAAAAATACAAGAGGGAACCATACAACTTATCAAATAGCTTTTAAAACATACTTCAAATAAGACTCAAGGAGGCTCGGCCAATAAAGAACCAAAGAAATTTGATTATAAAAAGAAGAAATATTCAAAAAACTTAATTATATACATTCTATGTCCAATAGCTCTGAGTTTCATTTGTGCACTCCATTTTGGGTATCGGCTCTTAAATTAAATTTTACTTTCCAACTCGGGTTACTCTTGGTTTTGGGTTATCAACTATAAATTCTACTGGTTTTATATTTTGGTATAGAGATTTTGAATTGATTTGCAACAATCTCCTCCTTAATTTCTTTTTTACCTTCTTGAGCACCACTAGTAGATAGAAATTACAAATTTGAAACGTACTGGGTGATATGGTCAAGGAGACGAGGAGAACGGACTAAGGAAATTGTATTTATGGGCGGTACAAACAATGTGATATTTAAGTGGATTTTAATATTTTTAGTAAACAAAGTGCACCAATAAAATTTAGACATGCAAACAAATGGACGGAAAGATGAAAATCTCAGCTGACTACATGTTGCATTAAGTACCAAATATCTATCTCTTGTAACACAATGCTGAAAAATTATAAATTATCATTTCCTTTATTGATTATCCTCCAATATATTATTTTTGGAAATTAATGTATTTATTGAATGTCTACAATTTGTGATGTATTTTTAGTTCTAAAAGTTGGAGCACAAATATTTCCTTCCAACTTACTATATAATAGCTTTTTTTTTAAAAAAAAATCTAGACCATGGTAACTAACGCATATTTTATGCATGACTTAGCACATGAAAGATATGAAAAGATTCTTCTAGAAGGTTAAGCCTCGACCCCTAGAGGCCATTTAGGACACAGGCCTGAGCAACCAATATCAAATGTTTTGTTGCCAGATTCCATGTTACACTATAAAAAAAAAAATTAAAATCAACATATCTTCAAAAATTAAAAATTAAATACAACAATATTTCTTCATTGTATTAGTTGAAAAAAAGTTTGCGAAATAATTTTATTGATAACATCCGAAAACATGGCATTTTGAATTATGCATTGAGACCTTGGAATTTTTTTTTTAAATTTCTGTTAACAATCACAAATATTTTGCGTGACCTTTGCTATAAATTGTTTACTTCATTTCATATATATTAAGGCGTCATCGCAACAAAAACAATTTCCTGAGTGCATCTATGAAATCCTGTGATATCCTGGTTCTGATGGTTCCGTAAGTTTTCTTTCAAGAATAAAACATGATTTGCAACAATGAGAAAATGCCATGTGTTTCCTTAGAATATAGTAAGAACTGTTTATACTTGATTTAATAAGAAACACATAAATATTATTTAGCAAAATATGGGGACTGAAGTGAATGAACAGAGACTCGTTAGTCATGGGTAGAGCTGTCAACGGCTCAGAAAAACACGTGATTCCGTTTCGGTTAAGCGAAACGGAACGAATAACAGAAACCAATTTTGTTCCGTTCCAATAATGAAACGGTAAACGAAATACCAGATTGTACCGTTTCGACTGTTTCAGTCTTATTTCAAATCGTTTTATGTGTTATTTCTGAAGTGGAACGGTTAACGAAACGGAATTTTGTACCGTTTCAAAAACAGAACTGTTAACGAAATAAAATTCTGTACTGCATTCCATAACGGAACAGAAAACGGAACAGTTTATTCCTTGCTTTTTTGACGCGTTTGACAGCTCTAGCCATGGGCAACATAAACGTTAAAAGAAACTTTGTCTAATTACTGTACCCACCCCTTTACAAAAGAGACGCAGCCAGCCAAAGAGTGGATTAAGACAAATAAATCCAAAGACACAAAAGAATATAGTAAAATGAAGTAAAATAATAGTAATAAATAATAATAAATTGAACAAAAAAGAAAACTACGGTAGCAGCCTAGCAGGAGATGACCTCCTTGGTTCATTGAAATCCCTTCACACTTGATTGATGAAAATAATTGAAATTTAAAAAAAAAACCTTGAATAAGTAAGTTAAAGACACTAAAGTCCCAAAACGATTCAGGGGCTGTTTGGATTCCAATGGGATTTTGGAAAATTTCATCTTCCTACCATAAATTTATTATAAACAATCCAAACTCTTCACAAAATTACACACTTCCCAATAAATTTATTCCTAGAAATTACAACTTCTCCAAATTTTTCAAATTCCTAAGCGATCCAAACGGCCCCTCAGAGATGAAGAAACATGGTACCACAAACCCGTTAATTGCGTATTGCCCTGCCCGGCTTCCATGAAATTTTAAATAAATAACAGAAGTCAGTCCAGTGCAGAGATTTTGTGGGCTGAGTAAATCAAATCCATCAAGCCCACCGACGGACCAAAATGAATTTTGTGGTCTTGGAAATGCACCGACGGACCAAAATGAAGTTGCTTCCGTTTGAGTGTGAAATTGATGGTTGCTTCCGTTTTGTGTGTGTTGATCCTAAAAATTAAAATGCTGAAACCAAAGTCAAATTGTGAAAACCAAAATTCAAATGGCGAAAAACCAAATTTCTAAATTTTTTAAAATCAAAATCAATTTACAAAAAATATCAAACAAACTCCAAAAATTCCCAAAATTTACCTAAAAATCTCTTAAGAAATTATAATTGGACCATTGAAAACCAGTGAAATTGAAAAGAGAGAAAAGAGGTGAAATTGAGCGTTTTGCTACTGGTATTGGTCTTTGTTCAAATTAAATAAACTAAATTGAAGTGTCCATTGCCTTTCTTTGTGCTTTCTCTTTTATTCTCCATTTTTTCTCTTCTTCTTGAAATCAAAACAGCAGCAATTCCCTTGTGACAAGGGAGGGGATCTGCTAGGGAGCACAGCTCCCATGGTGGATCCATGAACTTGAAACAAGGGAAATTAAGTACTAAATAAATGTGTTTCTTTATTTCAATTGTAATTTTCTTAAACCAAGCCGAAATAAAAGAAATTGAATCAATTCCTTGTCTGCTAGGGAGCTATGCTCCCATGGCGGATTTTGTTTAGCTTGGAGCTATGCTCCTATGCTGGACCCTCTCTGTGGTTTTCCAGGGAGCCCTGCTCCCATGGCGGACTAAGTTTAAATATGCTTAATTGAGTAGTTATCTCAATTGAGCTGTTTAAACACTCAAAATCAGAGAGGGTCATGGGGAGATGCTGCTCAATTCTCCTTAGAATTCGTGTGTAAATAAGCATAAGTATCTCATTGTTACAAAAATGAAAATAATGACATATGTACATATCTGTCCAAAAGCAAAATAAATCAAGAGATAGGGGTTTCTATGCATAAAAATATAATAAAGGAATATGAACAGCATGTACACAATATCATGGACAGCAGGGAATGAATTTTACCATTTTTAGAATTTTGTACAATTTTATGCACTTTAATGAAAGTAGCAGGAACCTTTTCTAAATAAAATGTTATTTTTCAAAACTATGGATCTTTGTGCAATAAGTGTATGCATGGAAACTTTGTAAACATATCAAAGAACATTTATACTAATCCTCAGAATTTTTGAGTAAGAATAAAGGTGTTTCCTCATTTAATTCTAAGGACAGAAATTCTCATAAAAATGTGAATTTTGCAAACAGAAATGTGAAATGGATCTCTGGGCTATTGGAATACACTTCTGCAGGTCAATTTTCCTGCATCTGAACAACTCAAACAAAAATTCCTCAAAATAATGGAGCAAATGCTTTAAAAATGAAAATTGAAAGTTGTGGAAAGTACTAAGTGGCTTGCTCTTGCCTTCTGTATAGAATTGAACGCACACAACAAATCTAAATCAACGTAAATTGAGCATCAAATCAACACGTTCTGCCGTAAGTCGACTTACATGTAAAAATGTAAAATTGAATAAAATAAAAGTGCTCAAAATGCACAATTCTGCCCTGAGGTCTCTTCATCAAATCATGATGCTTCAAATTGAAATGAGGACACATACAACATTACTTTGATTCCCTGAAGCTGTTCAAATCATTGCTGGTACAAAAGAAATTCTCCGTGGGTCCCACCAAATAAACTCAGTTCAGACCTAATCTAGGTCGAGTTGCTTCAGTGGAGACCTCTACCTTTCAAATTCCTCCACGCCAAACTGATCTGACGATCAACTTCAGGACGCTACCACGAGTTCATAGAACCTTTTTCTGGCAAAGGAAATAACCTGCGAGCTCCAAACTCCATTAATGGTGATCCGAAGTTCCTCAGGTTCCACAAGGTAGTACAATGCTCCACCGCTGCAACTACTGGCACCTGCGTGCTCCCCTCGAACTCACGATCCAAAAGAACCTGACCTCGATTGAAATGATGGCCTGAGCCGTCGTACCGTCGTCGGAGAAAAGTGAGGGACCAATTGCATAAAATCCAACCTCTGGCGGAGAAGATGGATTCAAACGATCCCATGTGGCCATTTCACATATGGCGGGCCCCTGACGCGGCGATAACTCGTTGCATCAAAATAAACTGATTTAAAATAATAAATGCCACGTCAGCAAGCAACGTCAGGTCCTGTCAACGCCACCTCAGCGCCAAAACAGCGCCAAACCAGCGCTAGTCAGCTGCCCAATGACAACAAAAATATATATTGAATTATTTTCGTAACCAGCGCCAAACCAGCGCTAGTCAGCGCCCAATGACAAAAATCCAAATCAGCAGAAACTTCAAAAATTCATTAAAAAAAGTAGGAAACTCAGAAAAATTCAAGTAAAATATCCATAAAATTCTAAAAATACAAATAAACCAAATTCATTATATTTTGATATAAAAATCTGTTAAATTATTGGTCCTTTCTATTTTTGAAGTATTTTCAATGTTAAATGAATGTTATAAAACTCTAAAATGATATTAAATAAATTTTGTAAAATTTCAAAAAGATTATAAAACTCGATTAAACTCTTCTAATCAATTTTCAAAAATAAACATTGAGATTTCAAAGGAAATATAGTAAATATCAATATTTTCAAAAATAAACATGATTATAAATATAAAAAGAAATTTCAAAAGTCTAAAATTAAAAATAAGAAATAAAAGAAAAATGTGAAAATGGTAAAACCCAAAGAGAAACCTCAGAAATTAAAAGTCTAAACACGAAACCCAAAGTCAAGGCCAATACCTCTTCACTCAAAGAACAAAAGCTCTTCTCAGCAAATCAAAATCGATCTCAAGCAATTCCGAGATTAGAAATTCTCACAAGTAGTCCAAAATAGTCTGAGAACCTGAAATGTTGTTTCCACAAATGACCCAAAATAGTCTCGGAAGCCGATCCTTACAAGTAACCCCAATAGTCCCAAGGATTGCCAAATTTAGATTCTCACAAATGGTCCAAAATAGCCTCGAAAACTCAAACCTTTGTTTCAGCAAAAGACCCAAAATAGTCCCGGAAACTATTTCTCAAAAGCGGTCCAAAATAGCCCAGAGAAACTCCAAGGCTCAAAATAGTTTGGAAAACCCAAATCAAATTCAAGTCCCAAAATAGCCTTGAAACCTAAATCAAACCCAAGGTCCAAAATGTCCTTGGAATCCAAATCCAAACCCAAATCAAATCCAAATCCAAATAGCCTTAAAAATCCAAACAAAATCCAAAGACCCAAAATAGCCTTGAAAACCCAAATCAAATCCAAACGCCCAAAATAGCCTTGAAATCCAAATCAAATCCAAAGGCTCAAAATAGCCTTAAAATCCAAACCAAATCCAAAGACCCAAAATAGCCTTGAAATCTAAACCAAATCCAAAGGTCCAAAATAGCCTTAAAAACCCAAACCAAATCCAAAAGTCCAAAATAGCTCAAGTTAAATCCAAATTCAATTGGCCCAACATAGCCTTGATAAACTCAAAAATCCAAATCCAAATCCTCCAAAGGCCCAAAGTAGTCTAAGGACCGAAAACCGCATTTCGACATCAAAACGAAAACCGAGTCTATTTCAAATAAAAATCATTGAAAGTGTCCTCAATTGGATCCCATCAATTAGGTCTGGTACACCAATCAAGTTCAGTTCAAACCAAAAGAAACAAACCCCAAATAAATACAAAATCATTTTACAAATGATTTTCCTAGCCTTTACATATAATTTTTTAGATTCCTTAATCAGAGGCTCGGGTGAGTAATCGCGAGGTAATTAACAATAGGGGCTTGCGCCTATTGGAAAGAAAGGACCCACGAAATCAATAAACCTCTTTAAGAAGCGACTCATGTTTTGGTTCTCTTGTTGTAAAGAGATACTCGAATGGAGATCGGATCTTAAGGGGGGCTAATCTAAGGTATTTTTCAATTTCTTGAGGAAACCATTTCATTCTTCGAGGGATGACGAAAAAGTCGACACAGTGTATTTGGATTTTTGTGTAGCTGGTGTCTTGTATTGTCCTGAATAACAAATTAGTTTGGTTTAGTTCCCTAGTTCTTTGTTTGTCTTGAACTTTTGCGACTCAAGGTTTTTGGACTCAACCTTGTAGCTTGGGGTGTAGTTTGTTAAAATAAAATAATAAATCACTTGTCCCTGAACTCACATTAAGAATCTTGAAATGGTTTAATCCAGTGCTAGTATCTGTTGTACTGAACAGCTAGTTTGTGACTGGTTCCAGTGTAATATTTCTAAGAGTTGTTATATAACCGGATCTTTTTGTTCCGGGTACAGTTTGGTTTAGCACCAGAATCATACATTTTTTTTTTGGCTTGAACATAAATCACATTTTCGGGATTTATCTAAACTTTTATTAATAATCTGGAAATAGATGGTTGAATTTTTTTTTTATATTAGCACTGATTTGTCACCTTTGTAGGCTTGTCCTGTTGCTCAGGATCTTCTTTCGAAATAAAAGATAGTACAATTTCAGAGACACTATTGTTTGCCAATGATACCCTTAGGAAAAGTGGGAGCACTGTAGAAGGAAATACTCTGAAAGCGCTTGTAGAATGTTTACTCAGGGAAAAAAAGGGTCGCTCATTTAAGGAAAACCTTTTAAATTTTATGAGTGCCATACATAAGAACCCTCGAAATGTTGAATTTAGGGAGCGTTATGCAGATTATCTGTTTAAAATGTAGCGCATACAATGAAGCTCTTGTTGAGTATTGGATAACAGGGGTTTTGAGTAATAATAGGTCAATTCATGTTAAGATGTTCATTTGCTATCTAAGGTTAGTACTATTGTATTAGAAGTCTCATTCCTTATGTATTTGTACTAGTTTTTAATTTTACAATTGTCTTGTTAATTTTAATATTAAGTAAATGAATAATGAACAGATTAGGAGAATTTGAATAGCCAATTTTAATATTAAGTAAATGAATAATGTACAGATTAGGAGAATTTGAAAAGGCTAATCGAGAAACCGAATTGGCCCATAAAGAAGACAAAACAGCTTTATCTCAGGAACTGGAGAATGCAATGAAGGCTCAAATGAACAAGGAATAATACTGGAATAAGTGCATACTCTTACGGATGAAAGAACATTGAGTGTTTGCTTTAGTAGAAATTGAACAAACGCGAGCTTTCGACATCAGCTGGTACCTAATTAATTATTTTCATAATTGTGTCCAGTTACAAAAGAATTATTTGTTGCAAGTCTTATTTAATTTGAGTCTAACCTCAAAATTTTCAGTTATTCATATTCAAGTCTGATGTCCTATTAAACATATGGTCGTTTAGTATTACTTAATATACATAACACGTATAAATCATGATGCATTGGTAAATTGGGATCTAAAAATTTACCCACATATTCATCAAGTGCCTTTTTCATATTCCTTTTGAATATATATATTATTTTGTAAATTAGAGAGGTTTCAAGCACCAAAGTTCTATTAGAAAAATTCTTTATTATCATTTCCTTTATTGATTATCCTCCAATATTTTTTTTTGAAAATTAATGTATTTATTAAATGTCTACAATTTGTGATGTATTTTTAGTTCTAAAAGTTTGAGCAAAAATATTTCCTTCGAACATACTATATAATTAATAGTTTTTTTTTTATATATCTAGACCATGGTATTTGACGCATATTATGCATGACACAGCACATGAAAAATATGAAAAGATTCTTCTTGAAGGTTAAGCCTCGACCCCCTAGAGGCCGTTTAGAACACAAGCTTGAGCAACCAATATCAAATGTGTTGTTGCCAGATTCCATGTTACACTAAAAAAAAATATTAAAATCAACATATCTTCAAAAATTAAAAATTAAATACAACAATATTTCTTCATTGTATTAGTCAAGAAAAAAATGTTTGCAAAATAATTTTATTGATAACATCCGAGAACATGGCATTTTGTATTAGGCATTCAGACCTTGGAATTTTTTTTTTTTTTTTGAATTTCTGTTAACAACGCAAATATTTTGCGTGCCCTTTGCAATAAATGGTTTACTTTGCTTCATTTCATATACTAGCATAAGATGCCCTCATATGTGGGCAAATAAAGAAACAAAATAATATTAGACAATAAAAATATGTTTCTTAATTTACCAGCGATATAAATAAACGTGTTATTCAATTTATTTCTATCGAACGGTAGAAATTGCTGTTTACACGTTAGACCTAGCATGTTATACATCTTCGCATGTGTGCGTTTATAAGTATTATAGATGTTAAGGCGTCATCGCAACAAAAACAATTTCCTGAGTGCATTTATGAAATCTGTGATATCCTTGTTCTGAAGGTTCCGTAAGTTTTCTTTCAAGAGTAAAACATGATTTGCAACAATGAGAAAATGTCATGTGTTTCCTAACAAACTTTTCACCCTTCAATTTCCTTCCTTTATTATTTTACATTCTTTTACATTCTCCTCCTGAAAATCAAACACAGTGTTAGTGTGCACATAGGTTGAGTTTTTACGAAAATAATTTCCTTTGCTTTTATTCTCTTGTTTGGCTAAACTAATTTAACAAAGGTGGAATAAAATAATTGACTACTTTATGTCACGTATCGCACTGACGGGTCGTGGACTCACGGTACATGAGGTGAAACGGTATCTTATGCATCCATCCAACGGTTCGTCAACCTACGTCGCAGCAGAAAAACAAACAGAGTCAGCAAACAACTCAATAATCAGTTAACTCAATGAAACTCAAATTAATTAACAGAATAAATACTATGGGCATGTTTGGTTCAGCTAAAGTTAGCAAACTTCTACGTTAGAGGACTAACTTCAACAGTCCCACTCACCAAACACATTTGAAGGTAGCAAAGTTAGAGCTAACGTGAGCCTACTTCTCAAACTTGGCGAATTGGTGAGTTAGGGAACGGTTGCGTCGCAAGAGAGAAAATAATTGATTAAAATATTAGTTGAAATAGAGAGAAACTATTAAAATAATCAAGAACATCTTTTTTTTATTCTTCTTCCCCCTAAGCTGTTGTTTCCTCGGTAAAGCAAAAGAAAGGAGGTATGCGCCACAATTTCTCTTATCACCTCCTCTAGGCCGAAAGATAGCTGAAATAAACAACGATAATAAACTCTCTTAATTGCAACGATTCGATCAAGACCCGTTTCGTAGGGTTCTGTTGCTAGGAAAACCTTAGCACAAGAGGCTACCTAGATGGTCGTATCGGCGTTGCTGCGTTGGTGAGGGATTGAAAGGGGCAAGGTGCTTGCCGGCACTGGCAGCAATGCAGAATGGGTTTGCAAAATCACGGCGGTTACGCTGGACGTTGTGCTTAGTGTTGAACATAGTGTATAACCAATTTACCACTAGTCCTAATTTGGTGAAATTTATGTAATTTTGCTGGTAATTATATGATTTTTCTTCTGGTGTGAAGTTCCAACCTCCGAAATTCCTCCATTTCTTTTTTTTCTTTCTTTTGTTAATTTGAATTATACATCTAATATATCATAATAATATTAATATTACGATGTTGAGTATTACTATTGTCATTGACAATATTATTTATTAATATAAATATTTTAATCAATGCGATGAATATAATAAGATCTCAAGGACCGATGTCAAAAAATAATAATTAAAAAAGATTTAGTCGGAAGATAAAAAATGAAAGTAAATTATTATTTTATTTATTTTCTATATCTCTAACTTCAACACGTTGCACCAAACATCATTCTCTAACTTCAAGTTAGCACAAACTTTCCACAATCTCTAACTTCACTAATGTCAACCTCTACCTTCAAAATTACAAACTTCAACCTCTAACTTCTCTAACTTCACCTCCAACCAAACGTACCCTATATTTAGATAAGCATATTCAGATTTTTCAGAATACTTGTAAGGTCAGTCAGATTGGTTATTCCATAATAATCAGATTTTCAAACTTAAAATCAAGTTAGGATTCATACAACTATCTATCGACAGTCTATTTTCTAGTGCAGTCAGTTAAAATTTTAAACCGCGAATCACCTTCTATGAGAGTTGCCAATGATTGATAATATAATTTAAATTGTCATGCGCAACCGTTGTCAGCGCCCTTCATGACAATATCATAAATCCAGTAATTAAAATATGACGTGCGCAACCGTAGTCGGTGCCCTTCATGCCTATCAGGAATTCAGTAACTGCACAAGACATGCGCGACCGTAGTCGTGCCCTTCATGTCTGATCGGGATTCAATAAACTCAATCATAGCAATTTCATTAAGTCTAAGTTAAAATTCTTAATCTCATCAACCCATAAATAATGCTGCACATATTTAATAAGTCCAACAGAACAGATAACAGCCTACAGATCAATTTTACTTACGTAAACCATAGTTTACCTTAATACGGATGAGTCATTAATTGATGTCAGGTAAAACTTCAATGCAATCCCTACAACCTTCGATTTTGACTCGGCAAGCAAACAACAAGGTTTAATACAAACAATTTCAGATTTCTTTACAATTGCATGACCACAACGACATCATCCAGTACTATACAACCATTATCGAAAACAAGCAACATCCCTACTGTAACGCAGACCAATGAATCTGCTTTTTTACATGTGCTACTACATCTTCCAAATACCTCTATTTAACGACAAAGATATTAAATCTAACAAGACCAAAATCCCAAAAAAAATCCAATATTTAAAGCTGTTACAAACACGTATATACATCATGCCAAACTTAAATTGTATAATTGGCACATAGCTAAGAGAGCACCATATACTTATACCATTATTAAACATATAATTGGGTCGGTTTCATTTTTTTTTTTGTTTTAATTAAAGCAAAATCTCACATCTCCTCTGCCACAGCACAAGGCCTTCTTTCACATTGCTAGTACAAACTTAATTGCCAGGGTCCTTTTTGTAGTGACATATTTTGTACATCCAAAGCAATCCAAAGTGATGCGTGAGATGATTATCTTGATTGTGACCAGATTATGTGTAGGCAAAACCTTACTAGTAATGACATATTTTGTACATCTCTCCCTGTAAATGTTTCATTTTCTTATTGGTACTATCTTGATTGTGTGATGTGTGCAAATTTCTTCAGGTCTTTTGCAGCACTAATTTTCTCCTTGGTTAATTTCTGTTTAGATAAACATCCAAAGCAATCCAAAGTTACCAGCTACAGATAGCTACATTAGATATAAAATTAGATTTTAATGGTAAATCATATACTGCTCCAGGCTACATTTCAATTTCAAGAAATATGTTAGTACAGTTGATATCAAATCACACTAAATTCAAACCATGAGGTATCCATACCGGCCATTAGATTGATGATATAAATAACAGGTCTCCATTGAGGCATTGAGTAAGTACCAGTTGTTATTGTAGCGATGTCATACAGTATTAGATCATTTATCATTTCATCTTTGATTTGTGGGAACGAATTTAGCAAAGGAAATAAAGGCATAAACTCACAAGTATTTGAAATTTACCTCCACAGAGTAATAATAATTTTCATTAGAAACCCCAAATTCTAATATTGTCCAAAAGTTAAAAAATGCACAAAATTACCTATCACAAAAATTGATTTGGCTTTGACGGCACCAGCCCCAACTGATGAAGCTAGGGTTAATGGTTCGGCTGCCTTTCTTATTGGGAGGCGAGCACTGAACAACCCAGAGGCGCGGTAATGGAGATGGCAAGTTGTGGCACTTGGTGCATAGAGGTTAGTTCTCCAATCTATCCAGATCGAGTGAGCGAGAGAGAGAGAGAGGAGGGTGCGGAGGCAGTGAACGAGATAGTCTCGAATCGTCCGTACACGGCTCTTTACTGGCGAGAGCTTAGAGAAGTAGAGGAGTTCCAAGGGAGAATTTAAGGATTTGGATCCGAAAATAAAGGGAATCAGGCTAGCGTTTTGTGAAGGAGACGGAGAATTTAACATGAGAAAGCGGAAAATTTTAAGCTAACAGAGGAACTCAACGCCTCTATCTCAATCGCTCATTCAAATCTTAGCACGAACCTTGAGGGATCTAACAGTCCAAAAAACTAACCTACAAGAACAATTTGCATATGAATAATAGTATAGCCATTCTCTCTATATATATATATATTCTTTTGGTATTAAGAGGATGAGAAAGAGTAGCTATGTAGGACAAAAAAACAAAACTTGGACTGGTGGAAGGTCATCTGATACAGGTAAAAACATTTCCTTTTCTTTGGTTCCCTTTGTCAAAATATAGGTTTAACACAATAGAAGACGAGCAAGGAATGGATGCCATGTTAAGGTACAGCCGACAGGGCAGGTGTAACATTTTCAATCAACTAAGGTAAATAGCGATTTGTGATGGTCAAGGCAAGTAATTCAATTGTTTTGTTTTTGTTTTTTTTTTCATTCGGTCATAATGTCTTAAAAATATTTGACTAGTCAACGGTCAACTTTGGTCAAAATCAGGTCAAAGAATAGTCAACGACACCAATTGATTTAGAAAAAGTCAAAGCTAGTAAATATTTTACTCAAAATAGATAAATAAAAATCGGGTATCACACTTTACCCTTGGCACAAACAAGTTTTGATTTGTGCTAGCAATTCAACTGTTATAAAAAAAAGTTTATACTATCAGAATTACATCAGAATCAATTTATGTACCGCTAAATTGTACCGGATTAAAAAAAATCCCAAATTTAATGCTTGGTCTTACAGGAAAAAATTTGATAATTGAGATAAAATAGCACGGAGCAAAATCAAGGGAAAAAAAATATAGATGCTGATCAACGGTTCTCATGCATATATTTCAACCCTATTAGGTCTTAAATTTGATTAAATATTGCATATTTTAATAATTATTTGATGTTTTTAGGTAGAAACTGAAGGATTTCATGATGCGAATCGGGTAATTTTAAAAATTTTATTAATCGATAACATCTAAGATCGTTCTTATTATCGCTAACTTTCCTATATTATATTTGCATCACAATCACATATATTCCTATAATAAGGATTGTTGAGCCATACCTATGGTCTCTAACGAAGTTTTATTCCTCTTCAGTTCACCTTGAATCCGAAACAAGAATGACAGTTGAATCCGTGCTAGCGAATTCCCCGTCAACACCTAGTTCCGCCACCCGTGTCTTGATCGATTGTTTAATCAATAGAATATTTTAACAAATATTTTGAGGAAGAGAAAGCCAAAGCTTCAACACATGAAGACTTACTTGTGTTCTCAATTTCTGATCAGTTTTTACATAAAAACTTCAGAATAAACCTTTCAAATTCGTATAGCATTTAAAGCCACTAATCAGAAATTAAACAACACTTTAATTTCTGACGTTGCAGCACTAGAACATTGATAACTCTCTGTAGGAAACTCCAAACGACATGAGACTTGAACCATTGGATTCTACACTTCCAGGGCTATAATTTTCATATATCATTTATCCAATTTGGTTATCATTTGCTATACTAATTATCAGTTTAAAGTTGACTCAAATTCTGATCCGAATTTAAAGTCTTTTTTCTCTCTTCATTTGTTAAAATAATTGTCTTGGGCCTTAAATAAATTTATGCACTCTATAATAATATTCATATATTATTATAGTATGTGAAACACATATTATACTCATAATATTCACATATCAATAAATTTACTCCTTGCTAGTTAATCACGTCATGTGATATAATCTTCTATTTGTGCACTTTGTTTCATACAACATGAAACCTTGTACATAGAAAATATATTTCTTGTTTTCCATTCAGTTGGTGTGACCTATATTGAGGATCCATATTATGTTGGCAATGAAATAAAATATTTTATTCCATAAACTGTAAGCGGTACTCTAGCATACATTACAGCTACCCAAATAATATAGATGTTTAGCAAATCCTTTTACGAAACACGATCCTTCTAGTAATGCTATTAACATTACTTGTGTCTATTCCTTGCCATATGATATTATGATTATTATACAAAGTAGGGCTGTGTCATCTTCGTATTATAATTTTTCTTGGTCTCCAATAAGTATGATTATATAATTATAACTGCACTTTAGTTATATTGGATTCATTTATAATCTTACTTTACCAAGGGGCCCTTTATAATATCATTTCTCAATTCATGAGTGGCAATTAGCTATTGACATATATATTTCCATCCTACACAAGTTATATACAAAGAACTATTACTTTTATCACCACAAGCTTCAAATGGCTTTAAGTAATATCACGTTGCATATTTCTTATGTGAAAATATATCATATCAATCTTAGAATTAATGACACGATAAAAATATTAATGACACAAACACAATCCATATAATATTTTTATCAATTAGGTCTGTTCAATATATGAAACTTTTCATATACTCGTGTTATTAAATGATAATCCTTTATCAACGTTTACAGAACTACAACGTACTTTTAATCAACACGACAGTCTTGTATGGCATATTAGTGCTCCTGCTAATATCCAAGACCTGTGAACATTTTAGAGATATATATTCATTTTATTTAGAGTTCTGCGGTTCAAGACCAAGAGCATCTTCTTGAACACTTCTAAATACGAATATAAACTCATGGAACAAAATGTAATAACATCCAATTCATAAATATAACATATAAAAGTAATCACCATAAGATAACTTTTAGAACACAATTTCAACAGAAACTTGGTACTGATGTTGATATTTTCTGATGATTTCTGGCGATTTTGGACTTCATTTTGAAGATGGATCGACACAGCTTTTCAGTCCAGCCCAGACTGCCGTCAAACGAACCGTCTGGAAACCCCGGACGTATTAGGTAATATTTCTTCATTGATTCTTCCAGGGCCTTGATTTGTTTTGTTTTTGTGTTTGTATACATCGTATTTCCAAAAAGAAATATCCTTTTTCACTTGAATAAAAAACCGTAAAAAATCCATGAATTCCTGTCTTGATTCCTTTCTCTTACTCTCCATGAGATTCTTAGTTGCATTACCTATAGCTTCCTTCTTCGTAGACAAAGCTGATCGTTTGGTTGTTTCAAGAACCGACATGTATTCAGGGCGATCTATTTTTGTTGAGACACAACTTCCGTATATTTGCTGCACTATTCCAGACAGTTTCTACCACGTCCAGACCGAAGGATTACAAAGCATCAATTGCTAGACTAAAGAGCATGGAAGACGAAGGGTCATCCTGTCTTAAACCCCTACAATGACAGAAGTAAGAGGAGAGGGTCGAGTTAACCCTAATTGCCGAGGTAGAAGAATGCAAGAGGTTAGTGAGCCAAGAAAGCCATCGTGGAGGGAAACCTCTTTCTATCAGAACATTGATTAAAAAACTCCAAGACAGTGTGTCGAAAGCCTTGGCAAAATCAATTTTGTAGATCACTGTCGGAATTTTTTGCTTGTGATAAGAGGAGATAAGGCCAAAACCCTTTAGAATCCATTCCTATTCTTAATTTGCGCCTTAGACAGTGTGCCCATTTGTCACTCCTCTATAACTGAGGTGCAAATGGGTGCCACATAGTGTTTGGCAACCATAGAATAAGGAGCTGGAATAAGGTTTCTCTCTCCTCTCTCCTCTCTCCTCTCTCTTCTTATTCTGAATAAGACTCTAATTCCACCATATGGGTTGAATTAGAATAAGGAGTTGAATAAGCCTTTATTCGGAATAAGACTTATTCAAGACACATTTGGTTTCATCCTGAATAAGCTTTATTCGGAATAAAGTTTATTCAACATTTGCCAAAATACACCCATATTTATCGTATATTTTTTCTTACAACCATGCGCGTAATTAATTTGAATATCGAAGATTTTCGGTTTCATGGAAAAATGAGTTCTAATTTTTGGCAAATATTTTTTTGCTCCTAACAAATTTATCAAAATATGTGTGTCACGCTTATCTACTAGCAGGGGCGTAGTCAAAATTTTATATAAGTAGGTCCAAAATTTTTTTTTTCCTGAAAACATATGTACAATATAACGTCTAATATAAATATCGGAGGATATAGAAATATTTTTACTAAGACGGATCCTCTGAACATGGGTCCATATAAATTTTTGTATTTACATATAAGTTCTATTTCAAATAATTTTTTTTTCCAAGTGGGTCTCTGGACCCACCAATCAAGCTATAGTGTCTACTACTGTTAATTCTATTTATTTTAAATACGAACTTTGTATCAAACGATTCGTATTTGAGTGAAGTTATTTTTATGGGAAGTGCTGCTTGTATGCATCAACAGATAAACTGAGCCGGAATACTATTAGAGAAAAAAAAAAAAGGAACAATCCTCTTGTTTATCCCTAGACAAACGCGGCTGATGGCCTATTGGCCCAGGATACGAAACACTGGAGATGATCTAAGTCAAGATTATCATTAAGAGGATAAGAACGACAAAATCATGTGATTGGAGGAGTACGGTTAGACAAAATAAAAGATCGTGCTTCTACATGATATATAACATACCACGTTGAATATATAGGTTTAAGAACAATAAAGGATGTGCATCTTTGAATTAATTTTATACTATCTTTACTTTTACAACTCTCTATACTTTAGTTATGCGATTCAATTTCGTAAAATTATCTTATACATGAAAAGCAAAAGATAAATTAATTGGAGAAACTATATCTTTCTAATTAATTATGTTTGTAAATGCTATACATGAAAAGCGAAAGATATTGTTTTTCTCGTAGGATTCACAACTACAAATGTTTTCAAAGTCATTTTAGAATTTTTTTCTTTTAAATTCACAAAAATGGAGATGATTAGTATGGCTCTTGATTAATGATTGATATTACGTATTATTAATGATATTAATATGTTACTGATTTTATTAAAAAAAAAATTTCGATGTCAAAACGAAAGTTGATTGGTCAAGTTATCTATTTCTAATTATATTTGTAAATGTAGAATATAATATAATATTCTGTTTGTATGATTTCAAAGTCGCTTCAGAAAATTAACCTCAGAAAATCTCTCCTCTTAAATCCAAGAAATGACTGTGGGTATCGCCTTCTTGATTGATGATGTGGCGCTATTACTAACAATATATTATTAATATTGTGGGAAAAAATATTTTGTATTTGAAAATCGAAAGGTGTTTTTAAATGTGATGTGTAATGTAATGTTCTTGAAGAATTTTGCATGTGTTAATTACTTAAAAAATTGATTCTGAAAATCGTCCAAAGAAAATCTTTCATTAAATCCATGAAATGACTGGATTGTGGTAGCATAGTCCGTTTATTTATGATGTGGTATTATTACTATTAATGATGCGTTATTAATACTTTCCAAGTATACGAAAACCGAAAGGAAGATGGCCAAGTATCTGTTTCTCCCTAATTATGTTTGGAGATGTGTTATCTAATATTCTTGTATGATTCAGAAGTATTAATGATTTCAAAGTCGCTTAAAAAAAAGGGGGCTACATGAAACAACTTCTTTGAAATCCACACAATCACAATTGGTGATATAGCCCCTTGATTGATGATGTGGTATTAATGTATTACTTTACTATATTAGTATAATACGTTACTACTTACTAATAATATTCAATTTGGAGAAAATATCTTGTATATAACCAACGGAATGTCCAAGTTACTGTTAGGAAGTGTGTAATTTTCATTTATTTTGCTAATTACAAGTTAATTAAGCCAAGAACATCACACACAAAGGATCTAGTACACAAGCTATTCAAACACACGAGAAAAAGGGTTGGAAGTATACCTCTCTTGGTATCGCAACCAAGAGGCTCGTTCCAACGGTTTGGTGTCGGTGGCGTGCTCTCCAAGAACCTCCACGCCGTGCGCCTCGAGTCCACTAAGGAATTAACCACCTTCTCAAATCAATTATGCTAGTAATTGAGAGAAGTGTGTCTAATTCCAAAGCTTTCCCTCTTCAAGTTAATTCTCCAATTAATTTAGTGGAAAAACTTGCTCAACACATGAGCTAGGTGGTGTGTGGAAGAGAGAAAAGGGGAATAGAAAATTCTGAAATTTTCTTCCCCTTGTGTGAGGTGCGGCCAAAAAGAGAAGGAGAGAGAGAGGTGTGTGGAGGCTAGGGTTTGCTCCCAAAGAACACCCCTTTATATAGACCTCATACCCTAGCTCTCATCCAAATTTTGATGGACAAAATTGCCCCTCTATAGCCGCACCTACCTACCCCCTTTGTGGGTTGGGCCTCAAGTCAAGTTGAGCCCAATAGTCTTCCATTTTATTACACCTTCCATTTGACATTAAATTAACTAATTAATTTAAGGCCCAATTTGCTCATTTTATTAAATGTGTTGATTATTATTAATTATTAACTATTTAATAATTAATATGGAATTAGTCAATGCATTTAATTATTTCGATATGATCTATTTGACTTAATTAATCATAACGGTCCATAACGGTATACGATTAATTAATCAACTTATCATATTTTGCAAAACCAATTGTTGCAAATAAACAATTAATGCACGTGTGGTTAAACACCTTATTATGTGTGACCCTTTGAGGATTTATGCTATGTTGGACATGGAATTAAATCGCTATTTAATTCCAATAATCATAAGCGGTATCTAGCAACACGTTATGACTCCCAATTCGCATAAATAGTGTACTGCTACAATATTTCAATCCTGCATAAGAGAATAAATATGTTTCTCTATTTTGATTCTTATGTCACACGATATCATCGTATAATCCAAGATAGGAATGTGTCATTCTTGCAGATTATACGTTTCTTGATCTAGAGTTGATCGCTTAGTTGCGCGCATACGATCCAACTCCATCAAGGGGCCCAAACAGATATCGTCACTCACTAAGTGAATTAATGAGGGACATACGGTTTTCTTGATGATTAGCTTTTCCCCGCACAATTCAAGAGAACATAAATAAAGTCCGTATAGCAGCCCTTATCGGGAATCAGCGGTAGACAATATTTATTGAACCTATCCTCATGTGGAAAAGATAAACATCTCAAACTTAGAACCAAAATCATAACGAAATAAACAATGACACTTAACACAATCCATATGTTTATTTCATTGGGTCAAGTCCTGTACTATGTTCCATAACATATACATATGCAATTAAGTTGGTAACTCTTTACCTATGATTAGTAGAACTTAATCATCACTTAACTTGCATACTAATCTTATATGATAATTAATGTTCCTTTGTCAATTATCAAGATTATGGACCGTTTAGATTTATTATTGTCATTCTAAAGAATGATCCACAGAGATCTACAATTCAGATCCTCAACCTGAATAATCTGTCAATAATAAACCTAGGAACAGATGATAATATATCATCCATAACATAAACTAATAATTAAGTCATTAAATTATTGACTTCTAGGACATAACTCTAACAGTTACTTCTAATTACGTTGTAGATGTGGAGTATTATTTCTTTTAGAATTCACAATATAATGATTTAATCATATTAATATTGCTTCAAAAAATAAGGCACAGAAAAAATCTCCTCTTAAATTAACGCAATGACTATTGGTAGTATAGAGTTTTCAATTATGTTTGTTGATATTTCTTAGAGTTTTATTCTTATAGAAATCACAAGTATTATTGATTTTAAATTGCTTTAGAAAATTGACTACATAGGGGGCGTTTGTTTGTGACTTAGTGGGTGCATAACTTAAGTTGTGCATCCTTAAGTCACCAAACATTCCTTACATAAGATGTCTTAAGAGTGCATAACTTATTGCACCTAAAGAAGTTACATAAGTTATGCATTGGTCTCCTTTATTTTTTCTTCCAACAATACCCCTCAGAAATAATTAATAATAATTAATAAATAATAATATTAAATAAGTAACAATAATTATTAAAAAATCATAATTAATAATAAGGATTAATTATTGTAATTAATAATTAAATAATAATAATAATAAATATTTTTTAACAGGTAATATTAATTATTAAAAATAACGGTTAATAATAACAATTATTAATTACAAATTATTAATCAATAATAATAATTATTATTAAATAATTAATAATATTTAATTAAAAATAATTATTAATATTTTATAATAATAAAAATAATTTATTATTATTAATAATTAATTTATAATAATAATAATTAATAATTAATAATAATTAGTATTTAATAATATTTAATTATTATTAATACATAATAATAATTAGGTCACAACATATTATTAATACAAGATACTAATTCAAATTAAATAATTCAAATTGAAGGGCATTTTAGTCTTTTGACATGAATATATGCATGCTTTAAGTTACTCATCCTTATTACACAACCAAACATACATTACATAATACTACATAAACGCTTATGCATCCTTAACTCACGTAACTCCTTACTTCACAAACAAACGCCCATGTATGCTTTTCCATAAATCCATGCAATGATAATTGGTTGAGTAAGTCATTGATTGATGATGTGGAATTATTACATTTGATACGCTACTAAAATTATTTAATTTATAAAAAAAATTATAGAAGAAAACTGAAAGATAAAAAGTCAAACTATCTATATCTAATTGTGTTAGTATATGCAGAATAGCAGATTCTCAACAAAATACATATAATTTCACAACCACTTAAGGCAAAACTCTTCAAAGAAACCGCCACAGAAGATCACCACTCTCAAACCCACTGATCACGTGCTTCTCATGGACCAAGTTTTCTCAATTTATGTTGCAAAAAACAACTCCAGTACATAAACACTTGTTGGAAGATGGAAACAGAAACCCCGCACAGTTCACAAGGAGTGCTTTAATTCCTATTTCCTCTACGACGCCACCACCGCCTTTAGATTTCCTCCCTCTAATCCTCACCGCTCCCAGCGCTCTATCTTCTACCCCTCCGATCAGCGACGTGTTCTCATCCCGGCCGTCGATTCAAGGCACAGTATTCCTTCCGCTTTTAATCTCTCTCAAACAAAATAGGAAAAAAGAAGAAAAAGAAAATAATATTTTTATTTTGCATCTCTTTCTCCAATGGCGCTAGGGTTTGGATTTGTCAGATACCTCCATGGCGGATGCGTCAGGGGCTCCCTTGTCGCCGGACAGTGGCCACTCCGGCGACCATGTTGGTGGTGGAGGCGGCGGCGGCGCTCGGGAGCAGGATCGATTCCTTCCCATTGCCAATATTGGGAGGATAATGAGGAAAGCTGTCCCAGAAAATGGAAAGATTGCTAAGGATGCAAAGGAATCAGTTCAGGAGTGTGTTTCTGAGTTTATTAGTTTTATCACCAGCGAGTATGATCAATTTATCCCTTATTTTTTTAAAATTTTTTCCTATTTTGTACAATCAAATTTAGACTGTTTAAAATGGAAACCTTACACTAATGGTTAGGAGCTTTTACATCAACTTTTTGGGTTAAGAATTTCTGATCAGTGATATCAGTACATTACTAGTGAGGTTCAGACCTGAATACCTGTAAAATTTGTAGTCTGCATAATGGGGTTCAGTTGAAAAATGGGTTCCTGCTAACAGATGCAAGATATCATATGTTTTTTGAATGACATTAGCAAGCTATACAGGAAATTGTTTGGTGTTTGTTAAATGTTATTGTACTAACAAGTAGGTGAAATCATAATTTAATGTCTGTTGGATATAATAATTAATTGTTGAGGCTAAAAATGAATTGTGCGTATTATGACAGTAAAAAAAAAAAATAAAGATCGACATTTGCAAATCTTGGTTTCTGGAATGAAAATACTTTGTTCATATATGTTTAAAATGGAGTCAATTGGGTTGTTTAAATACTTGAAGAGGGTTTTGTAAATTGCAGGGCAAGTGACAAGTGTGCCAGAGAGAAGCGGAAAACCATCAATGGAGATGATTTGCTGTGGGCCATGGCAACACTTGGCTTTGAAGACTATGTGGAACCACTCAAGCTCTACTTGCGTCTTTACAGAGAGGTCTTCTACCTTCTATTCTGAAATTTCTAATTATCATTAGAGTACATATTTAGAAGCCTGTCTTATGTAGTTACACAAAGGTTACACAGTCGCTTATTAAAGAAAGAAAAACACATCCATTCTGACACAACAGAATGGTCAGTATGTTTCAAATTTTGTATCAATTTTTTTCTTATTATCGGATGGGAGATGAGATCTTCTCCATCATAACAGTAATTTGACCAGCACTAGCAAATAAACTAAAATTTTCAGAGATGTCAGCATCGTACTGACAAATGCAGTATATGGTCGGGTAACTGCTGAACCCAACAGTACAATCGCTGTGTGTGTGGTGGGTTTTTGTAGTTACCAACAGTACAGTATCTAGGCAGATCTGGTCCTTCCATTTCAGTGACAGGTTTGGATAGCCGAGACTGGATCTGAACATATATTGTTCTTTGGAGTCGGATGTCTCAAATCCAATCTGGATTGCTCAATCTGAATTGGCAGTACCGATTTGTCTAGAAAAAGCTCCAATGGATTCCATAAAACAACTGAAGCCAAACCTTAGGATGATATCAGTCCCCTCTTAAGATTCCTTTTGTTGTTTAGAAGCTCTGTTGAACCCTAGCTTTTGAACACTAAATGACCAATGCAATTAAAGTGCAAACTCAAAAGGACTTGGTATTATTTAAGGTTTGCAATTCTCCATCTGACCTAATATAAAGATCTCTCTGTAGTATATACCTACATTTATATGCTCTAATGCCTTTCATTTTTTTCTGTAAGATGGAATCTCTGTGGATTGTTCATTGTATGGGAAAATCTATCTACATCAACATTATCTAATGCTTTTCTTTTTGTATATTTTTCTGTTTCATGGAATTCTCTATGGACTGGGATGTGTAAAATTTGTTGCTACAGGCTGAGGTATATCTTTCTTTTTGCAGAGTTTTTTTTTTTATTTTCTTTTGTTTTATATTTATCTGTATACTTTGAAAAAGCTGATGCAGTAATTTTGTTATTTTAAAACATTTAATAACAGGGTGACAGCAAGGGTTCAAGATCTGCTGAACAGTGATGTTTTGGCCAATGGGGACCCAACAGCCACTGTATGTTCTATTGTGTTTTGCATCATTATATTTCATCGTAGGCCACTTTTATTTTTCTTTTCAATTGGATTCATTAAATATGAGAGAGGCTGACAAATGATGGATGTGAATCAATTGATTGTTTTACCTCTTTTGCTCTCAGCTCTCATAGACTTTCCTTACCACCATCCTAGAGCACACTGGATGCAGATAGGCTAGCATTATTGTTGAGTTATGTTGAGTTATATTAGTTATGATATTATTTCTAGTATTTATGTTATTTATAGAAGTCTAGGGTCCTATTTGTAAAAGTATGATTCTGGATTAATATAAAAGGGAGCCTATGTACAGAGGCCACAATCCCTAAGTTTTACCCTAATTCTTGTCGAACCACATGGTATCAGAGCCCGTCTGACGGCGGCGCTGTTTCTTCTCCCTTCCGCCTAAACTCTCTGCTATTCTCTTCCGTTCAATCCTTCTTCTCTCTTCCGCCTAAACTCTTTGCTTGTAGACCGCGCGTGCACCAACGCGTTGGTTGTGAGCCGTGATTTCTCTGTGAGCCACGTGGGTGCACTAGCTCTCGCGTGGGCCTTCCTGGACCGCGTCAACACCACCTGGAGAGAGTCCTGTGGACCGCGCGTGGACCAGCAGCAGGGTAGCGCAGTGTGCTGCTGCACCGTGTAGACCAGGCATGACTTCTGTAATCAGGTGTTCTCTCTCCTCTTTGTACCAGATCTGTTTTGGTGAATGTTGAAACCGTGATCGTGTGCGTCCGCACGGTTCGTGTCGAAGTGTGATTGATCTCGTCCTCTAGTTGTGTTTGTTTGGACACGGATCTGATTGTGAAGAATGGGTGAATTTGTGACTAGTAAGGAGTTACAGGCCGTTATGGAAGGTATGGCCAAATTATTAAATGTGAAGTTTGAGGAGTCTAGTAAAAGGATTGGATTTGTGTCAGAGTCACAGTCACAGGTGGTACAGAAGATAGAGTTGTTACCTAATGATATCAAGCTTGAGGGGACGAGGAATTATCTGAGCTGGTCTCGGAGGGCGTTATTGAATCTTCATATGAAAGGACTTGAAGGATATGTGAAAGGAGAGTGTACTGAACCTGTTGACAAATCGAGTGCTGAGTGGACAAGATGGAGTCACATGAACTCTTTGGTGGTTTCTTGGTTGTTGACATCTGTGTCACCGGCCATAGCTGGGATGGTGGAGTCGATTAGAAGTGCAACAGATATTTGGAACACTCTGGCTAAGATGTATTCAGGAGCTGGGAGTGTGATGATGATGCTTGATGTGGAAGAAAGGATCGATGCCACTGTCCAGGGGGAGAAATCAGTTCTCGAGTATGCGGCAGAGTTGCGCGGTTTGTGGGCTGATTTGGATCACTATGATCCCTTGTCATTGAAAGATCCATCAGATGTTCTTTGTGGAATGCAGTATCTTGAACGGAGGCGTGTGGCCCGCTTCCTGAAAGGTCTGAACTCGAAGTTTGAGACAAGAAGGGCAGCAATATGTCATTTGCCGTCACTTCCATCATTGAATGAGGTTATTGCTTCGATAGAGGAAGAAGAGGTCAGACAGAAGGTAATGACATCTCAAGCCTTGCCCGTTGTTCGCTCAGCAATGGCGGTGCCTGGAACCCAAGTCAGAGATGACAGGGACTGCTTTAATTGTGGACTGAAAGGTCACCTCAGCTTCAATTGTCCTGCGCCTCGCAAGTCCATTGGTGGCCGAGGAGGTGGAGGACAGAGAGGTGGATATGGTGGTCGTGGACGTGGAAATGGTTATAGAGGGCGAGGAACTCGAGGACGTGGAGGTCGAAATGTTACTCATTTTGCCACGACAGAGGAATCCCAGGCTGCAACAGAAACAACTGGAGGAGAACTAACAGAGCTGGAAGAGCTGCGACTGTTCAAATCCCAAGTTGAGAGCTCTAGAGGCAAGGGAAAGGTCTCGGAGGAAGGTGATGACAGTGCTTCCTTCGGTAATGTTGGTTATTATGCTCATGTGACTAAAGGTATTCAGGCACAGGCTTTTGCATCCACTAAATCTCATGTAGATTGGATTATAGATTCAGGTGCATCTAGTCATATAACATGATCATCTAATGAATTTATGGAATATTGTCCTAGTCAACAAATCCAACCAGATACAGTCCAAACTGCTGATGGTACATCTCAACCTGTCAAGGGTATTGGTTCAGTCTATTGTAATTCTTCTATTACCCTACCATCAGTGTTGCATGTTCCTTCTTTTCCTGTTAATTTACTCTATGTTAGCTCACTAATTGATCAATTGAATTGCACTATTCTTTTTGATCAAAATACATGTTTGATTCAGGAAAAGAAAACGAGGAGGAGACTTAGGAATGGCAACAGGCGTGATGGACTTTGGTATCTGAATAAGGAGGCTGCTATGCTCGTTGCTACTATGGAAAAAGGAGCAGAAGCAGAGGCTATGTTGCAACATAATAGATTAGGGCACTTATCTTTTGATAGTCTGAATAAGTTGGATCCTGATTTGATGAATAAAGTAGATAGGGATAAATTATTTTGTGATGCTTGTGAACTTGGAAAACATACTCGTTCTAGTTATAAAATGATTGGAAAACATACTCGTTCTAGTTATAAAATGATTGGTTTAAGAAGTTTGGAGCCTTTTGCACTTGTTCATTCTGATGTTTGGGGACCATGTCCTATTACTTCTGTTAGTGGATTTAGATGGTTTGTTACCTTTATTGATTGTTACTCACGCATGACTTGGGTATACATGATGAAACAAAAATCTGAAGTTTTCAAATGCTTTAAAGATTTCTGGGCTTGTGTAAAAATTCAATTTGGAATACAAGTGAAGGTCCTTCGAACAGATAATGGAACTGAGTATGTCAATAAAGAATTTGCCAATTTTGTGTCTGAGCAAGGGGTCCTCCATCAAACTACTTGTCCAGATACTCCAGCACAAAATGGAGTAGTTGAGCGCAAGAACAGACATCTGTTGGAGGTGACACGTTCATTAATGCTGAGAATGAACGTACCGAAGTTCCTATGGAGTGAGGCAGTTTTGACAGCAACCTATCTGATCAATAGGATGCCATCAAGAGTGTTAGGAATGAAGACACCACGCGAGGTACTATTTGGATCTAATGATTTTGTTGTTCCACCCAGGGTGTTTGGATGTGTGTGCTATGTGAGAGATCACAGATTGACAGTAGGAAAGCTAGACCCGAGGGCAGTTAAATGCATCTTCATAGGTTATCCCTCAAATCAGAAAGGATACAGGTGTTGGAGTCCTATTGAAAGAAAGATCTTTGTTAGTATGGATGTGACTTTCCGAGAATCTGAACCATACTATGGAAAAAAAACAGAGTTAGACTTATTGTTTGAAGATGACTCTACCAGTGCTGGTAGAGAGGGGGAGAAGGAGAATGGAGTTATAATTGGTGATTATCCATGTCCTTTGTCGGGACTGAGTGGTGATAGTAATCTAAGTAATGATGGAGATGGTGATGATCTGAGTGGTAAAAATGATGATCTGAGTGGTAAAAATGATGGAGATGGTGATGATCTGAGTGGTAAAAATAAGAAACAGGGGGAGCTAATAGTGTATAAGAGGAGGCCAAAACAGCCTGAGCAGCATGAGCAGCCTGAGCAGCATGAGCAGCCTGTTCCCTTAAATGCCAATGTCCCAAGTAGCTCCTCCCCAAGTCCTCCCTCAGATTCTCACTCAAGGTTGATAGGTAATAATTCTCCTCAAATTCCACTTCGCAGAACATCTAGGGTTAATGCTGGGAAACCTCCTGTTAAATATGGTAATTGGGGAAATGATATTGCAAATTACATTTCATATGCATCTGTTCCACCTGCATATAAGTCCTTTCTTGCATCTCTAGATTCTGTGCCTGTACCTAACACATGGCAGGTAGCTAAGCAAGATCCTAGATGGTTCGGTGCCATGCAGGAAGAACTTCAGGCATTGAAGAAAAATGACACATGGGAGTTGGTGCCATTACCAGTTGGAAAGCGTGCCGTCGGATGTAAATGGGTGTACACTGTCAAGGAAACTCCAGAAGGCAAGGTTGATAGGTACAAAGCCCGACTGGTTGCAAAAGGATACAGTCAGACTTATGGTATCGACTATGATGAGACCTTTGTCCCTGTTGCAAAAATGAACACTGTGAGAATGTTGGTGTCGTGTGCTGCCAATTTCAATTGGCCATTACACCAGTTGGATGTCAAGAATGCCTTCTTGCATGGAGATCTCCAAGAAGAAGTGTACATGGAGATTCCACCAGGATTTGTTACTCCACAATCAGCTGGGAAGGTATGCAAACTCAAGAAGTCATTGTATGGGCTGAAACAGTCTCCGAGAGCATGGTTTGATAGGTTCAGACTTGCAGTTTGTGGCATGGGATACAAGCAGTGCAATGGAGATCATACTGTATTCTACAGACACCTGAAAGGTCGTATCACAATCCTGGCTGTTTATGTTGATGATATTGTGATTACTGGAGACGATGTTGAGGAGATCATGAGGCTAAAGGAAAATCTTGGAAAGGAATTTGAGGTCAAGGATTTGGGACATTTGAAGTATTTTCTAGGAATTGAAATTGCCAGATCGAAGACTGGTATAGTGCTTTCTCAGCGAAAGTATGCACTAGATCTTCTTTCAGAAACAGGGATGCTAGGTTGTAGGGTTGCCCCTACTCCTATTGAGCCGAATCAGAAACTGTGTGCTGAGGGAGGTGATTCGGTGGACAAGGAGCAGTACCAAAGGCTAGTTGGTAAGCTCATTTATCTATGCCACACTAGACCTGATATTTCTCATGCAATGAGTGTGGTGAGTAGATACATGCATGATCCGAGAGAGCAACATTTGGATGCTGTTCACAGGATCCTTAGATATATCAAGGGGAGTCCTGGAAAAGGACTGTGGTTCAGAAGTCATGGGCATCTGAGAGTTGAAGGCTATTGTGATGCTGACTGGGCAGGTTGTGTAGATGATCGTAGATCTACTACAGGATATTGTGTGTTTGTTGGAGGCAATCTTGTGTCTTGGCGAAGCAAGAAGCAAGATGTGGTGGCCAGATCTACAGCTTAGGCTGAGTACAGGGCTATGACACTCAGCCTATGTGAGTTGATGTGGGTAAGGAATCTCCTATCTGAGTTGCGCGTGTTTCGAGGAGAATCTTTACAACTTAGGTGTGACAACAAGTCAGCAATCAACATTGCAAACAATCCAGTTCAGCATGATCGCACCAAACATGTGGAAATTGATCGTTTCTTCATCAAAGAACAATTGAATAATGGAGTGCTGATGTTGAACTATGTGAAATCAGAAGACCAGTTGGCTGATTGTCTAACTAAGGGTTTGGGTTGTAAGCAGTTTGAGAGTTCTTGTAACAAGATGGGGATGATTGATATCTATCGCCCATCTTGAGGGGAGTGTTGAGTTATGTTGAGTTATATTAGTTATGATATTATTTCTAGTATTTATGTTATTTATAGAAGTCTAGGGTCCTATTTGTAAAAGTATGATTCTGGATTAATATAAAAGAGAGCCTCTGTACAGAGGCCACAATCCCTAAGTTTTACCCTAATTCTTGTCGAACCATTATCTTACGGGATCCTTAGTTCTTTATTATACCAAACCAGTTATTAGTTAGATTTCACCTACTAAGGAGTGTCGTAACAATGCAACTGTTTGCAAGGGCAACAATGGATAATGACCAACAAGTAAATATTATACTATAATAAAGAAAATAAAACAAATAATGCATAGTTGTATTTGTTGTTTTCTTTACTCATCTAGTAATGTTATTTTCCTCCTTGGTTTTGCAGTATGGTGGCATGTGAGGCTCTTCAAATCTGTGCAGATGGAACATGGTCGTTCTTTCAATTGAGAGTCGTAGAATTAATCAACCATTATTGGTTTATTGTACCTTTTGTATTAGGTTTAGAATTTAGAATATGGAATTGTGTGTGTGTTAGGCTTATTAGGAGAATGGGACTTCTATTGTCCATTGGAGGATCTTTCTATTATTGTGCTATTTAAACTCGTTAAACTGTGGCATGTCTTGTTTATTTCCTAAGTTTTATGTTTGCCACATAATGCCACCGATGTAATTCTAGCATTGCTTAGTTGTCGAACTACTGCTCATTTTTACAGAGCGAATATTTATTTTAATAATATTTTAATTACATAAAAAAAGATCTAAACAGTAGAAACATGTCGACTTCAATTCATTAATGGTGCGTTTGAATCATAAAAGATAAAAGAAATACTTCCAATCATATTTTTAAAGGATAGCTGAAATTAGCAGAATACAATTAATTTGAATGTTTTCAAATTAAAATAGCCCCGCCATCACTATTTTCATACACCAGAAATATATATCAAGACAATACTTCTTCGAATGTAAACAAGTAGATAAAATTTCAAATAAATCATGATCTTTTCAACGTAGAAGATGCACTTTAAAACCAATTAGTTTTCTTTTATTTATATATTTATTTAGAGTCCCACTAATTAATTTATTTATGTTAAAAAGGACCACCGTTAGTAAAACTGTATTTAATCAATCAAATTCCGTTTTAATATAGTAGGTCAGAGTGCAAGCAAAAAGCCATCGCTTTCCTTTGACCTCACGAAGTAAACGCACTACACCCAAAGCCCAAAACCGGGAGAAACGCACTAAACGCACTCTTCTTTCTTCTCTTTTCATTCCAGTGTTCGTGTCAACTGTCAACACCTTTTCCGGCCTAACTCTCCCAACTTCAAACCTCGCCTAACTCCTTTGTTTTACTCTCTCTTTCCAAACTCAAACACCCTTCTTTTCTTCCCTCCTATCTCCCACCAATGGCTCTCTCGTCTTTCCACCGCCCCAGAAAGACCTCTCACACCTCAGCCATGCTGTCCCGAAGCACTCTCCTCTCTCTCCTCCTCCTCTCTCTCTTCCTCCTCTTCCTCTGCTACGCCCCCTCTCTCCCTTCACCTCCTCTCTCTAAACAAACCAAGCACTTCACTGGTGATCTCCGCGACATAACCTTTTCATGGAACACCCTTCCCTTTGCCTTCTCCAAACCCCCTCCTTTGTCCCTCAAAATCGCGGTCTTCTCCCGAAAATGGCCCTCTGTTTCATCGCCTGGCGGGATGGAACGCCATGCTCTCACTCTCCACTCAGCCTTGGCTGCTCGCGGCCATCGCGTGCATGTCTTCACCTCCCCGCCACCTCCCGATTCGACATCTTTATCCACACAGTCTGAAACAGGGCCACACCTCCATTTCTTGGATGGGCCTCCTGGTCAGTGGCGGTGCGATGAGGCGTGGACTTTGTATGAGACTGAGTCAGAGAATGACCCGTTTGATGTCATCCATTCTGAGAGTGTTGCAGTGTTTCACCGATGGGCACGTGATGTTCCGAATTTAGTGGTGTCCTGGCACGGTATATCCTTGGAGGCACTACATTCAGGTATTTACCAGGATCTCACACGCGGGCCTGGTGAAAAAATGGCACCAGCCTTTAACAAAAGCCTTGCACAGTCAATTTACAAGGTGCTCGATGAAATACGATTCTTCCGGAACTACGCACACCATGTGGCCATCAGTGATTCGACTGGAGAGATGCTTCGTGATGTGTACCAATTACCGAATCGCCGTGTGCATGTTATATTGAATGGAGTTGATCAAGAACAATTTGGGCCAGATTATGAACTCGGCAGGACTTTTCGCGATGATATAGGTCTACCCAAATCTGCCGAGTTGGTAATAGGCGTGTCAGGCCGGTTGGTTAAAGATAAAGGCCATCCATTACTCTTTGAAGCATTCTCCAAGCTTGCTCTTCGTCACCCAAATGTATTCCTAATTGTGGCTGGTTCTGGTCCATGGGCACAGAGGTACGCTGACCTTGGTCGAAATGCTAAGGTTCTCGGTGCAGTTCCACCAACAAGGCTAAAGGCCTTTTACAACTCATTGGATGTATTTGTGGACCCCACATTGAGACCACAGGGGCTGGACCTGACCCTCATGGAGGCAATGCAATGCGGGAAGCCGGTGCTTGCCACACGGTTCCCGAGCATAAAAGGGAGTATAGTGGTAGATGATGAGTTTGGGTTCATGTTCTCGCCTAATGCTGACTCATTGTTGGAACAACTAGAGGTGGTCGTGGCCGAAGGGGTTACACGATTGGCGGAGAGAGGGAGAGCATGCCGTGAATATGCCAAGAGGATGTTCACGGCACAAAAGATGGCATTGGCGTATGAACGGCTCTTCTTGTGTGTCAAGAACGAGACGTACTGTGGTTACCCGCTTCGCTTTGATTGAGGCGAGGATCTCGTTCGCGTTCTCAGTTCATAGTAGTACTGGTTGCATGGTTCATGGTTCTTCATGATAACCTCAATTGCCATAACTTTCGAGTCTGCAGAGATTACAGGAACAAGTTCTGAAGTTTTCTGTTTGCAATACTGGCACGGTATAGGGATGTATTCTTTAATTATAATAGTTTTTACATTCAAATTTGGAGCAGGGAGAGTTGTATTTTGTTAATTACTAGTCTATACGTTATACATACAAAAATGACAAATAATGTAAGAATTTTTTCGTTATTAAAAAAAAATTCTTCGGAATTTCCACTTTAATTTCCAATGTGTGTTCTAAAGATATATTGATCTGATTATCTGATTAAGTCATCAATAATGTACAGTAGTATTAATTAAATATCGTGGTTCACATTATTCCCTTCTACAACATGCGATGTGAGTCTTTTAATTTTTGTTGATTGATCGATCTGAATTTATACCTGAAGTCTACTCTTCTTATAATTCTTATAATTAGAATTAACTTTTGCTAGTCTTTTTTTGTAGGAAATTTATGCTAAGTTTTTAAAACGACTTTCTATGGTAGAAATTACTAATTTTGAACTTAAAAATTTTTATTTAGACATTTTGGTTAGTTTCTATGGTAGATTTTTTAATATTTTACCTGAGAAATTTTGATAAGTTTGACTAAATAGATTGAATTATTCTCAATCTAAAAAAGCGTAGTGCTGACGCGCAACGAAGCTCCGACTGTCCCGTCTAGTTCATATAAGGATGTGCAATTTATGCGAGGTTCTTAAAAAAAAAAAAATAGACTTTGTACTGTGTCCATGCGTGATTCAATGGGAAGATCAGAGAATTGTAGCCAAACTTTAAACCGAAACAAAGAGAGGAAAGAATAATGCAATTTGTATAGAAAGAGCCAAAATCATGGTCAAACAAGCAATGCAAAGCGTGTCCACTAAGGATGGCTTTTATGTAAGCGGGCATTGCTTTTTTGCGCCCAAGCAAAGCTTATTAATCGCATAATATGAATTACAATATATAATATAAAACGATGTGTTTTTCCATAAATGTTGGAAAATGAAATTGTTAATTTTAATTTACTACAGTTAGGTCCAAAGGTCAATGGACTCAACTTGGGTTTTAGTTAAGGTGTTGACTAACTTAAATGCTACTCGGATAATGTGTAACGGAATATTTTGAAAAAGTAAAATTTTAATTATATTTTTTATTATATAAATTGCTTAAATTGCTTAATCCACCTCCAGCAACCTTGCAACCATGTTTCGACCTCTATCAACCCATTCATTCTCTGAGGAGACCTTCTGACGAATCCAGAAGACATAATATGCTTGAATAGAACTCTAGTCTTCCTCTTCCCTTTTGTGGTTTTGCACGAAAATTGTATCAATTTGTTTTCTTATTTTTGCTTGTTTTTGCATCATAATATATTAGATTTTGTTATGTTCTAGGACCAAGTTGAAACTTGAGGCGAGGTTAGCATCAAGTCATGGCACCAAACTTAACTTCAGCTTCATCTTGATCTTAGAGCGTAATTAAATTTAGTCTAACATAATGTAAAAACAAGTAAAAATAAGAAAGCAAATTCATAAAATCTCCAAAGAAATAAAAAAAAAGGAAGAGGAAGGTCAATTGATGAAACTTATATGGACCTTCAGTTGTGTAACACCCACTAGATTTTGACCACTGTTGACCACAAATTTGATCCGTTCGACCAGTCAAATCTTTAACTTGATGTTGACCGTCATTAAAATTTGTGTAGCCAAACCATATACCATGTTGCGCCGTATAAAAGTGGTTGAGATGTTGTATGAATGGGTAGTGCGTTTTATATATAATAGATGCAATATAAGCCGAAGAGGATGATGTAATATGCAGATTATTGAATGAATACGAATTTTTGAGTTCCATCTTTTTTTTTTCTCTCTTGAGAGCTGAGCGTTATTTCTCATTGAGTGAATTTTGTCATTCAATCTTTACTATTTGAAACCTCTATCTCTATCTAATTGGCGTCACCATTCATTTGTCTAGTGTACTGATTCTTTATCTTACTGTATTGATTCTCAGTAAAAGGCAGGTGTGCCAGACAAGTGTGTACAAATATGAAGCAAATTAGGCAACACTATTTACTTTATCAACACTTGCCAATGCATAAGCAGTACCAAATGGTAACTATGGTACCAATGAAATTTGTTCCACATGATAACTATGGTAACTATGTGTATGTTCATCGGCAATAATAACAGGTGGTACTTCTAAAGAGAATTCATCAATCTGGCACTTCTAAAGAGCTTAATGAATTATATGAAAGCAACATATCATAATCTTACAAAATGAAACATCATATTCGTCCTTTCAAACAACATATGAACTATCGACTTTTTAAAATGAGCTTACTAAATTAAGATCAAGATCAAGATTTCATATCATCCTATTTGCAAAATGACCTAACTAAAACCAGCACATAAGTCCCATGTAGATAAGTCGTCATATTCATTGTGGGCGCTTCCAACTTCAAAGACATGTAGACCTCCCTACCAATGCAAGCATGTCGAAAATGTTGGTAGCCAGTCCAAGCAGTATGCCCAGCGAACAACTAAATTCTCTTGATAAGCAAAACTATTATAGAATCTTTTTGCGTCATCCACTTCAATAAATTATTTTTCAACAAAAGGAGCAAACTCTATATGTTGATGAGGGTCGATGTCACCGGAAATTGTTGATGCTTCACCTTCGTTAAACTCGTTTACGACTATTAATATCTGCATAATTATACAAGAAAATACTAATTGTTAACAATTAGAAAGATTTATAGCATGTAACTTAAACACATCAGATACATACATCATATTTTGTTGTTTTGTTCCATTGATTAAGTTAGACTTAACAGAGGCTTAATATGGTGCTAGTATATATGAAAGAAAAACGAGAACCAGACTTCGATTTCTGCCATCTATGCTAATTATATAAGGTGTATAACACAGTACCCTATACTGGCTTATAGTAACTGTTTTTTTTAAGGTTAGTTGGCAAGAGCCAACCAACAATTTTATTAAAAAAAATAAAAACTTAAAGAATTACAAGCTAATTACAAAAAAGTCAGAAAAAGAAAAAAAAAGTTCAGATGTCCAAAAGACACCAAAAAGTGCTATCCTTATGTAACAATAAAAAATCAACAATTGAAGAACCGTTGTCTTGATAGGATAGAAATATCATTGGCCAGTTGTATGGACGTGGTCACGTGGAGGTGCAATTGTTGAAAATTCTAGCATTTCTCTCCTTCCAGATCAATCAACATCCTGCCGCCAAAGTCGAATCCCAAAGGGTAGGTTTTGATTTATTTGTGGCTCCGTTTGGATAGGTGTGGGAAGAAAGAAAAAAGGGAAGAAGTATTGAGAAGTGTGTAATTTTGTGAAGAATTTGGATTGTTTATAATTTTTTTCTTCATTCTTCCTTCTTCCTATATCCAAACGCTGCCTGTAGTATTTCTATTCTTCCACCAAAAATCCAATAGATTGCTATGCCAGGCATAAGGATTTGATGTCATCACCTGCGCCCAATTTGCTTTTGCAAAAACGCATTCCAAAAATAGATGTTCACTATCTTCGGTAAAAGAAGAAGGACATAGGATGCAATTGGTAATTGAAGGCCAGTTTCGTTTTTGCAAGTTTGCTTGGGTCAATATTTTATCCTTAAGTAGGAGCCAAATGAACACTTTGACCTTGGTGGGAGCTTTAATATTCCAAGTGAAGGCAAGAATCAGATTTCGAAGACCAGCATCGACGATAAGATTGTACGCAGAGGCTGATGAAAAGTTACCGTGTGCTGTCCATCGCCAGGAGACTCTTACATCTTGAGACTTATAGTAACTGTTAAACTAAATATCATTTCAAGATAGTTCAGTTATTTTAAATGCCGGCTCAAGTCTTAGGTACTCAATGAATTCTAACAGCATACGAGGGATTTACGGGTTCTATAAACAATGTTATATAAGATACTCAATCAAATTACTTTACAATTTCTAACGGTTTTATAAGTTAGACAAGGTCTATCTGGTCCCCTTAAATTAGCCTTAATCGATAAACTTAGCAAACCCTTTAATTGGCAGAAATTAGTTTTAAAGAAAAACCAACAATTAATGAGTTACAATTTGAGGCAAAATTAAGTCAAATTAGAGAGAGGGAAAAATTAATTCAAAATTACCTTAAATTAGCTCATCAGAAAATAATAACATTTAACAAATTGAACGGAATTTAAAACAAAATTCTCCCAAAAATAGAATTTTGTAACTGAAAAAAAAAGAATTTTGCAATTTCAACGAAAAAGAGAGAGGAAGTGAGAGCTCAGACCAAGGATTTTTCCACTACAAGTGTCCGTTATTGTGCTCCGAGAAAGAAGTATCGATCAACCTTGTAAGAAGATACACATACGAAATTGTATAATTACAGATGGGTATTTTAGTCATCGAAAAAAAATTCGGTTGTGATTTATCAATTTTTGGGGGTGTCCGTTGTCCGAATCATTTCCCTCCCTCCAAATCCAGAGATACGAATCCCTTCCTTTCCTACGCTATGCCATGAAGGCCTTCAATCTCCTCCCTTTCCACCGACCTCCTCTCCACCTTCCTCAACCACTCCTCCACCGGCGCACTCGCTCCTCCGTCCCTTGGTACGTGCCTCGCTTCATCCTCGACCCCGGCGGCCCCACTGTTCTCTTATGGCACCGCATTTTCCTCCTCAACTGCATGGCTGCGCTCTTCATCGACCCGTTCTACTTCTACCTCATGTTCGTCGCCGGCCCTGCCTGCGTCCGGATTGACTACGGCATTGGCTTGGCCATTACTATTTGTCGGACCGTTGCTGATCTTTTTTACATTGCGCATCTTGTACTCAAGTTTCATATTGCTTTTGTAGCGCCCAGCTCCCGTGTGTTTGGCCGCGGGGAGCTAGTCACTGACTACAAGCAGATAAGAAATAGATATTTGCAATCCAAGGATTTCATTTTGGATCTCATTGCCTGTATCCCCATTCCACAGGTAACTCTCCTTTGCTCACATTGAATGGAAAATTTAAATCTTAATTTAGGGAAATTTTGTTTTACAGAACTGTGATGTTATTGAATTTAAGGGGAGAAATTGAATGAAGCTGCATCAATTTTTCATGAATGCTTTGTTGAGGTCCCTGACAGCGAATTAGTTTGGCTCTTCATGTATTGTGTTAGTTTCAGGATCAGATTGTGTATGATTGAAATTGTAGGGAGTAAATGTAAGATGAGCCACACTTTAGAACCAGAAATTCCCAATGAGAGTACCAAACTGTGCTGAGATTCTTAGTGACCCAATTTTTTATTTTTATTTATTTTTTTTTTTAAGAGGAGAAATTTGGGCATTTCAAATGAAAGTTTCATTTGTTCTTATATGTTTCTGGATTATACTGTCAAAAAAACATGCAATATTTTCTTTAAGAATTCCCCCCGCCCCCCTGCTTATTATAAAATACACCAAAATGGCTTTCCTCAGTACAATATCTACTGTTAATTTAGGACAAAATTTTGGGGATGCTTTCCTCAGTACAATTTCTAACATCATATCATTTTGGCATATTTTCTCTTGATTTCAGGTAGTTATCTGGTATATAATACCTGGTTTGAGTGACAATAGAGCTAGTCATACAAACAATCTTCTCTCCTTAATTGTCTTGATGCAGTACGTGCCAAGGTTATATCTAATATTCCCACTGAATAAAAAGATCGTCAAGGCCAATGGAGTTGTAACCAAGACGGCAGTAATGGGAGCTGCATACAATTTACTCCTGTATATGCTGGCCAGCCATGTGAGTAATCTCTCTCTTTCTGAAACCATTGGAAGCAGCTGCTAATATTTGCATTGAAGTAAAACAAGTTATTATATCTATCAGACACAACATTGAACAACACATCCCACACAACATACAGTAACACAATATCAACTTTTTTCGATTGAGTTTAATTTTAAGTTGTATGACCATGATGAGCTTCTACCATATTGTGGAAAACATCATTTGATTTATTTTCATAGAATTACTTGCCCTAGGAAGATTTGGTGAAAACTTGTTTTGGTGATCGGAATATAATTTATTTTATTTTGCTCACAATATAAGACTCCCTACCCCTGCACCCCTGAACCTTTGCCCCTAAAATTTGGAGAATGTCCAGATGGTAACCACTCTTATCCTGATAGAGAGTCTTTAGTCTACATTTTTATTTGGACATAATGGAGATGTAGCATTCGACCCGTTTTAAATCATAACTACATAATAGGAGATGTGATCTTCATATCTGGAGATTTGCTGAGACTCTTTTATTTTATGTTATTGGTAGTGACATTTTTGAAATATAGTTACTATTTCTTTGCCTGCATAACAAGGACAGACCTGAAGTCAAGAAATTGGGTGCAATGTCCCCCATGTTCCCCCCCCCCCCCCCCAATTATACACGTTACATTATACTTTTGGTATTATATCTGTATTTATCTTAAGAAATATTATATTTTGATCTATATAAAATATGTGTGAATAATTCTTATTAGTGATCTTATAGTTACAATTTATGCTCCTATGCCTGCAGCTGTTGTGTTTCAAGACTAGATATAACCACAAATCTGTCGAACTTATAAAGTGTTTGCATGTACTCATCTTTATAAAATACTAAGGCCCTGATCAAAATCCCATTTTTTTAACGTGGGATTTCATTTCATTTCATTTCGTTGGAAAATTCTTGATCAAAATGAAAGAATTTGGTGCCATTTAGTTAGAATTCCTATGTAATTAGATCCAACGAAATCCTATGAAATCAATTCAATTGAAATGAAATCCCACGTAAACTTCATTTTGATCAGGGCCTAAATTTCATCAAGGTATGCCCCTAAAACAGTCAAAGGGCACAAGGAAGCTTGAATGAATCCCCAAATATAAATATTATCGCGACAGTAACAAAATTGCAATTGCAGCTCCTGTGAGCTCGAAAATTCCTTCACTAGCAGAGAATAATTTAAAGTCTTCTAACTTTGTTGTTGATTGATAAAAGCATATGGTTTGTAATCAGGTGCTTGGGGCTTTATGGTATCTTCTTTCAATTGAGCGACAATACACATGTTGGCGTTCAGTGTGTAATAAAGAAAGACAAAAAGACCCCCGCTGCTACCAAAAATTTCTAGACTGTTCAACGTTAAATGATCCAGATAGGGCAAATTGGCTACTGTATACTGATGCTGTCAGAAACTGTACAATGGACAGTCCTGAATTCAATTTCGGCATATTTGCTGATGTTCTCACAAATGAAATAATAGGCGCAACTTTTTTCGAGAAGTATCTCTACTGCCTATGGTGGGGCCTCAAAAATCTTAGGTAAGTCAATGCTGTTACTCTTGACATGCCTATCTTCTGTTGTGCCAGTAATTCCAGCTGCACATAGTGAAGTAGCTAATGATCGCTACTCATGTTAGAGCTTCTAATAATTCTCTTCTTTTTTTCTTTTTCTTTTTCTTTATTCTTTGTATGCATGATGTATATGCAGTTCATATGGACAAAATTTACAGACAAGCACATATATTCTTGAGACCGTATTCGCCATCTGTATATGCATTGTGGGTCTGGTTCTCTTTTCTCATCTCATTGGAAATATGCAGGTTCATTATTTTTTTCTCATTCTCCGTCTTTGTATGATAATTAGCCTTGCAGTACTGGTTACTTTTGCATTCTTTTTTCTCTAAAGTTTATCCTGTTAGGCATATTTGCAATCGCTTACGGCAAGGTTAGAAGAATGGAGGGTTAAGCAGTGGGATGTGGATCAATGGATGAGGCACCGGCAGCTTCCAGAAGATATCCAGGACCGTGTTAGAAGCTTTTTCCGGTACAAATGGCTCGCAACACGAGGAGTAGATGAGGAATCAATCTTGCAATCTTTGCCGTTGGATCTCCGCCGTGAGATACAGCGTCACCTTTGTCTTGCGCTTGTTCGCCGTGTGAGTGTCACTTTGCATGTTCAACATACCAACACTTTTAAGTAGGCAGTACCAGTACTTAGCTAATATCTAAGTTCTGGACTAACAGAGGCAGCTCGAGAAAATTGGTTCTCCAAATATCAATACAGTGACATTCAGCATTGTGCTGATCAGATAGATAGATTCTCCAAGAAACTAAGATGACAATTTCCAAACTTGGTACAAAATTAGCAAAGATTATTTAATACAAATTAATTTAATTATATGCTTCTTGTGCATATTGAGTGATTACCACTATGGTGTCAGATACTAGAAATTAGGTCCAGATCACTTCATGATAATAGTATAATGTTGGTGGTATATATTAATACCTTGGCTAAAGTTTTTGTGAGTATGCTACTACAGCCATACCACATTTCCACTTGGGACAATATAGTACTTATTCGACCATCAAAATTTGTATTTCTATTATATGATGTTGCCACCATTTATTCAGGTGCCATTCTTCTCCCAAATGGACGACCAACTGCTAGATGCAATCTGTGAGCGGCTAGTCTCCTCTCTCAGCACAAAAGACACATATATTGTGAGAGAGGGAGACCCAGTGAATGAGATGCTCTTCATTATAAGAGGACAACTCGAAAGCTCCACAACAAATGGGGGCCGGTCAGGCTTCTATAACTCCATCAATCTGCGACCTGGTGATTTTTGTGGTGAAGAGTTGCTAACGTGGGCCCTGATGCCAAACCCAAGCCTCAACTTCCCTCAATCAACACGCACTGTTCATGCTCTCACTGAGGTTGAGGCATTCGCACTCCGTGCTGAGGATTTGAAGTTTGTTGCTAATCAATTTAAGCGGCTGCACAGCAAGAAACTACAGCATGCATTCAGGTTTGTAATTAATTATTAATTCAGCGGCATACTTATTTGGTGTAACAACCAATGTGACTGTCATAGGAACTCAGGACAGCAACAAATTTGATTTTGTCTCAATCTTCAGTGGAAAAATAGTAGTATACATCAACAATTGGGAACTTTGAACATAGTCCTGTGAGCACTTTTGCAAATGTAACCACTCTACCAATATAAAATATCATGTCTCAATTTTTTTTTTTTTTGAGAAAAATCATTGGTCTCCATTTTAATAAGATTTTGGATTCGTGTCACAATTTAAAGGAACTTTCTAGGCATGATGGTTAGCTGGGATTTTAAGTTAGAATCTTGGCATGCTTAACAAAAAAATAACAGACTTTATCTTCCGCCTTGTTTAAATATTAGAAGTCAATTACTCATGCATTGGTATCTGATATTGTTAGAATAAACTAGATACTGTCATGCATTGGTATCTGATATTGTTAGAATAAACTAGATACTGTAATGTATCACAGGTTCTACTCGTATCAATGGAGAACATGGGGTGCGTGCTTTATACAGGCAGCTTGGAGACGGTACAAGAAAAAGAAGCTTGCCAAGGAACTATCCAAGCAAGAGAGGTTCGAATATTATTCAGAAGAACAGGAAAGAATGGAAGGAGAAGGAGTAGAAGAATATGGGTACCTAGACGAAGACATAGATGAACGTGATGAGGCTCCTTTGCTTTCTCAGTATGGCGGAGGCAGTGACGGATTCACGAGTGAAGGAGAAAATGCACATGCTTCCCAACATCTCGGTGCAACCATACTTGCTTCCAAATTCATGAAAAAACGAGTGAACCAGAGAATGGTCCGTAGAGAAGAGGCAGCCCCAAGTTTGAAGAAGTTGATGAAACCTGATGAGCCTGATTTCTCCATCCAATGATAATGCAGTTTAAGATTATTTTTATTCATTTAGTTATCTCTTTATTTTTTTTTTTTTTGGTTTGGGGGAAGGGGGTTGAAGGTTGATTAAAGAAAAATAAATTTGAGGACTCTCTCACATGTGCAGTAACTTTTTGTAATATTTTTTAGATTACTCAGATTACTTTAAATGTAATTATGTGTATATAATATCAAATTAGCAAGCACAGTGGAATTATATTTGCCAGGTTATCTAACGAATTATATTCACAGATCCAGTACCTTATAAATTGAAGGAATTACTCTTTTCTCAAGAGATCAGTATGATTTTTTGAATAAGAGACGTTAGACAGCAACAAGGACGCATCTAATTAACTTCGTTCTCCAATCAGATGCATACAGAAATTCTATTGCTGACAATGTAAGTTACGCATATTTGTGCAAGGTTGGTTTGCATCTAAAATTTTGTCACAACACTAGTATGAATTTAGTTCAAATTGAAAAATTTAAGAAAATGTTGTATTTTGGATGGAAGAACGAGGAAGAGAAGAGAGAGAGAGAGAATTCAGATCTGAGCTCAATGTAATTTCTTATATCTGATTATTACAAACTTATCTCTTATATAGTGGGAAGAGAAATTAGCTGTAATTGGTAAACAGATCTTACAATTGGTAATAAAAATGAAAATAACAGCTAAGTTACCTTACTTTAGCGGAGACAAATCTCAACGACTCAACAGAATTCACAAATCCTCATCTCCAGTTATTACTCATCCAATTATGGACCACACTGCTCAGTCGTTCCAGCCCAGTAAAACAAATAGATATAGGCCCATAACTTGGAGTATTCTCAAGTCTATGAGACTGACTGGGAACGAGATCCTCTGGTCTGCCGACAGCCGACTAGAGAGATCCTCTGGTCGTTTTTAGATCTGAGCCGTCTGACTTAATCTTAATGGCTATGGATGCCCCGTGCTAGTACCACGATTGATAGGCCTGAAAAAATATTAACCGTTGAGATTAAATCGGACGGTCCAGATCGAAAAACGACCAGAGGATCCGACTCCAGACTGACTGTGTTAAATGAATGGTCGTTAACAATAAACAACGCATAGTATTATCCTGAAATACTAAGATAATATCAGCTAACAATGGCATTAACTTGTTCAACAGAAAAGACACTTGCTTCACATTTTCATAATCATGAAACTGACTTCTAAAACATAGAAGGAAAGAGAGAAAAAAAAAAACATGACAAAATGGCTTACAATTATTAATCACATTACAATTTACTATTTTAATTAAGTCAAGGAATTTTTTGACTAGATAGAGGCCGTTACAATTATAGGATCACGCCAAGGACCTAACTCTCCTCACCCCACTACATCTGTCAAATTTGTTCTCATCTCCTCACCCAATTTAAACCCTCTTATTTCATCCGCACAAACCACAACAAAAAATCATCAAAACTTGCCAATCCAAAACCAAAAGACAAAGTGTAATACTTTGCCAAAAGCTAAAACAACGACAATGTCTCAGATAATTGCTCAAGGAAAAGCGCCTGAGATGGAAGGAAGCATAGTGAAAAGAGGGCATGACGAAGGCATGAAGCTAGCCCTTTGGGTACTAGAAGAATTTAGCCTCCCACTTGGAATTCTTCCTCTGGCTGATGTCACTGAAGCTGGTTTTGTCAGAAGCACCGGTTATTTCTGGGTGCATCAGCAGAGGGGAGTGGAGCACTATTTCAAGAAAGTGGGCAAGCTGGTGAGCTATGAAACTGAGATCACAGGGTATGTGAAACAGATCAATGCAATAAAATAAAATAAAACATATCACAACCACAATAACAAAATAAGTAAATTAATGGTCTCGTACAATTTTTTTTTTTCATTGTTAAATTTTAGTTCTATAGCTGTAAATTGTTCCATTTGGTCCTTCAATTTTTGGTGTTCATAGTTTTGGTATCAACTGTATCTTTCTGTCCAAAATGGTTATATAGTAGCAGTCAATTTTAATTTGCAATTATGTTGAGTGGTTTTAATTCTAGTTTAGAGATGTTCGTCCCGATGCAGACTAGGCTTTCTATCAATTTGCCTGAGAGATCAAGGTACAAACGGATCAAAATGTTTACAAACAAATTAACAAGAGAATCTTTGACTGTGCAATTAATTGCCTTTGAAAGAGACTTACTGATTACTCAACAGATAAGTTTGGGACAAAATCGCTTACATAAAGTATATAATAATTCAATCAGGTGCATACAACATAATTCCATAAAGGAACTAAAGGGAGTGAGTGCCAAACTGCTGTTGTGGCTTTCTGTAAATGAGATTATTATTGAGGAATCTTCGGTTGAAAATATTCACATCAAAGGTTTTGGTGGAATAAGCAGGACATTTCCAGTTGAGGCCTTTCAACTTGGTGAGTAGCAGGTGCCTACTAATTCAAATGAAGTTGCATACGTTGGGAAACAATAGTAATATCTTTATTATTTTATTAATTATTTTAGCTGATTTTCCTGTCATTCCTTAAGAAAGAAATATAATTGCGAGCTATAGTTTGATGTAACTCATAATTTGAGTACCTGAAATGAGTGGTTTGTTCAAATAATAGATTGAGAAAAAAAATTTTCAAATTTACTTTTGGTAATGAGTTTTGGTATATTGTATTAATTTCTCAACTTGAACTAAGTTTATCAAACCTTGATACCAGGGTCCTTGATATAGAATATAAAAATATATTTAGATAGTATATCTCTACATAATAACATAAATATATTGTTTGAGCCTTGTTTGTCATTTTTCCGGCGCCTATTGTGAGATCGGTACTACTAGTCGGTAACATTTCTGTGCCTCATGCTAAATTGAATACTAACACTCATAAGTGCTGGGTTTAAAAAATTGAGAATGTGTGAAGTCTGTAATGTGAAATTCTGCTATTATCTTATGTCATGTTAGTGAATCTTGAATGATATTTTTTTTTAGATCATAGGGTGTCTGAAGACTCTCAACCAAAAAAAAATAATAATAATAAAATAGAAAAAAAGAAGAAGAATGAATTGTACTGGGAAGAGTTATCATATGAGATGGAAACATAAATGTGACCATAAAAATGGTGAAAATGATGATGGGGCTGAAATTTACCTTCAGGGACCGGTTATAATTTCAGCTTCGGCCTAATATTGAACGTGAAAAATCTATTTTACGTGGACTAATCCAATTTATTAGAAGACCATAAAATAAAAAATGGAAGTTTCCATTATTTTAATGAGGGATGATTATAATTGTGCTCAAATCTCAATATAGAAATTTTGCTGTATTGGATTTTCTCACATCTCCAGCACTGATATGATCCTAATAATAATTCAAATCGTTAAACTTGATACGTCACGTAATCAATTAAATGAACTAAAAAAAACTTACTTTCATTGTCTGGAACAAGCTTTTCAAACTAAATATAACAAGTATAAAATTCGTATTTACACGCATGATTTATTAAACAAGTATGTTTTGCCGCTTAATTATCTATTCACGTATAGATAAACAATTTCTATATTTAGATAATGCACATGTTCGTAAAAAAATAGTATAATATTAAGTGGCACGCTTTTGCACCACGGTTCTAGAGATGTGACAATAATACTAGTACCCTTTTTTTTTATTTCCTACTTCTTATGTCTTAAAATAATATATAACACATAGACGATAAAATATTATAACGTTGTATCAATCTGGTCTGTATTTTTTGGATATTACGTTATGATAAAATATTATACTAAAATTGATATACATCATGTATATTTGTATAATAATAAACTTCTTTTTATGTAGGCGGCTATTAATGATGGTGGCCGATTTATTACGTTTAGAATTATAGTCCGGTCTATATATAAATATTTAATTTATGGACTTTCTTACAAGAACTAATTATAAAAAACTAAAAATAAAATTACATGTTAAATGTAAAACATGCATCCAGGGTTAGTAGCGCCTCTAAAGAGTATCCATTTTGGGCTGCTTAAATTTTCCATCTATGCCTCTGCAGTTGTCGCTCCAAATCCTTCAAAATCCATTCCACCTTCCTGAGTTTAAGATTTGAAGGACGACACAAGCCGAAGACCGAAGTTTGGTTACTAGTTACTACGTTGGAAGTCTCTCTCCCTTTCACCACGGTATTTATTTGTTATTATTTTTTTTAGGGCATGCGCTATGTTTGTTTTTAACTTGGAGGCAGGTTTTTAAATGCTCCTTTATGATTAATAAAACAAAATTATCAATTTTTTTTGTCATAACACACGATAATTAAGAATCGTTTGATCACCTATGATTTAGCTTTGGCTATTCATCCATTTACCCATTTTGCTCTATAATTGTGCAATTGAAGTGTATATTTAAAAGTTAATAATTTATAAATCTTTTTGTTGAGTTAATAGTTCATAACTAATAATTAGATTATTTGATATAAAGAGCCTTTTCTGTGTTATGTACTTTTGTTTATGAAAATAACTGAACGAAAGAGTTGAAATTCAAAATATCGTTATGTAGTTCATCGACCTTTTTATTATCTATAAAATGCTAAACACTAAATCATCCCCAACAGCTAAATCATGTGAATCTCATTTTAATTTTTAAAACCTTGATTGGAAAAAAAATTCATTTATGTGGTGTTGTTCACTGAATTAAAACACAATTAACGGTCACTTTTAAAACCTTTTGGTTGGAGGAATCAGTGACATTTCTCCTCGTTTTGTTTATTTATTAGAGTTGCTTTTTTTTTTTTTGGGCACAGTTAGGTTCTATTTGGGTCCTTGTACTAGTAATTTGAATTGCCTATGGGATCTTAAGCTCTTTGTTTAAATTCATATTTACTTCACACCAAATTATACTGCCTATCGAAAAATGATAACCATAATTTTGTGTAACTCACTGAACCATGCTTTTCCTGATTACGTAATAGTAATACAAGTACTCGTGCACACAAGGTGTTTGAGGCACTGAGCCACTGATAATATAGATGGAGAACAACCTTACTCACTCTGACATGATTAGTGACTTGCCTGACGCTCTTCTAACACATATCCTCTCCTTTATGAATCCCAAAGAGGCCGTTCAAACGTGCATTTTGTCCAAAAGGTGGAGAACCACTTGGGCTAGTATGCCGGTTCTGAGGTTTGACTATGGAAAGTTTGTGCCACTTGCTATAGAGGCAATACATGAGGGTAATCTGGTTAAGTTCGTGAAATTCGTTAGAGAAATGCTGCAAAATCGAGAAAGCTTATTGTTGGACACATTCGAATTTTGGTTGCCTAATCGGCATGATTTCTTTTCCGCTGATTTATTTTCTGCAGAATGTATTTTGCTTGCTCTCAAGTTCAAACCCCGAGTGTTCTCCGTTCGTGCTTCTATGCAAGTTATTTTGAGTTGCACTGATCCAATTCCAAATATCTTTACCTGTGCATCACTACAAAGTATTTCGTTGCATGACACATCATTTTGTCATGCTGGTGATAAATTTCTTCAACTGAGAGCAGTGAACCTTCCACACCTCAAATTGTTCAAACTATTCATGGGAAGAGTCAATGATCATTTTTTCAAAATTCTTTTCTCAGGGTGTCCTGGTCTGGAAGAACTTGAGCTACGCTTTTGTCATTTGCACGTCTCTCTGGCGTCTTCTGAAATACTAAAGAGCTTGGTGCTTAAACACTGTGATTTTAAAAAAAAATTGGTTATTTCTACTCCTAATCTAGTGCATTTGGATATTGATAATGAAAATTACGATGCTGTCAATATTTCATTGCAAAATATGGCTTCTCTGGTTAATGCACGCATCCAATGCTCCGATATGCATGTTAATGATACTTTAAGGAGTTCCAACTGTGGATTGACTTTGCACAACCATTCTTCAAAGTTTTGTATGTCAGATCATACTTTAGAGAGTTCTTATACGAAGGTAATTAACTTATCTTTAACACATGCATGCATATATCGTTGCAAGCATACAATTTGAGTGATTGAGGAAATTGATAATATTTTCATTTCATAAATGTATATATTATACTGATAAATTTTTCCTTTATATTAGGTGCCTGTTGGAAGTCTTATCATCAGTCTCTCATGTTAGTATTTATATTCACCGCTTGTTTTATGTTTTTTTTGTAAAGAAGGGAACAGAAAAAGATGCTTCTAATTGTTCAGACTTCTATACCTTGAAGAGTTTGCTACTCGGCTGTTCGAATTTAAGCAATTTGTTCAAATCAATAAACTTTTTCCTCCACAAATCTCCAAATCTAAAAAAGCTTTGTCTGGAAGTCTTTCCAGTAAGTTCTCTAATTTCTCTTCTTTTTCCTAGTAGCGTAGCATTGGAATTGTTCCAAAGATACTAGCTAAATTGAAAGATGGAAATGGTAATATAAATAGTTGAAAACACATAAATCCGAAACAAACCAAAACTAGATGTTCAATTGAGATGGGTGCTGCAAATATAGTTTATTTAATTCATGCCATTAGTACATGTTGTTGATGTTATGTTTCCACATCAGGAACATCATAAAAAGACATGCGAGGAGGAATGGAGAAATGCTAGGTTAAGCTATGAGGAATGCGTTGATGCTTTGCGCAAAGGAGGGCGGATTGAGGTGGTTTTGATCACAGAATCGCTCTTTATGATGGAAGAAAGAATCACAAAGCTGATCCAAGCGTTGAACGAACTTGCCAACTCCACAAGGAGAATTAGAGCTTTTGTATTTGTACGGATTACATCTAGTTATCATTGTCTTCGTTAACTGATTTAAAGATAGCTAGCATCTACCTTTTTTTTTTTCAAGGGTGATTTAGGTTTATGTCACTGAAAAAAATTATAAATTAGAAATATGTTGGTAAATTATGTTTATATCATCACCAAATGAGAAAATTAAATTTATGCCAAAATGCAATTAATTTGACCATTCTGTCCATTTAAATATGTCACCGTAAAATATTAAAATTAGAAATATTTGCACTAAGTTCATAATATAGGAAACATTAAATACACTATATATTATAAATGCATATCATATTATCCAGAGCAATATTGATTTTTGCAACAGTTAAATTTAATTATATAAAAAAAAAAGATTTACTATGTCGATGTATTCAAATCGACATTTACTGATTGGCCCATTACAGGCTACAGCTTTGCAAAACTCTCATTGTATATATATTTTTTTATTTTCTCTCCCCAGTATATATGCGTTGTTGTACACTTTTACTGTTGTAGTATACTATTAAGGGATTTCATGGTGGTTCAACCGTAATGAGATTTGAGCCCTCGGTTTATATTGGGCCGTAGTCTCCAGCATCCAACGTTGACGCAATACGATGAACCTTGAACCCAAGTTCTCCACAATTTGGGAGCACTAACTATATTAAAAAAATTCCGAGAGTTCAAATTATTTTATCTAACAGAAAAAAAAAAGAACAAACATTCAAAATGTTGCATTAGTTGCAGAAATAACTTTGACACCATACATTTCTGCCATAAATTTTCGCTGAAAGGTGAAAACAAAAAGAGATTAATGCAGATTGTCTGCCATAAATTTTAATAGATGCTGTCCGGATCATTTCGGCCTGAGTTTGCCCATATATTTCATACGCAACATCCCTTAAAATCAGCATACAGTAACCCATAGCCATATATGAAAACGCAAGAACCGGTACAAGGTATCTCATGCACTCTGTGCCATTAGAGTGCCATCTAACAGGTACAAAATGAGAAGCTTGCCATCAACAAAACCTGCAGGGTATACAATAAAATATAACTAATAATTTTGACACCATACAAGAATTTGTATTACAACAGATATTTGTGAAGGTAGATTAAAACAGTAATAAAATGTATATCAATTAAACTTTAATCTTTCCTACTAATCACCAAAGTCTTAACAATAATATGGTACCAACACTATCTTCCTACTAGTACGATAATATCATAACATTATCACTAAACTATGAAATAATATGGTTCATTCTACACCAAAAACTGTGATATGTTTAATGTCAAATTTGGTTTATGAAAATTTATCAAGCACTATTGAACTCCAGATAAAGTTGCAATCTTTCAATACTCGCCAAATGTAGGAGATGAAAAATTTTATGGGAAAAAATTTTCTTCGCACAAAAGTATCCTACAGAGGTGAACTGCTTGTTTGTAAGGAAAGTTTTGCAATATATCTAAATGTGCAAAGTACTACAAAAGGTACAAAGCATTCTGGATACAGTACATTTATACAATTAAACAACAATATTCAACCAGAAACATGCATATAGCCCGAGAGAGAGATCCACAAAAGCAGCTAGCAATAAGAAAGCATGAGCATCAGCAAATTTCTGCAGAAAGTGGCTAAACCAAAATACAAATTTAACCAGGAGCAATCAACTTTTATGATGTACCAAAGAAAAACCATATATACAACAATTTTTATTTTTTGACAGCATCAAACAAATAAATACATTAAATAACAAAAACAAGTTGTGTACCTTATCTTCTGAAATTCTGGATTTGAGGCAAGAACCTCCAAGTTTGAACTCCTAGATCTAACTCCTCCGTACTTCCATCACCATACATTATCTGTCAAATTTGCAGATAAGAAACTCATTTGATCATTCCAACAAAACTTTACCGGTTTCACACATTACTGACAGATTTGCCTCTGTTTTTGTATAGTTATCTGAAATCAGTCCTAGACATGTCAACCTTTGACCACATCCTGATGTCCATAAACTAGAGTACCAGTAAGGTATTGTAACCTTGCAGTTTTTCCTACCTATAAACAATGAAATGAAACAATAATATCCGTAACTTACAGTATGCATGCGCCTCTCATCATTATAACTGTAAATATATCCTTCAACCCACCTAAGAATATCAATTTATAAACAAATGAAGGCATGAATAAGAAACAGAAAATTCAAATACAAAAGAAAAAACAGTAAATATAGGTAAGGATGCAAGAGAGAGATGTACATTCTATGGCTATAACGCCACACTCGAATGAGGGATTGTATACAATCCTTAGTCAAGGCTCTTTTTCTTTTAAGAAGCATTAAATCAACACCTCCTCCTGATTATGACATAGTTTTCAACAGATAAAAAGTAAATTTTCAGAGTACAAATCAACTTTTCAATGAATATAAAAATTTCTACAAAAAAAAAAGGAAGAATAAAAAAGACGGCGCTTATCATTCATTTGCTAATAAATAACATACATTGCGTTATTTGCAAATCACCTTATCGTAGGAACGGGTTTAAGTAAAATCACAAGCAATATCTTGATCTAAGTGAATACAGAATGATCTGACAAAAAGAAAATGTGGAGTTTATGGAAGGTGGATTTGTCCCTCAAGATGTCAAAAGTTTCAGAGACAAGAAAAAAAAATGCTGTGATAGAATGCCACCTCTTTTGAACTATACAAAATCATGGGTGTCTTCTGCTAATGCTACAAATATTGGGCCCTGTTCTTGCAAACAAGAAACCCATTTATATTTTTTTTTCAAATTTATCTAAACAAAAAAGTAATAATAAGGGAACCATACTGCCAAGCTTTTCTTTGCAATGGAGAGAACCACAGTGACAATCTTGATCAGCACCAAATTGCACAAACCTGAATTTTTTCACATTTTAAAATATGACAAATAAAAGTTTCTTTAACTATTAATTATTGCAGTAAAGATAACAAACATGTAATCATAGGTTACGTCTTCTCCTTTCTTTATGTCACGTAGGGCAAAAATGCCTACTCTAGTTTCTCCCTCGACTCTCCTACAAGAACAAAAATGATCATTAGTAGTTTCAAGTAACTCATAAGTCATAAGTCTTAATAAGCAATAACCCAAAACAATTAATAGTGTTATATAATCAGTCAAATGGAAGAGTCAAGATTTTTTAAAAGGGATTAGCTATGGATTAAATTAGTCGGGACAAAAAATAATAATAATAATTCGAGACAATTTAGTCATATTTTGATGATTTGACCTTAACTTTGGCAAGTCACAGTATTTCCATATTTTCTATAAAAGAGAACAAGAAACACATAATTACAAAAGTATTTTTCTAATACATGCAATTACATCAACAATCAGATGAGTTTTCCTTTTTTTCCTTAAAAAGGAAAACTAATAATTTTGGAAAAGTGGCAACTAAAAAGATTACGTTAGTACAATAAGATTAAAAAGTACCATTTTTGCATTTCAGTATTGGGATCACAGCTATGGTTAATAAAACGAGACTTATTCCCCTTGTATGTTGCATCAATTACCATGTTGCTATTCACCTCACAGAGATAAAAGTTTGTGGCACCTCTTCTCTTCATTCTCCATAGCCTCTCTTCGCATGTTTTGTCATCAATAACTATGCACAATTAAGAAATACATCGATAAGCTCTGTGCACTCTTAATTAAGAATTACATCCACAAGCTTTGAGCAATAAGTGCTCACCTTTTATTAAGACTTAATTGGAAAATAAACTAAATTTTAAGTCAAACCAAATTACTAACAGAAAAATAAAGAAGAGAAAAAATTTGTCATAGAACTTTTCTATTCATTCCAATAGGTCATGCCTCAATTTATATACAAAGAATAAACCCTAATTCTACAGCCTAACTTTACAAAATTAACTATTTACTCATATAACTCGATTCATGTAGAGTAAGAAATAATGTGCCTTGGAAAGAGAGCCAGAGAGATTTGCCTTTCCAAAATCATAAACACAATATTGTGGACACAAATCAACATGATTCTAAAACAGATCTTGACAATTACCAAGTGAAACAAACCATTTAGCTGGTTTCGGATTGGCTAAAAATAAATGCGACAGTGACCCCATATCATATTATAGTGTTTCATAAATAAGTATTAAGGGTCTGTAATTTGAAATGGCCATAACTGGACATATTCAATTAGATCCACTACTGTTAATATTCAATTCAGACTCACTGTTCATGTTTTTTCTCATTTACTGATGTAAAAAATGTACCTTCTCCCACATATTCTATAACAAACTCGCCTTGCTTTATATCCTCCTCTGCTACCAAGCCAAATCCACATTTCTCTGTCTGGAGGGATAAATAATATATTACAAATACTTGCTTACAAAGAAAGGGCAAGGAGGGAGGCGCGGGGGGGTGGGGGGGGGGGGGAGGAGGGAATCACATCCTCTACCGACCTTTTAAGGTCGGTAGAGTGACAACTTCTGATCTAAACCGTTAGATCTAATTTCAACGGTTAAGGGAGCCCCGTGCATGTAACTTAGATTGATAGGCCCGAAAAATTTTAACCGTCGAGATTAGATCGAACGGCTCGGATCAAGAGTTGGCCCTCTACCAACCTCAAAAGGTTGGCCGAGGATACGAACCCGGGGGGGGGGGGGGGGGGGGGAGTACCTTCACAACTTTCAATTTCTTAACGGGCCTGAGCTGAAAGGGTTTATTAGCACAAGTGCCATTACACTTACAATTACCAGAGCAACAAGAGAACAACATCCTATCAATCGATAATAAAAAAAAAACAAAATTATCAGAAAAAAGCATTGAAGGGTGGAAAAAAAAACCTTCTCAAGCAATGGACATTTAATTTATACACCCATTTATATCACTAGTGCATCTTGCAATGGTGAGACATTCTTACAGTACTAGACGGCTGTACTACGAACACAGGAAGGCTTATTGATTGAACTTTTTGCCAGCAGCTTGTAGCCAAGATAAACATCACATGAGAAATGCAAAACCTTTGTTGCTGGGCTAATAAACTAACAAAAGATAAAAAAAAAAACAAAAATGAACTACTCTAGGGAAGCAACTTACGTGCAGTGACAATCCCCATCACAAGAGGTAGAAGATCCATTTGGAGGCTCACATGCGCAAAAGATGCCATCATCTTCAGGTCGCCTTTTAGTCAAATATATATCTTTTCACATATCAAGGTTATTAACTAATTTCAGATTTCATTCCAAAGGAAGGTAAAAGAGAGAAGCTTTTCTTTAATCTTTAAAAAAAATGAAATTTAAACTAAAATAAGGATACTGCGCTTAATGGCAATATAACTCTCGCCCCCTCGAAAAAAATCATCAGGAAGAGAGAATTCAATTTGGCCTCCAATTTGTGCAAGTCCCCTTGTAAGTTCTTCAAATACAGTCCCAACTATATTGTCCTCTTTCTGCCAGACAAAAGAAAGGAAGAAAATAATTGAAGTAAGGAAACGATGCATCAAACTTCGTGAGAGAGAGAGAGTACCTTAACGATTGGAGCGAGAGGAGGGGAGGAGGCCTCGATGCTTAGCGAGTCGAGCATAGTTGGCAGTGGCAGGGCCTTTGAAAGTTGAAAGCGGCTCAGACTGACACTGTTGAAGGCAAGGGATTCGTGACTCGTGAGCCGGAGGCGAGAGAGCCCAGGAGGCAAAGATTGAGGGGGAAGGGGGAGGGAGAAGGGAGGGTGTGTGGATGTGGATGTGTCGGAAGAGAGCGGCAGCCAAGAAATCCCTAGGAGGGCTCCAGTACGAGAAAGACGAACAAGAGAGAGAGAAAGAAGAGCGGGTCCCACGTGTCATTGCTGATATTCCCACGATTATCTATGTTATAATATGGTATGGTATTTCGTGTTTCCGGCTGAGAAGAAAATTTGATAAATCAATTTAATGAATAGAATAAAAATTTGATGTCGACGGTTCAGAATAAGATTATATAACGTATTTAAAAGTATCTCTATAAAATTCAATTTGCAAGATTTATCTATGTTATAATTTGGTATGATATTTCGTGTTTCAGTCCGACTGAGGAAAAAATTTGATAAATCAGTTCAATGAATAAAATAAAAAATTGATGTCGAAGGTTCACAATAAGATTCTATAACTTATCTTTTGCCCAATTTTTTATTCATGATAATTATTATAATTAAATAAATATATTTAGTAAATCGAAAAATCATATAATAATTTTTAGTAATGTGTCCTTGGCAACGTTGTTTCCTGCCTGTGGCGATTCCTACCCCCACTTCAGTTCGCCATCCACTTTCCACTTTGGTCTCAGCGAGACAGACAATCCTGTTTGGTTCCTTATTAACGTGGTATGTGTTGAGTTGTGTCTCAATATGAGAGAGACAGGAAGAGGAAGTAGGGCTGTCAATGGGTACGGTACGGTACGGTAGAAGGTATTTTCATTACCGTATCCGTTAAAATTTTCTTTACCCGTACCTTACCCGTACCCGTTAAAAATAGCTTTATCCGTACCTTACCCGTACCCGTTAAGAATTAACGGTACGGATACGGTAACGGTAGAAAATGGATAATAACAATAAAATTTTTACACTCTGGATAAATAAATTATATGAATAAGTATATTAATAAAGTGCAACAATACATAATTTTTTAATTAAATATAACAAAATCATAGAATTTCTTCCAATGTCAAATGAAACTTCAAATAGAAGAAGTCAATACTTACTCATCGTCGTGATCAATGCTGTTGTATGATTCGCTATCTGTATCAATATGCTCTGGATTTTTTGAATTAGACATGTGGCCTGGAACGTAGGTGTTGTAAGCACTCTGGATTAATTAATAGATGTTGATAAAAATAATAATATAAAATTAGTATAAGATATATGAACAGTCATGTGAAATGAAGAAGCAAAAAAGAAAACATGCTTTCAGTTTCACTCACGGAATTCGGGAATTGCTTCTCCGCTTTTGCAAGGCTGCGACGGCGGGCGAATAGTTTAGGTTTTTATTTTTTTATTTGTTCGTAACTGAATATTGGAAAGAATTATAGAACATCTTAAATAAAATCTAGCAATATCTTTTACCAATCATGCAATATAAGATGCCATATGTATCATGTAATTGTATCTTTTTAATTGTGGCAATTACCCGTTATGAAAACGGGTACGAAATAATTTTTACCCGTACCCGTACCCGTTAAATTAACGAAAAAATTTTCTTACCCTTACCCGTACCCGTTTACTTAACGAAAATAAAACTTTATCCGTACCCGTCTTATCGAATACGGTACGGGTCGGGTAAACGGGTAAACGGATTTCATTGACAGCCCTAAGAGGAAGAAGTGGAGTCGAGGTGGGGCCCGCTGGTCAAAGTAAGTTTTATTTTTAATTTAATTAGTAAACTTAATTTTGATAATAGCATTAGTGAAATCGCATGAATTCAATTCCTCCTTTGGTACAAGTCCTTCTGATCGCGTAGCCATTCACATGTTCATTTTCATCATTTTATTTTCAAGGTTCCGATCAGGGAGAAAGACAAAAAAATTGAATTCCAACCCAAAGCTGCAATAATTATATGGTTCTCTATTAACATTTTGGTAAATAAACTTCCATCAGTTACATCTAAATAAAATTTTAGAAGCCCTTCAACGAACTCTTTTTATGATATGTTATTGGCACAAGCAACTACTGGTTGGCATGTGTTGATTCAGTTGTTAAAGTTGCAAAGGTATCATCTACAATTGTCAAGTAACAATTTGCTCATCTCAATGATTAGCCATAACTCTGTAATAAAAATTGAAGGAAAGAAAAAATTAAAGCAAGAAAAATAAATAAGAAGCCACAAAAGTATTGTTTTTTGATATGCTAAAAGCCTTTGGCACTTGGCTAGCCGTTCTGAAAGTCCAGTTCAGTCCAGCTCTTACAAGGGCTTAAGAAGGACCAAGATCTCAGAAGGGTCTAGCTTAGGAAAAGCTCAAATTTTATAACAGAGAGGCTTTGAAAGGTTAGGCTTTAGGTGTCAATGGCTTACAAGGACCGTGTATAAGAAGGACCAGATTTAAATTTATTTATATTTGTATTTATGTTGATATTTTATAATATAATTAATAATTATAATATCTAATCATGTTGTTCAAATGATATGATTATGCTTAATTATCATTAAAAAAGGGATAATTTTTTCTGTGCCACCCAAAATTTGTGAAATCTAGCAATTGCCACCCGAAAGTTAAACCTTCTGTTTTTGCCACCCAAAAATGTGGTCACCCTTATGATTTTGCCACTTTGAGCAAAATTATCTGCTATGTGTACCCAGATTATTAATTAATCTTCCTTTATTTTGCCAATTTTAAGTTGGTTTTCTTTGGTTATAACCTCACATCTTCGTGTTTACCCGCGATCTTCCCTTTTTCCTAGGTACTGTACGGCAGGATGATTCTTTTGGTTCCTTAAAATTTCACTTTTAATTGACGTTTTCTGGTTGATTAATTTAAACAATTTTATTAGTTTGGTATAATCTCCCCCTAGGTGCCTACCCAGAATAATTAGGAAATTAGAAAGCCATAATATTAAGAAGACAAACTTCGCTCTGATACCAGAATAGAATAGTAGCGATTGGATCGACTTTGAAACTTCTGATTACTAATGAATACTGATTCCAAAGTTTTGAGAGGAAAATGAGGAAATTTCATTGATATCTGGCAAATGATACAAGAGAAGAGGAGATGATTACTAAGTTGGGTGATGCCCTCTTAGTGAAACATCCTACTGCTTATATAGAAGGAACGCTACCGGTTGGTGAGCTCGATAATTGAATGCGGGTGCGCATATGAGCCCCATCGTCCATTTCAATTATTCGTCTACCACAGTTGGTATGTCCTTAGCAAACTAGTGGGCATCTTTAGTACAATAATTGCCCAAAAGAAATAAAAGCAAACCACTAATTTCGTGCCAACCCATGTGACAGTGAATAAAGAAAAAGAAAAGATGCGCACTACCGTAGTGGCACCGAAAGCAAACACAATAATGTGATTCCCTTATAATGGTGAGACTCACTAATAGTAATGGCATTGCTGGATCGATCGCATCTTTTGGTGAATTGCTAACAGCTCATCAATGTTATGATTAACTGGTCCTAGTGCAGTACTAGCCCAGTTGTCCTTGGATGCCTTCTGCTCTAGGCGAATCTTTTGCAAATAATTCAAGACCATGAGCCTTTCGACTTCATCGATGGTCCTTTGTATTTGCTCCTTATGAATTTTCTCAAGCCTAATTAGCATGGTTCCTTCCCACTGAAAAGACCGTGGGTACATAGTTAGTAGGTCACCAGTTATTATTTCATAATCCCGAAGAGAGTCTAACTCTCTTCCTGAGGTTGCCCATCTTTCGGCTTGCTGAAATGCTTGCCGGCTTCCTGGTCTGAACCCGGTTGTTGAACTTCCTTCATGGATTCTCATGAGGTTCCTCAGATGATCAAGCACCATTTTTCTGAAAAAGAAATAAAATTCACACAAAATGAAAATTATAAGAAAACTAAAAATGTCAGTAGCTTTCCGTAGATTACTACCAGACAGTTCCTAAGATACAGGGTATAGTGGGTTTTTCCAGCGGTCCACCATGCCCGCTTATCGCCTTGCTCTAGAGGTTTTGAAAGAAGAGTTTTTCATCTAGCATATTATCAATATGCCCGATAATTGTTGCCAGATGCTTGATTATCTCCTCAGGAGCTCCTTTTGTTTCTTCGAGCACCTTTTCTAAGTCGACCAATTGTTCATCAGCGAAATAGCAATTTCCGGTTTTCACCATATTTGCTGTTAATCGTGATAACGAATCAGCTAGCACATTCATTTTGCCATCAATGTGCTCGAAATTTACTTGCACTCATGTTCCTGTAACAAAGTCAACAAAATTAATCTATCGGACTCTTGAAGGTTTGTTTTGTGCTGACTTGTTATAGAAACTGATTATGGCCTGGCAATCAGTTCTGAGAGTGATCTCCTTTTGATCCAGGTAGTGAATCTTGAGTGCCTTCATTGTTTCCATGCAAGCATAGATTTCTGCATCTATTGTGGATTTAATCACTGGGAATTTCCCGCTTGCATACGCACAAACTTTCTCCGTGTTTCGGGGGTCATGCTTTGCTTTCTTCCATTTGCATACTCCACCCCATCCTTCCATGCATCCGTCTGTTTCAAGGATGATGTAGGATCCTTCCGGAGGTAGCTCGAGATCTGGTAGCTGCTGCACCGCTTGCTTGACCTTTCTGATGATCTCGTAGTCTGAGCTTTTGAGCCTTTTGTCACCGTGTTCGCTTGTTTTTGAGTATAATGGCACAAGTAATGTTCCCAATTTCGGTATGTATGATCTGGCATAGTTGAGGATGCCAAGCCATGATCTCATACCAGCCTTCTCCTTCAATTTTTCTTCATCGAAAGAAATGATTTTCTTGATTATGTGCGGCTGAAGTTTGATTTTTCTGTTCCCAATAACTGCACCTAGGAATTCGATTTCCTGTACAGCTATTTTCATTTTAGTTGGGGAGAGTAGAAGCCCCCATTTCTCACAAATTGTCAGCATAGCCTCCAAGTGTTTGGCATGCTGTTCTTCATCTTCAGAAAACACCAGTATATCATCGATGTAGACTGCTATGAAGTTTTCCGTTCCCCTGAAGCAGTCATCCATCTTTCTTTGAAAAATTGCTGGTGCATTTTTCAACCCGAATGGCATAACTAGCCATTCATACAAGCCATTTGGAACGACAAAAGCCGTCCATTTAACCGATTCAGGATCCATTGCCACCTGATGGAACCCACTTTTTAAGTCGAATTTCGAGTAAATCCGACTATTGCCGACTTTCTTAAGGATGGTATTAATTCCTGGCAGGCTGTATTGGTCTTTATGGGTATTGTCATTAAGGGTACGGTAATTAAATACCATACGCTCCTTGCCTTTGATTTCAGCACCAGTCTTTGGATCTATTGATGTACCTGAGTTTACCATCATTGCCATGGTTCTGTGTCGGCTCTTACTTGGTCGTATCACTCCAATCTTGAGTAGCGCCTGAACATGCTTGTCAAATTGCTCTTTCATTGCTGGTATGACATGTTTCAGGGGCTTGTCTTGGATTGTGATATCCGGGTTGATAATGTCTAACTTGCACTTAATCCGATTATTTTTCCAGTGTTGGAGAGGATTTTCTCCAATATACCCTTGTTCTTTTAATCTCTCCAAAAGAGGTCTGAACCTTTCTTTGAATTTCTGCGATTCTTCACCACAAGAGTATGCAGTGATTCTCTGGATCTCAAAATATTCTAGCTCGGACAGCTCTAGTTCTTCGATTGCTGCTGAAGCTACCACATCAGCGTCAACTTTTGTCGCGATTGTTGTAACATTTTTGTAAAATGTTACCATTTGGCCCTCAATCCTAAGCCCTCCTTGCATGGCTCGGATGAAATTACAACCAATCAGCATTTGGATCCCATCCCTCTGCTCCATTGGGAATGCGTAGGTGAAAGGGATACGAAAACGATTTTCCTCGATAGCCATTATTCCGCTTTTGAGTTTTTGGTTGGCTATTTGAGAAGAGTTAACCCCGTTGATTTGAATGGGATACGCACTTGGTTCCAAAGCTTCTTTTGGAACCGCATTCTGATCTACGCAGCAAACTGTTGCGCCAGTATCCAAGATTGCTTGGATTTTGAACTTCTCAACCCCTGGTATTTCCATTGTCAGCTCAATATTATAAAGTCTGTTTAAGACTCTTCTCCCTTTTCTTGGATCCGGAACTTGGGTACTAATGTATTCGTTTCTATCTGTCAGCATCTTGATTACTACCCCATTTTGTTTCTGGATATAGTTTTCAATTGTTTCGTCATCCGAATCCACTCCTTCAAGAATTGGCTCTTTCGGGGCTTTTCCTTTTGTTGGATCTCGCATTTCGTCCCGATCTTTTCCCATTTCCAATTCCTCAATCCTTTCCTTTAGCCTTTGATTTTCTGCTAAGAGGAAATTTGTATACCCAATCAGCTCATTGATTAGGGTATCTTTGTTGTCGTACTGGGAATTTGATTTTTGTATTGTTAGCCTTCTTCCCAGGTTGAATCTTGAACACATCGGGCAGACAGTCAAACGACATATACTGCAATGTGCTCTCATCCTTGGATTAGTCTGTTCTTTGCAGAACAGACACTTCATGAATTCTTGCGCCACTGGACTGTTATCCTCCCATTGATGCGCGCAGTTTTGGATTTCTTGAGGCACTGAGATCACTACCCGCCATGAGATTTCTTCATTTGTTATCATCATTGCGGTTTCGTATGGTACCTCATTTATACCATCCATTAAAGAATGACCAGTACTTCCTTCCCCTTCAGAAAATGAACAGATTGCATCACTATCTGGTTCATTTTGGTCTACCGAGAGCACATCCCAGTCGTCATCTAGATCTAGATTTTCAACTATGGCTGCTCTTGCAATGTTGCCCTTTTGTCTAGTACAGTTGCGAGCAAAATGTCCTTCTTCACCACATATAAAGCACTTGCATTTTCTTACTTTATCTGCGTGCTTTCTTTTGAATACCCTGATGTGCGTATCATGTGGTTTGCCTCGGTATGTCTTTGCCTTTCTAAGACCATACCTCTTGTTCTTTTGATAATAACCTGGCACTGGTATGCGGCTACAGAATGAGAGATCTTTGAGGCTCATTTGAAGTGCAACTCTCTTACATTGCTCTGCCAGGTACTGGTAGGTGAAATGTATTCTTGGAATAACCCCTACAGTATTACCTGGGTATTTCTCAGTAAATGCCTTCTCAATTTCTCCCCCAATGATCGGAGGCATTTTTCTGAAAAATTTTGTTGAGAGTCCAGGAGATATGTACATTCTTCCTGATTTTGCCGCTAAGATCTTATAATCGTTTATATAGTCGAAAAGATCTTTCACGTTGTGGCATGAAAGCCTCTCCAGGTCGTTGTACGCTCGATCTTGCTCTTCAGTGGACCCGGTTGTTGGGTCCTCTAACAGGAACATTCGTCTGATTTGTGATATTACATTTTGTGGATCATCGGCGATGTTCACTAGTTCTTCATATTCAGTGGGGAATGCCATTCTCCACTGGATCCAGGTCTTCTTCTCCGTTTCACCTAGGAGATTTTCGATGTAGTTGACCTTTGATTTGTTATCAGCCCAGTTTTTCTCATTTATCAGGTTGAGCATGATTGATTCCCATCGGGAGATAACTTCTGAGTATAGCCCAATATCTTCTGGTAAAACCAAGATTGCGCCTTGACTGGCTTGGGCTGTTGGCAGATTAAACCTTTCGTTCATTTGCCTTGCATAGCCACCGCGGATGTTGCCCAACCGTGCTTTTATCTCCGGGATTTGGGGATTCTGGGGTTGTCTTGAACCAGGTGGGTACATGGCTGGTCCCATAATTGGTTCAGGTGGTATTCTTGTGAGTGAAGACTCTGTTGTTGAGAGTACCGTCTCCACTTTCTTTTTGAGATTTTTGAACTGTGGGTAATCCATCTCTTCTACCATATAAACCGTCTCGAATAGGTCTTCGTCCCACTTTGTTTTAGAATTTGGGGAACTGGCATCTTCCCCACCACCTTTTGCTAGAAGACTTAGCAAGTCTTCACCTCGGTTTGCCGGTGCATCCAATTGAGATAGGAATTGCACCGTAGAGAGTGTCTCATCTTCATCTGACTCATCCCATTGACAAGTCATCATGAGGGCTTGTTCCTCAAACCACTCACTTTCTGCATCTATGGTTTCTAGCCAATTGAACTCTATAAATGTCATTTGTACGAGTTCATCTTCGCTATCTAGCTGCTCAATAGCAAACCATTGATACGGGTTTATTGGTTCCAGCATTTCAACTGTTGGTTCAGTTTGTTCGGCTTTTAGTATTGCCAAGAATCATTTTCCTAATAAGGAACCATCATCTTGCTCAGTCTCATCATCTTCACCGAATTCCTCAGGATCTGAATAGATTTCTGGAAATTCTGGATCATCTTCATATGGCCAATCATCATCTATTGTGAGTAGATTGATTAATTCTTGTTCGAGTTCTTCCTCATCATTTTCTCCATGAATAGCTTCTTGTTCGGGGGTTGTTGTTGCATACCCCGAAAATCTGACAGACAATGAGCCGTCTGTCCTTGCTCGAATTCGTGCTGCTTGGGGATTCTGGATTTGTGAGATAACAGCTGGTCTCACAAGCCATTGTCTTCCTTAGAGTTCTGCAGTTGTCCTTTGCGAGCCAGGGATGGCCCGAACTCCTCGGCTTGCCACGTTTTGAACATTGTATCTGTAATTTGTGTGGCTTGTATTGGATAGTCGTCCGATTAGGGATCTTGAGAGTAAAAGATTACTCTCACCACCTTGCCATCCTTCATACCCATGAGTTTGAATCACTAGTTGAATGTGATCTCTAAAGTCACGGATACTTAGAGTCATATCTGGAGCAGTATATGCCAACTGCGTTCCAGATGTAAGATCCATTTCCATAGAGCTAATAACAGCTCTATCATCTCGCCATCTAGTGTCCCTGATTAACACTAGTGCATTCACACCTGCACTCCGCCTGTGCAGCGTGTATAACCGAACCATTATTAGTCCGATATGCAAATGTTGGAGCCCTTCTTGTAAAAGCCTGTTAAAGCTTTCTTCAGAAATGAAAGGTAACTCTACTTGGTGGCCATCTGTGACCAATGTTCTTTCATCCGAGTAATGTTGGTATACCCGGTGTCTGCTTTCTGACCATCCGGCTTGGTACAAAGTTTCTGCTGGGACTTGCTGTGCTCGTCTGTATTGAGAGATGTTGAGCTCAGCGTCCGGATTCATTTGTGACTCAAGGCTTCGCTGGTACCGTCGAGATTGTCCAGGGAGCCTCCTTTGAGCCTCAAATCTGAGTCTAGACCCAAGGCGATAGCCACGGATCTGATCTTCTACAGTGGGAGTTTGGTTTGTGTCCATTTCTGATACTGACGGTCTTGCTGCCTCTGTTGTTGTTTGTGTTCTGCTCATGCTGCCTTCTTTTTCTCGGCTTCAAATATTTCTTTTGGATTTTTGAACACAAAAAGTTTGCCTTTTGGCTTCGGTATTGTTGGCTTGCTGGGCTCTCCTAAGCTCAGCTTCTGAAGTTGTTGTTGGATCTGATCTAGGGAGTCGGTTAGGTCGTCAGGTTGAGTGACTTCCTTTCCTTTCGTAGCTTCTATTTTCTTAACTGCTGCTTTCAGATCTTCAACTTCTTCGGTCAATTTAAGCAACAATTGGATAATTGTGTTATTTTGCTTAAATTGTACGTCTATTGCTCGCCCGGTGATGTCTTGTGGCTTGACAAAACCGACTGCTGGTAGGTGGATTGTCTCTGTTGCCTTAAGCGCTTCTTTGTAAATTGTACTGTTTGCACTGAGACGCCAGTCACTCATAAAGAAAATTAAATTTTGTAAGGATTTTTAGAATTTCTACTGGTTTATTCTTAAATGACTTTTATTTCAAAAATATTCTAGGTCGGCCTTTTCAGGTTTGATTATACCATCTGGTTCTTCTTGGGGACAATTCTTGGGGTTCATGTAGCACTTTTATATGGTCATAGTGGCATTTATAGAAGAATTATCTTTTGAGTGGCATTTTCACAATTTCCTTCTTTTGGAGTGGCATAAAAACAATTTCCCCTTAAAAAAATCAAATTCGATCATTGTTAAGTCTAACTTGGGCCTTGGCATTTAATCTCAACCTTTGGAAACTTGAAGGGCCCGAAAAATTTTAAAATAGTATTAAATTAATATAATATATTAAAAATAATATCAATATAATAATATTTTTTTAAATAGTATCACGAGATCGGAATCCCAGATTCCGAACGTAAGATCGGATTCCAGGATTCCGATCTTAGCTAAGATCAGAATCCCGGATTCCGACCTTAGCTAAGATCGGAATCCGAGATTCCAATCTTAGCTTTTTAATTTTTTTATATATTATATTATTTATTTATTTAATTTATTAATTAGTTAAATAATTAGAAAAATAGATAATATATTGTAAAAATAATGAAAAAATATGGAAAAAATCAGAAATAATTAAATTAAATTTTATATGTAATTTAATATTTTTTGGGGAAATTAAATTTATTTTCATTTTAATTAATTTATTTAATTAAAATATAAATTTTTATAACTTATTTAATTAAATGAATTGTACCATTTAGAAAGGATTATAAATTTTCAGAATTTGCAGGGATACAAAGGCATAATCCTTTCAGAATGTTCAAAGTTTTATTAATTCTTCCTGCATTTGAAGGGATACAAAGACATAATTTGAACATTAAAACTTTAAACAGGCTTAAGTTTTGATAGGAAGGTCCGTTTGGAGCGATCGAGCACAATCCGGAAAGCTAGCGACGAGATCTACACATGTTATCGGGGTGTAACCCCGTAACCACCATTTTCGAAGCCAAAAAATGCTCTCTGGACCTCCAAAATCCACTTTGAAAGTTTGCAAACCTAAAAACCACTCTAAACTACTAAAAATATTTTTAAAATCATAAATTAATCATTAAAAAGAGAAATGCAGTAAATCAAGTGAATTTAGTCTTTCTTCTCCGTCTCAGTAAAACATCAATCTCATGTGATTCTTTTCTAACGCAATCCAGAAAGTGCTTCCTTGATCATGAAACTCGATATGATTGTTTAATATATAATATGAAAATAATATATACAGAGGACGACATCCGGGACGCATATCAAATGGTTGTTTAAATTAATTAAAAATTTATACTTAATTATTCATTTTTTAATTAAATAAATTAATTAAATTTATATTTAATTAAATAAATTAATTAAAAGGAAAATAAATTTAATTTTCCAAAAAAATACTAAATTACATATAAAATTTTGTTTAATTATTTCTGATTTTTTTATATTTTTCAATATTTTTACAATATATTATCTATTTTTCTAATTAATTAACTAATTAATAAACTAATAAAAGGAAAAAAATTTTAATTTTCCCAAAAAATAATAAATTACATATAAAATTTAGTTTAATTATTCCTGATTTTTTCCATATTTTTTCAATATTTTTACAATATATTATCTATTTTTCTAATTATTTAACTAATTAATAAATTAAATAAATAATATATAAAAAAATAAAAAAGCTAAGATCGGAATCCCGAATTCCGATCTTAGCTTAGGTCGGAATCCGGGATTCCGATCTTAGCTAAGATCGGAATCCAGGAATCCGATCTTGCGTTCGGAATCTGGGATTCCGATCTCGTGATACTATTTTAAAAAATATTATTATATTGATATTATATTTAATATATTATATTAATTTAGTATTATTTTTTAAAATGACAATTGAAGGGCTCAGAAGGGCCAAGTCGAATGTTCACTATTTAGGCCTTTCAAGCCCCGCCTTTCTTAAGTCCTTCATAAGTCTAGCCCGACCCAGGCCGGTCCTTGTGTTGGCCCAGCTCCGCCCTTCTAGGCTTTTCACTATTCTAGTTGTATTTATATGCTTTTTTACTTGGATTTATTAACAAGAAAAGTTTGAAAATTTTTAGAAATATTGAGAGATTTTCTGAATGACAATTGTAGAATTGAATCTTTTTTAAATAAAATAATAACATATATTTAATTTAAATAATTTGGTAATGATATAAATCAAATTAGCAATCTAACAATGATATATTTTAAATTAATTATTTTTAACAGTGGCATAAATCTTATTAATTCTAACTTATGTGGCACGCTTTTGCACTTGGGTTCTAGAGGTGTGATAATACTATTGACGTTTTTGTTGTTATACATGTGACACGTCTTAAATAAATTTAACATATTTGTAATATAGATGATAAAATAAAATTTCATATTATACTTAAACCCTAAATTGATATACAATCATGTGTAATAATGAACTTCTTTCTGTGTAGACATCTATTAGTCTATCAGACTATTAACGATGGTGGCCTAAATTATCTCGCTAGAATTAGTTAGTCTACATATAATTATTTGAATGGGTTTCTGGGAAGAACTAAAAATAAAAATAAATAAAATTAGCGAAACATCCGGGTTGATAACCTTTTTTAGTGCTTCATAAAATTTTCATCTAAATCCTACTGCTTCCTATAAATCCTATCTTTTCCGTCTCCGGTTGACGCTTCAAAACCCTTCCGAATCCGTTCCAGTTCCGAATTTGCGCCTTATACTGAGTTAAATATTAGGATTTGAATAAGGTCGACACCAGCAAAAGTTTGGTTACGACGTTAGGTATGTTTGTTTTTACTTGGAGGAAAAATCACTTATGTGGTTGTGTTTACTATAAATTAGATACGATTAATGGTCAATTATGATTACTCCTCGTAGAATCAATGGCATCTTCTCCTCGTTTTTTTTTATCATTAATTAGATTTTTTTTAAATAGATTTATTAATGAGAGTTGCTGTGTTGTTTTGGCCATTGTTTTGGAAAAACAATCGGATTGCCCTATCGGTTGGTCTAACCTCGATCGAACCGGCCGGTAAAAAAATCAATTGAACTAGAAACTGACCACCTCCGGTTCCTGTTCTATCGTGTGGACTAACCGGTATGGTCCGGTTTTTGAAACATTGGTTTTGGCACCTCTAGGTTTTAATTGGGTCTTTGTAATTTGAAGAAATTGTGGCATCTAAATCTCTTTGCTCGAATGCAGATTTACTTTAGGTTTATTCCACCGCAAAACGACAAATTATTTTTATTCTATCACTAAACGACAAAATTGGATTTATGTCATTGGTCAATTAAAATATTAAAATTTGAAATATGCCACCCTAAAATATTAAAATTTGAAATATGTCATCGTAAAAGAGAAAATTTAATTTTAAGCTACTGTACAACAATATTTTTTTTTAATGCTGCTATAAGAATATAAAAAATAATTTTATGCCACTATAATATTCATTTAGTTATTTGTAACAAACTTGATTGTTAATATTGTATTAAAAAAAATCTTCGATAACATTGTTTTGTATATATCCAATTTCTAACCAATATATATCTAACATTCTCTGACTATATCACCACTTGTTGTCTTGTTGCAAAGCAATACGCCATTGAAACTCAATATGAATCATCAATTGAACCAATGTTAATATATACCGAATGGCCTCTTCTAGTTTACCATTAATTGATATATGTATGTAAAAACTTTTTATGTTATTCAAAACATAATTAGATGGAAAAAGAAAATGTAAGGTAACGAGCTGGATAACATATTAACATATATATATATATATATATTGATTGGCTCAACATGTTCCTTAGGCACATATGGCCATTGTCTTCGTCTCCATCTTCACGTTTCCAGTTTCAGTACTAAGCTCAACAAAAATGAGCTATTCAATCTTAATAATTTGTCGTATAGACATTTGGCTAATAGGCGATGGTAGAATTATACCCGCGTAGTGCAAAAGTAGGTGGGAAGAAATTAATAGCAGCTCTTTTTTTTCTGCAATTCTTTTAGTTGATGATTTATAAAAGGGGTAATTTGTATTTTTTTTTAAAAAAAAAGATATGATATGATAGGTTTTAGAGTGGCATATTTTTTTTATTTTAACCGTTTTGCAAAAAAAAAATAATGAGAAAATACTAATTTCAATCTTTTTACTGAGGCATAAAACTAATTAACCTTTCAAAAGTAGAATTTTCAGAATTGACAATTTTCATGGTGGCATATATCTAATTATTCCTATTATATACACTGATACTGAAGAAAAAATATAAGTTTGTATAACTCGCTGAACCATGTTCCTCATAATGTAATATTGCAGTCGTGTACGCAAATATTTGAGGCATTGACAATATTGAAGATGGAGAACAACCTTTCTTGTACTGACATGATTAGTGACTTGCCTGATGCTCTTGTAACCCACATTCTGTCCTTTCTGAGTCCCAAAGAGGCTGTTAAGACATGCATGTTGTCAAGAAGGTGGAGAAGCACATGGGCTTCTATGCCGGTTCTGAAATTTGACTACGAAAAGTTTCAGCCGGTCCCTAAAAATAGAACTGAAGAGAATTGGGTTAAGTTCATCAAATTTGTTGGACATGTACTGCAAAATCGAGAAAGATCGTTATCCTTGGATACATTTGAATTCAAATGTTCTCCATCATGGTATCCCACTGTTCCATTTCCTATACAGTACATTCTACTTGCTCTCAGGTTCAATCCACGAGTGTTTTCTATTTATGCTTCTAGGGGAGATATCTTGGATTGTGCTGAACTGCTCTTCCAATGTGCATCGCTACAAAGTATTTCGTTGAACAACACGTTGTATCGTTATCGTAGTGATAAGTTTTTTGAACTGAAAGTAGTGAACCTTCCATACCTCAAAAAATTAGAACTTAGCTATTTAAAAGTTGAAGATAATCTCTGCAGAATGCTTTTCCAGGGGTGTCGTGTTCTGGAAGAACTTAAGCTATTGTTTTGTCGTTTGCATGTCTCTCTGCTATCTTCTGAAGTATTGAATAGCTTGGTTCTTACTCACTGCTATTTTGAAAAGAAACTGGTTATTTCTACTCGTAATCTCATGCATTTGGATGTTTTTCATACACGATGTGATGGTGCCAACTTTTTATTGGAAAATATGGCCTCTTTGGTGGATGCACACATCCGATGCTTCGACGTGGATATGCATGATAATTTAGAGAGTTCCAATTGTGGATTGGTATTTCATAACAGTTATTCAAAATTTAGTATGACGTCAGATCATACCTTAGAGAGTGCTCAAGCCACGGTACCTTCTCTTGAACTCATGCATCCATATTATTTGTGCAAAAGCATTTTGTAGCCTGCAATTTGTAGAGGCCTGATTTTGAGTGATAGTGCAAACCAATAATATTGTGTTTTCTCATTGCATGATTTTAAGCTATGGATTTTGACGAAACATATTTTGTGGCTACAAACATATACTTACTGCTTTGTTTTATGTTTAAAAGGCTATGGGACAAGAAGCTTCTAACTGTTCAGACTTCAAAGTCGTGAAGAGTTTGCATCTTGGGTGTTCGGATCTAAGAAATCTGTTCAGTTCAATAGCCTTCTTCCTTCAGAAATCACCAAATCTAAAAAAACTTAGTGTGGAACTCTTTCCAGTAAGTTATCTCCTTTCTTCTCTCTATTTTCTAGCAGTGATATAGCATTGGAATTCTTGGTTGCCTTCTTTTTTTTTTTATAGCAGAGATGCTAGCTATATTGAAAGGAGGACATGGTAACATAGTTCAATAGCGCACACATTTAAACCAAGCCAAAACCTAAATTTCATCTGGGACGTGTGCTGTAAATACCATTTGTTTAATCAATTTATTAGGACCGGTTTTTGATAGTAGTTTTCCTCATCAGAAACCATATATGTGTAAAAAGTCGAGCAACCAGGAATGGAGAAATGCTAGATCAAGCTATGAGGAATTCACAGACGCTTTGCTCCAACGAGAGTACCTTGAGGTGGTTCTGATCATAGAAAATCTCTCTACGAAGGATGGAAGAGTCACGAAGTTGGTCCAGGAGTTGTATTCACTTTCTATGTCCACAAGGAAAATCGTAGTTATTGTACAAACTAAAGATGGGTATCATTATCTTTGTTAATTGATTTCAAGCTAGCATTTTCTTTATTATTTTTTTGTTAGATTGTCTAGTAAAAGAGGTGAGAAAATGGAGACGTTGAGGTAATCTATTTCGTCTTTGTGAAATGGTGTCTTTAAGATTTGATGTTGATTTCATTTTAGACTTTTTAAGTTGTTTGCGTTTCGTTGTCTACTGTACCGGGCGTATGGAAAAAATCTTCCTTTGTAGCATATGTAACAGACGCATTACCTGTATACATCTTTATTATACCGCTTTACTGCTTCACTTGACAATAAAATTTAAGGAATTATTCAGCATTAGGGCTATACTGTAATTCACCGTTGAAGATGATGATGACGACGACAATAAAATCATGGTAGTGGCAGCAGTTATTCTATAATTAAAAAGCATGCTAATTTTCGTCGAGAAAGTTGTTCCCCACCGGCACGGGCATGTAAAGTGAATACGCGTAAAACTAGGCAAAATTATTTGGATGGCAATAATTCTTGTATATCAATTTTAGTATCAAGTTTCGATAAATTAGTTTCATATTCTGGCCATCTTGCGTGATAGATTTTGTCGATCTACTCTCCGCTGTTTATTTGTTCATTTATATTAGTTTGTTAGATGATTAATGTGGATATACATCCACGCCCTGGCCCCAAGACTCTTCAGGGTACTAAATTTTTCAAGAAAGATCGTAATTATAAATGGAGTTTTCAGAGTTTAAGAAACATTTTAATGGGAGGATCCAAAATTCTCAGCTCAACATATTTTTCTAGTGGGAGGTAACATTCTGTCCCCATTACTTCTGTGATCCCAGTTCTACTCGCAGTCTTTCCTTGTCAAAGTGCATGACCATTACCAGAATAATCATCGATTAGTATGTCTACAGGACTATAAAGTCTATAACTACCTAGAAATGAGCGAAAGAACACACTCTCCGACACCAACAATGACGAGTGGACCAATGAGCATTTCTGCTCCATTCAAACCTCCTGCGGAAAATAGAGCAGTAAAATTTTTGTTTTATTTTTTGATATAAATAGAGAGCGCCCACCACCCACCACTCTTCAAAAATGGAAAAGTACCAAGTAAAACCTTACACTTCAATAAAGAAAGTACAAATTAAAATATTCACATCCACAGCAATTTAAAGGCACGTACCAAACATCTGCTGGTACCAGTACCCTAAAAAAAATCTAGTCTTTTCTAAGCTCCTATCTATTTGCATATTACAGGAACTCAAAAACACCACAGACGTAAAACTAAATAACAAATGGAACTAGTTAGGTATGCACCATCAGTTGTCCCCCTTCCTCTTGCTTTCTGCCTGTGCCAACTGAAGAGGCAGCTTGTTTAAGGATGGAATGAGTGCAATCACCTCTGATTTCAGATCAGATTTCCAAGCATCAACCCGAAATAAAATTAGAGCTATCATATCAGATCCTATTCTTCTTAGGACCAGACAATGGCTCTGTGACAGAAAAAGGAAGGCCTTGTCAGTAACAGCTGGCAGAGTTCAATAGACCTTCATCAGGTCCTCTAACAGATACAAGGGCCAATTTGTGAATTAGTGCCAGATCCCCTTGTTTTGTGTTCATCAGGTCCTCTCAAACTGTAATCTGTGTCTATCACAACCGCTATTTTCTAACCATCCATACAGGTTTTGCTAGAAAATTTCCCATTAATCTTACCATCCCAAATTACAACATCTGGTGACTGACATAGAGGGAAAAATAGTAAAAGTTTTCGTTTAAAAATTATAAGATTCAGCTCTTTGAACAAGAGTTAATTGTTTAATTCCTCCAATTTTTTTTCCAAAAGTAGAAGCAACTGTAATTCGGGTTTAAACTAACCTGTTTTAAATAATAAAATTCCACCTTTAGAACTGTATCTCCGCACCACATATCAGTTCAAAATTACACCATTTTCCCATTTTCAATCTTGTTAGGCAGTCTAAATAGACAACTGGACCAAATTTAATCACATCTTTCCAGAACAGTGATTGGGGTCCACTTTTTTTTCTATTCAAATGTTTGTGCTGGATAATCTGTTTTCACCAACCACAGGTCCTATAATCCATCAATCTCCACAACTATTTACAACGTAAGGAAAAACTCACCAATTTCAAATTCAAGATCCAAGTCCCTCCATTCTGTTTCAATGTACACAGCATTAAAGTAAATAAAATGGATCTTTCTGTCACCAGAATTCCAAAGAAAATTACATCTAATCTTATAAACATATTTCTGGACTACTCATGACATCAGATGGAAGATATCATGAACAGGGGCTTGCAATCTCTTTTTAAATCTATCTAATAAAGGTCGCCAGTCTTTCAAGCTTAATTTGTTCCAATTCAAAGGTATTCCAAATAGTAATGGGAAAAGGAAACAGTACATTTAACCCAAAAAGACAAGTAAGATCGGAACAAGGGTACCTGACTACCTGCAACATGGGAGGACTAAGGGATGAGAGCGCTTAAAGTAATTTGAGGAGTCAACTTTTACAGAAGCTAGTTCCCCATGTTGTGCAACTGCCCGACATTTCGGCTTCACTTGCTTTCATTTCTTCTCTTCTTAGTTTCAACTTCAATTCTGGTCTTGGAGGCACAACATTATCTACAAAAACAAAACTGTAGATTTACATCAATTGTGGTCTTTGAGGCACACTGTAACCTGTGCACCCTCAAGGCTTACTTTAACTAAACAAATTCAAGTATCATGTAGTATTCACAATTCAAGCAAGCTAAATTCTACTAAAAAATAATGGATTCAATTAATATTTTATAAGACTTTGTTCATTTGTGAGATAGTCTTATCCTGTCAAAGTCATCAGGGCTTGGCGAGCCGAACCCAGAGATAACATACCAGTACCATAGTTTCTCAACCCGAAATGAAACTATCTCAAGTTGAACAAGCAATAATTCCATCATCACAATCATGCACCAATGAACATAACACAAATATATAACATAAACACAGGTCAAGTATATAAGCAACTACACAAGCCTGTAAAAAGACACAACAGTCAGTTCATGACAGAATCTACACTACATGATACATACAAAAATATATATAATGTTCCCACCACTCACTGCACTGCCCGTCACTCGATTTAGAACCTGGAAACAGAAAATAGAAAAAGGGAGATAAAGATAATTTAACTCAGGGCAATATTTAATTCCAAGTCACATGAATCCCAAAAAGTATATGTTCAGGAACTAACTACCGTGCAAAGTTAGACAAGAAGCAGTACAGACATACAAGCAATTCATGTGTCCATACATAACAATCAACATACAAAGCAAGTATTATACATGAGATGCAAGGACAGCAACCGATTCAAATGACAATGACATAACAAATGTCGGCTCAAGGTAGACATCTATCTAAAATGGAAGTCTGGTTCATCACATATCAGACGGTCAATCGTTTCCAACACATATACAAATCACATATCATTCTCTCAAATAAAAAATTGTAGGAATGACATCCCTTCACCATTAATAAAAAACAGTCCCCTGAATGGTACCTGTATCTAAGAAGTCAAACAGCCTCAGTAACATTCTCTCACATCAGACCAGGCTCGAGCTGAAGGCTTGAATAATCTAGTACCACCACCACAACTTTCCCCCACTCAGCTTCCATCTCAGCCTGCTATTCAGCGCCCGCCTCATGCGTCAGGTGGCCTCTGCTGCTCTGGCCACTGGCTCATGCCAATTGTGGCTGATTTGGCAATTCCCTTCTAAAATGATCAGTACCGCCACAAATGAAACAAGTCCGGTTGAGGTAACGGAAATCTGACTCGGCATGTGGTTCGTTGCACCTATGGAACCGCCTCACCAGTTTCTCTTCTGTGTGGGAGAAGAACCCGGCACTTCACCCCCATCCTGACTCAATGGTTGTCTCTTGCTGCCTTTTTGCCGCACTTTCTTTCTTGAATTTCCACGTGACCCCTCTTGTGATGTGATCTACATGGGATGAAGAGGTCACGAGTTCTCTCAACTTCCACACTGATGGGTTCTCCCACGATGCAATACTGGGCCTTAACCCGCTGATATACCGTCGGTGGCAGCAGTGTGCGTCACCCCGAATGTCAGGTTCATACTGAGAGACTTACAAAAGCAGTGTTGTACTCGACCACTGATCGATGACCCTCTTGCCTCTAGTTCATAAACGCTGCCGCAGTTCCTCTTGCAGCAGCATACTGCATACTTTTTTAATTTATCCCAAGGAATACTTTCCTGATCAAACTCTATCTTTGTGTTCTTCCACCAAAACCTCTCTGCATTCTCCAGATAGCGTACGGCAAGCTTGACCTGGTATTCCTCCAGAGCTCAGCTGATCCTGAACTTAGCTTTGATACTCGCAAGCCACTCTTTCTCCCTACTTCTAAACCAATATCTTGGAACTTGGGCGGCCCCAACCACCCGAAAGAGACGAATAGGACACGGAACTCCTCAGCCTCATTAGCTTGTAGAACGGTGGGCCGGCCTCCTCTAGTCTCCACTTGGCAGCCACATTCATAGATCTCAATGGCTTGGCCTCATAATTGGCCCGGAGCTGACCTCGTGGAACCAGGATCTTAGCCTCGGGAACAGATTTAAAAAACGAGCCCTTAAACCAGTCATCAACCGAGTGCCTGAACAGTCTCCCGTGAGCATCCCACGTCTCCCTGGACGATTCATACTAGAGACCTGTACTTGCAAGTTATGGCACAGCAAGAAACAAACATGAAATAGAAGGGACCTCAACAGCCCAACTAGATTTACCCCAACTCGAAAAATAAAGCTCTAGTTTGGTATGTCTAATACATGTCGCAAGGCTTACCAGTACCGCAATTGAGGCAAGCTGAAATTCTACTCGAAACATAATGCATTAAATTAATACTTCAAAGGACTTGTTCATTTGTGAGATAGTATATCCCGTCAAAGGTATCAGGCTCAGCAAGCTGAACCCAGAGATACCATACCAGTACCATAGTTCCCCGACCCGAAAACGAAACTATCTCAGTTGAACAAGCAATCATTCCATCATCACAAACATGCACAGATAAACATATAATAACACACAAATACATAGAGCATAAAACACAGATCACATATATAAGCAACTACACTACACAAGCTAGTACATGATCAGAACCTGGCAATGCTCCTGGTGCCAGACAGAGACTTGATCAGAGGCATCAGCAGTGACCACCCATCGATGCGCCATCTTCACGATTTTGTTGCGTCCTACTCCAACCAAAAGAGATAGAACCAGATATATGACTGGCCACATCGCATTCGCATCTGTTGGTCGCATTGCATCCGGGTAGCAGCAGAAGAACACCAACCAGTCGCTCATCCACCGTGGCACTGCACCTCATCCACCGCCTGTGCACCTATGGCTGGCCGCACCCACCGATCTTGAAGAATACAGGGCCCACTACATCGCCCGAAAAAAGGAAGAAGAGGAGAGGACAGGCGAGAACTGGGCATATATCAAGAGAGAAAATTTAAGGAAATGATGAGGCGGGAGAGCGGGAGGCCATCGGCGACCTCCGCCAGGGTTCTCAGGTTTTAAAGCTTTGGGGTTCGTGCGGGGAAGATATATATGAGATAAATGAGAATGCAACGGAGGGGTGAAATAGTGAAACTAAGCCATTAGGAGAAAATGAAGGGTCGATTTGAAAAAGTAGGGTGTGACTCGGATTTCGGACTTTGGCCGAGAAGGATCCAGGATCCGCGTTTCAATACAATGATATAAACGGATTACGAATGACACACTAATGCAAACAAGCATGCGACGAATTCCCAAGTGAGTGTACGTACCGAACCACGGCAGCTTGCCACACCAACAAGACCACAGAGAATCTCTCTCATTCATATAATTCCTCTGCAGTCTGCACTCTTCACACCTCACTCGTCACTCCTCTCTTTTCAAGACTTATTACTTATAATTAAACAGATTAAACCCAAACTGTTGTCTACGAAAACCTCTCTTATCTTTTATCTCATTCTCACGTTATTCTGATAAACAACATTACAAGAAACAAGCATGTCTAATCCTCATCAAAACGGAGAAAATGACCAAACTTCTGATCTACAAAACTGGTGCATACATTGCCTTTCTTTCTTTCTTTCTTTCTTTACCCTTTTACTATTTCTTGGTAGCATTTCCATGTGTAAATTATTGTGAAGCATACCCTGTGAATACATTTACCTAGAAACAAGCATGTCTAATCCTCACCAAAACGGAGAAAATACCCCAACTTCATCCCATGATCTACAAAACTGGTGCATACATTGCCTTTCTTTCTTTCTTTACCCTTTTACTATTTCTTGGTAGCATTTCCATGTTGTAAATTATTGTGAAGCATACCCTGTGAGTACATTTACCTAGACTGCAATATCCCTTCAATCTTTTCCTTTTTTCTAGCTATTCTTGGATTTTCAAACGCCTCATTTTATTCAAATGCTAAGTTATTGAAGGCAGGCTTGATTTGTTAAACCTTACTATAATGTTTCATATAGGCCTGATGACCTAACAACAATCAGCGATATTATTGTGTACGCAAAAGCTGAGTTTGCAAAATCTGACGACTCCAAAAAGGAGAAAAAGCACAAGCCTCAGCCAAGACGTTCATACATGGCAGCACTCAATAACTACGGGTCCCTCATACAGAAATATCCCAATAATCCAAGCTATAGGACCAAGCAAGCTGAATTTCTTCTCAGCACCGGCAAGTATGAGGATGCACTGGTACAATGTCAGGCAGCCAAACATTTAGATCCAGCCCTTCAAATTGAACTCCAGCCCATTATATGTTTGTGCTACCTGAAGTAAGTTAATTTCTTTACAATTCTGGTCTAGAGTGCAAGAGCACAATATTTATGGCTGAATGCAAAACCCTGACTAATTGGTATGTCTGCTATGACCCAGAATGTGTGAGAACAAAAGTAGTAAAGAAACATCAGAATAGTAATACTTTCCTTTCATTTGTTTCCTTCTGTTTGCTGCTTTGAATTCATTTCTTGTTCGCATATATAGAGGTACTTTTGTGATAAGATCTTTTTCAACAGCTGGTTATATTTCTCATTTATTTAATGAGAATAGCGATGTTGAGTCATTAGAATAATAAAATGGTGTTTCATTAGCTGCGATGTGTTATGCATTTAGTGATAGAAATAGAAATTGAGAGATATGTTGGCCAGAATGTTAAATGTCAATACTATCCTGTAGTTGATTCCTTTAATCCATTTAAACATCAATTTGCTACTCTCCCTTCTTTCCATGCTTATGGTTCAGATTGCTTTATTTCTTACAATATAGAACTAATATCTCTAAATTAGTGTAATTCATTTAAAAGAACTTTTTAGCAAAATGTGAAAAAACTTGTCAGAATTTGAGAAGTTTTACATTTACTTATGTCTCTGTTGGTAGCTTAAGTGATCATGTTTAATAATTAGAAATTAACATAATGAAGACATTAAATTAATACACAGATGTTTGTGCTTTTCAGTTTGGATAAGTTGGATGCTGCTTGGAATGAAATCCAAGTTGTTGAAGAAAAAGATAAAGTGGGCTTACTTGAGCTTTTTGCTGAAAGGAAAAAAATAGTGGATGATGCCAAACAAAACTGGAAGACATATCTGGAGGCAACCATTTCTGCAGTATGTGATACACTTTGGTTGACAGCCTTGCTCCAAATAGTGAAAGTCACTGATTTTGCTGAAATAGACTATAGAATGGTACTAGCAGAAATAATTAAACTGTTTCTAAATTTGTATTCAAATATTGCAAATTTATTCAACATTTTGCAATATATTTTCAGGTTTTGGCATTAAAGGCAGAGATTCTGTTCCATCTCCATGCTTTTAATCAAGCTGATGTGGTAATTTCTGAAGGATTGAAGAAAGATTTGAAAGAACCCGATATTAATATCTTTGACATGATACCCAAGGTGTTGAATAGGAAAATTGATCCCTCTCTTGTTATGGGGCCAAGAGCCTACCCTTTTGCTGTTGCAGCAGAGATAAAATTGGCAATAGGAAGGTATTAATATATGCCCCTGTAATTTATTAAATTGATTTTTGATGAATTTTTTTTTCTTACAAAAAATCAACTATTTGTTTTAGGTTCGATGAAGCACTGGAGTTAGCACAAGCCGCTTACACAGTAGAACCATCCAATGCCGTCCTGACCTTCTACCAGAAAGTGCAACATGCGAGTGAGGCACTAGATAATGGGAACAATTTTTATCAGATGCAACATTATGAAAAGGCCATCAAAGAGTACAAAGAAGGACTGAAGCATGCTAAGAATAATTCTTTGTTGCTAACGAAGTTAGCATCTTGCCAATTTTATACTGGTAAATGGGCCGACTGCAGGAAGTCGAGTGATGAAGCTGTAAGGTTCTGTCCTGATAGTAATAACCAACAAGGTCTTATATTGCGTGCTTATTCAAATATCAAGGTGATTTTATAACTCACAACTGTTATTTACAGATAAAAACCACAAAATTGTCAATGAACTAAATTGTTTTTTTTTGTTTGAAATAGCTTAAGAAGTGGGAAAAGTGCATCTGGGCGTTTGAACGGTTGTTGGACAGATACTCGAAGGAAGTGAAGATTCATGATCTGATATCCGCAGCAATTGAATGAGAACAAGGGAATTGCTAGAAGGAAAAGAAAGATTAAAGTGACTATCTGAAACTTTGTAAAAAAGCTGCCTAACTCTTATGAGCAACATTTTCAAACTGAATACAATCAATTCTTGTAATATTCAGTCAATTTCATCTAATTAATTGTCAAAACTTTAAATACATCACTAAAATCTAAAAAGACTTCAAATCTAGCAATATTAAGCCCCAATTAAGTAGCACCAAGCATAATATTAAGAGTTACCAATTCTAATATAACTTCTAATATCTACAGGCTTTATGTGGGAAGAAAATTTAAAAACAAATACAAATAAAAAATTTAAGAATGTAATGAACCTTGTCATGATCCTCCAAAAATTGGAGAATTTCCAGCTCAAGCATCATGTCATGCCTCTACACAAACTTCCAACCATCCGATTCCTGCATAGCTAAGAAATCCTTCCCCACCAGCTGCACACACCGCTGGATTGCCAGCTGTCAGTTGCACTGCCACCGCTTCCTCACAGCTTCTCTTGAGCTATGGTAAGCAGTATTTGTGTGGCATGTCAAGGAGCTGGAGGCAGTGCTGGTCCAGTACATCCTCAATTTCTCAGGAGGAAAGTGTGACCATCCTGAACAATTAATGACGGGTTGTGACGTTTTTATTAATCGAAAGATTTCATGAAATTGATTTTACTGATAACGTACTGTCAAAGCAAGTTTGTCAATCTTAATTAATTGATATCTATAATAGAAAATTTGATCCCAGAAACCAAAAAAATAAATAAATAAATAAATACCAGGATGAATAGAGGAGTTGGACAAAGGCAATAACAGCATCTGGTACACCAAGCAATCTTCCTCTCTAAAACCTGCAATGTCGATGACCACAACATCAAATTATTCAACAGAATCAACACATAAATCAACTAACGATTGAATGAATATACGCTTCAACACTCCAATGATGGAGTCATTTCTTTATTGTTTCAATTGGAAGCAGCCAGAGGCCTTGGGACATTAATGTAAAGTATCTATCTTAATTTTTCTAAAGAAAATTAATGTACAGTATCTTCAAATCCCAATAAGAATTTTAAAAAGCTTTTGTAATGAGAAAAGAAGCAGATCAAATAATCAAATAAGATATTAAGAAATGCAGTTAGAACATAGGATACTCATGTATGCTCCTTGCATGTTTCAGCCACTAAAGCAGGAATATCCTGTAATAATTACTGTGAACTCAATTAAGAATAAGAAAAATATTAACACACATTTCTCCAACAAACCAATTCCAATGTAAGAAATAAGAAATTAATGGGATTTCTACTAAAAAAAAGTGAAATTGACCTGGTAAATAACCACAATACCAGGTTCAATAAAACATCTTTTTTTCACCCATTACCAGGTCAGACCACCTTGGTTCTACTGTAAGCAGGTCATAGCTTGAAGCCTTGAACTGACTTGTTAGCATTTGTAATGTTCTGTCCCTTAATTAAAATGCAATTGAATGAAATATTGCCTAAAATTACATGCAATTTTCAATTGCAATGAATGAGTATTCTTGTGAATTTTGCAAAACAACTATGACTTGAAGAATTCCAATTTTTAGATCCAGCAAATCACTAATCAACATCAACGTGTTATCTAATTGGACCAGCTTGAAACCAACTTAACGGGTTAACCCCTCTCAGTGCTGATCAATCCTCCAGAAAAAGGTACAAACAAAAAACAATAATAAAAAATAACAGTGCGATGTCACTGACCAGCAAGAGCCGGCATCAGGCTGTAGCAATCATAGCAAATTGCCAGCATTTTGACTGACTCTTGACCCGGCCTTCCTCCAATTGAGCAATCTCGCGAGTACATTCACCAGGCACTACGCCAGAGCGGCCTCCGAGTCAGTAGGTGCCCCTCTCCCGGTCCAGAATGGGTAGGATCAGGCACACGGCGTTGAAGTACTCGTGACCCGTGTAGACCCGTAGAGCATAGCCTGGAACATGGTCTGGTCTGTCGTGGCGACTCAAATGAGAACCGGATCGAGGATATTAACAGATACAAGGAATGGTGCTGTTGGGTTGAGGAAAGAAAGAGGCGACGAGAGAGGAGAGAATAGAGGGATATAGTCTATAGAGAGAGAGAGAGGCGAACGAAGGAAAGAGGAGAAAGAAATTGAATGATCAATGGATCAGATCGACCAATCACGAATAAAATTGGACGGCTCAGATTAATAATAATGATAATATAGATATAGATATAGATATATAGATTTAGTATGACATATCTCTATTCTCTAGTTAGTAGTTTCTAATTTTGCCAGTGGCAATGTCTTTTCTTCGAGAATGCCCATATAAATTTGTCACTGGGTCAAAAATATATAAAATTTTCTGTTAAATGTGGAAAGCGTTCCAAAATGATCAATTAAATGTATTGATTTCGCGCTACTTGCCTACTTTCATACCAAAAAAGGCCGATCAAATGATGACCTTTCCGCCTCTGTCCTCTTGCCTCATTTAAATCCCCCTCTTGTGCTGCTCCATTTCCTAATATATGCCTTCTCCTGATTTATATTTTTTTTATATATAAATATAAGACTTTAAGGTCGACACCAGCCGAAGATTGGCAGTTCCTCTCCCTTTCATCTTGGTACGTATGTTATTTATTTTTTCGTATTTTTTTTCGAAGGGAAAAATTCACTTATATCTGCTAATTGCCATGCGCGCTCCAATGAATATTGGTCAATTTTAATTCTTCCTCATAGAATAAATGAATAGCTTCTTCTTCTTCTTTTGTTTACTAGATTAAATACTAATATTGGTTAATTTTAATTCTTCCTCATAGAATAAATTAATAGCATCTTCTTCTCTTTTTGTTTATTTATCATAATTAGAGTGTTTTACCGTGTCTTTTTGACACAGTGATTTTTTTTTTGGATCTAGTAGTACAATTTGAAAAAAAAAAAAATGGGATTTAAATCTTCTTAGTTTAATCCAGACATAATTCACACCAAATTATACTACATATTGAAATTAATAACTTTGTATAACTCTCTGAAGAATGGTTTTTTGTATAACGTAATACTGCAGTCGTGCATGCAAGGTGTTTGAGGATTTGCTTCCTTTCAAAAGATGGAGAACTATGTTACCGGCACTGACAAAATTAGTGACCTGCCCGACGATAGTCTAACCCACATCCTCTCATATTTGAGTACCAGAGAGGCTGTTCAGACATGCATTTTCTCCAAAAGATGGAGAAGCACATGGACTTCTCTGCCGGTCCTGAGATTTGATTATGGAAATTTTGTGCCAGAAGCTACAAAAAGAAAGCACAAGGAAAGTATGGTCAAATTCGTGAAATTTGTTAGAGGAGTACTACAAAATAGAGAGAGATTATTATCCCTTGATACATTCGAATTTTGCGGGCATGCTCCACAAGATCCATGCTATTGTGCTGATCTATTTTCCTCAGAATGCATTTTGCTGGCTCTCAAGTTCAATCCTCTAGCGTTCTCCGTTTGTGCTTGTAGGCAAGTTATTTTGGACTGCATTGAACCAATCTTTACGTGTGCATCACTAGAAAGTATTTCATTGGAGTGCGCATCGGTTTCTCCAGATGCAAAGTTCCTTGATCTGACAGCAGTTAACCTTCCACACCTCAAACTATTAGAACTTCACTCAGCAAATGTGGATGATAATTTCTTCAAAATCCTTTTATCGGGGTGTCCTGTTCTGGAAGAACTTAAGCTGTGCTATTGTATTTTGCATGCCTCTCTGCTCTCTTCTGAAGCACTAACTAGCTTGGTTCTTAAATGCTGCTCTTTTCAAAATAAATTGGTCATTTCTACCCCAAATCTCGTCCATATTGATATTTATCATGCACAGTCCGATGGAGTAAGATTGTCAATGGAAACTATGAGATCTCTACGTGCTGCGCGTATCCAATGCTTAACTGTCCATGTGAATGATACCGTGAAATGTTCTAAAGGTTTATTGAATTTGCATGTTTCTTCGACGTTTGGTATATCAGCTCATACTTTAAAGAGTGATCAAAGAAAGGTAACATCACTTTCTCATTGCCTGATTTTGAGTGGTAATGCAAACTGCAAAATATTATGTTTTCTTATTGGATGATATTTAGTGATTTTTAGAATAAGACATATCTTGTGGCTGCAATTATCTAATACAGATGATAACTTTTCCTTTTTATTGGGTTCCCCTACGAAGTTCTATTATCCGTTTCTAATTCTGATAGTGTACTTACAGCTTTATTTTGTTTTGTTTTTTTTTCTTTTTTAAAAAGGTAACAAGGAACGGTTTTCCTAATTGTTCAAACTTCAAAAACTTGACGAGTTTGCAGCTCGGGTGCTCAGATTTGAGTCATCTATTCAATTCAATACCACTTTTCCTCCACAAATCGCCAAATCTAGAAAAACTCAGTCTGCAAGTTTTCCCTGTAACTCTCTCCTTCCCTCTCCTATTTTCCTGGTGTAGAATGAGAGTTCTTGGTTGCTTATTTGTATTGCATAGAAGCTTGAAGAAGGAAAAAGAAGCAAAGTTCAAAAACACACAAATTCAATCTAAATATAGGCTTGTAGTTAATCTGAGATGACTGCTGTAAATATCATTTGTTGAAGTCTATATTTTATTTATTATGACCTATTATTGATAATATTTTTCCACATCAGAAAAATATTTGGCTTAATACGAAAGAAAAATCAATCGAGGAGGAATGGAGAGATGCTAAGTCAAAATATGAAAAATGGAGAGATGCTTTGCTCCAACTAAAGCACCTTGAGGTGGTTGAGATCGTAAATTGCAACGAGAGGATGGAAATAGTCAACAAGCTGGTCGAGGAGTTGTCTTCATTTCTCAAGTCCACTGAGATAAAAATAGTTATTGTACAAACTTCAAAATAATTATTGTAATGTAATATTAAGTGATTTAGAAGTCAGTACATATTTAGTTAGTTAAATGCTGATATAAGAGGAAAGCTTAATTTTTTTGTAATAATTCTGTGAGACAGTAGGTTAATTTTGTGCTTGTTCCTTATTGTTTAAATTTTATTGCCTACCAATTTTCACCTCCGGCCTCTTTTAGCATACATTTTTTTTTCGAGGTGCTATTTTCAAGCTCCAATTATTATATTCTATTCTATAATAGTAATGATGATAAAACAAATAATTACAATAAATGGGGGTCAATCCCCCGGCAAAACAAAAGGATAGGTCTCCTTCCAGAAAGGGAAGAGCAGAGCATGTCTCTCTCCTTAAAGAACAGAATTGCAACTATCGATATTGAAGGCAGTGGATCAATGGACACTTGGACAGATTTATTTTGCATTTCTTAGGTCACTTAGAGACCATAAAATATTAGCATTTAGTCCGTAATATATGCATTACGCACTTGCGTTTCATGCGAATATGTCTTAAGAATTGATATTCTAATATGTTAAATAAATACTCCAAAAGAAAAAAAAATACAACGGATCCATAGTTTTCACAAAATTTATAATTTAGTACTTAACATTTAATTAAAACTCAATAATAATATTCTTTTTGCAGATACCTGTGCCAAGGCAAATAGAGTAAATTTAGGCCCACATATAACCGGTCATGAAATTAAATTATTCATTAGTTAAGAATCAAATAGTTCATAATCTGACATTTCTAAATCAACTAAATTTTAGAGAAATTCTTTTTCCAAAGATATAAATCCAATAAAATCACATGATGGTCTCCAACTCTTGTTATTTATACAGCCTATAATTACTCTGAATTTGATTTTGTGACATACATTAGATAATTCTTCATTAATTTCTCCCATCCGGTAATTTTCAATACACAAATATTATTTTGATCCTAGAATAGGTTGTTCGTCACATTCCATATATTATATCTCTAGTTATATTTAACATAATTATATGTTGTGAAATAAATTGTGGAGACCAACATGGAAAAAACTAACATTGATTATCCAAATTTGGATAATAGTGCAAATTAGCACAGAACATTGATGACATAATGTTGAATAGATTGATTTGAAAAAAAAAAACATTTATGTACGTATATATGAACAATATCCTGTGCAGATTGCGGAGCCACATACTAGTGGGAATGAAATCCTCTACAGTCTTTTTTTTTTTCAATTTATATGCTAGCTAACGAGCAAATTTTTCAATTTGTTCTATTCTGCATTGTGATCAGTGGAAAGAAAAAAAAAATAAGGAGAAAGAACAATGAACACAGCTCAGTGAATAGTGTTATTGTCAGTTGTTATGAAGACCTTTCAAGCTGAACTTTGGTGATATGTGACTTCATTTTTTTTGTATAGAACAGATTCAAGCCCGCATGCTTGCGATAGGCTTGGCGAGCCAGCGTAAAAACTCAGCCATATATACAAGAAATGACTAGGGTCGGGGTGTCATTTCTAGCCTACCCCAACTTGTTTGGGATAAAAGGCTTAGACTTTTTTTTTAGAACAGATTCAACCTCCGTGACGGTGAGGCGCATGCATATAGTGTCAAAACACCATAACATGCATCTCTAAATATAGCCAATTAACTCACAAAATTGTGGAAATATGCACAATGGCTAAAATAAAAGAAAGGAAATTTGGATTTTCAATCTGAGAAGTTATAGTACTCGACCCAAGATTGGAGGACGTGCTTAAGCGGGCAAATCATCTCCTTGACTTTGTTCCCATTTTTGTAGATTATGAATGATGGCAAGACATGGACATTTTCAGTTTTTGCAATTAACGGGTGTTGACTTATATCCACCTGAAACAATGAAACAAAATTTCATGTTCTGAATAAGTTTTTTTTTTTGGTGATGATATATTAGTGGTCAAACACCCTAATTTATTTCAAATTTAAATGTTCACAAAAGACCAATGTCTTTTTTTTTTGTCTCGTCTAATTGTCAACCTTTTTTCAACCTATTCCTAGTCTCCCTGGTTTTAATAATGATAAACCGTTGTTTTTGTCTCTTCTAATTACCAACCTCTTTTCAGCCTTTTACTGGTCTCCCTGTTTTTGTATGTGTTTGATACACAGAAGCAGTACATTATAAAGTTTTCCAATCATTACGTATACATAGTCTACAGAGAATTTGGGCTTAAGATATGATATTATGTAGTAGTAATTGTACCTTTAGGAAAATAACTAATGGAAAGGAGGTGCACAAGGAATTCACGAAGGGTGAGATTTGAATACACTCTGCATTGGATGGTTCCATAAAGTAAACAACTGAAGCCCCTAAGAAAATAGAATCTTTGTCAGGCAAAAATGAAAATTTTTAATTTGATTATATAACTCTAATATCCAATTTTATAGCATTGGGAGTTAGTGCCAACATCATGATAACATGGAGTACAATTGGTTAGGACACTGGTAGTTGTGTGATTGAAAGCTCACCAGATTCAGAAATGGATTCTTGGAAATGCTCTGCACTAGTAATGTCTTTGACTTCTGTTCCAGATATCATACGAGAGACATCTTCACCTTGTGATTTTCTTAGTGCAATTTGTGCATGAGACAGTGCCTCAACAATTTTGGCATTTTCGGGAAATACTTTCATTGCTGCCTCGTAGTCTCTTACACTTTCGGCCCATTTCTCAAGCTATGCTCCATGAAGGAAAACAGAAAAGGCATACTTTCAGCGTCACATTTGTAAGATCTAGTAATTGCAGTTGTAATCCAGCAGTTAGGACAGTGCTAGTACTTATTAACTGTGTTTTGGTCTGTGACTTGTATCTGTAAATAGTATTTGGAACAAAATGGGCACAAAAACAGGTAGTATAACAACACTGGTTCCAAACACATTTTTTTTTTAAATATTGAAAATTTATTTTAAAAAATTCCAAAAATAAAAAAGTAGAGTTTGAGAGAAAATGCAATTACTTGTGTCACTGTGTATGTTGTTATTTGCACATAAAAATGTGATGAGTCTGATGAGACTAACTTATAAGTGTCAATTACTATTCTGGAATATATATTGATGTCATTTCTTTGAAGTAAGATCTTTTTCCTTATTTAGATGTACTATTCAATAACGCTAGTTTTAGTACTGGATTCAACTAGTCACCTTGGCAAATGACTCCGCACGTCGGAGGAGAGCCTTGATGTAACCTGGCCGAATTTGAAGGACCTGATCACAAATTTCAATGCATTTTTCCCAATTCCCCAATTGCCAATGGCAAGCAGCCAGATTGCTTAGCAAGCATGCATTAGATCTGGCATACTTCAACCCAATGTTGTATTGATCGCAAGCTTCCGAGTATTGTTTTTCTCTGTAATGTATATTTCCATTAAGGCGAGCCATACTTGTCAGTCGCACATTCGTTTGTATGGCGGAGATTTCATCATTGAATCGATCTACCCTATGGGCCCTGTCTGCTGCTGCGACAGCATTCTCAAACCTATATAAGAGTAATAGTCTCTTTTCTTAAAGGTTTATATTTGAGGCATAATATTTTTATTTTTTTTAGGGCATGGTGGATGCCACCGTGCAAGATAATTTTATTAATAAAAGATTAAGAGAGTAATAATCTCAATGCTATTTGGTTATGAAAGACTAATTTTGAAGACGTGTACCAACAGTGCTTTTGTGCATACTAAATATGGTCTTCAAAATGGAACTAACTAGTGCATACTCTCAAAACATGCAGGCAATAGGATTACAAAAATACAAAATATATCAAGTATAAAGCTGAAACGGACTATATATCTCAAAAATTATTTCAAAGCATAAAATATGACTTTACCTTCCCATTGCCATTTCAATTTGAGCATGAACAGCACAGACATATGCCTCTGGTTCCATACCAAGAAATTTGGCCAAAGTTGGAAGCTTTGAGTCCAACTCAATAGCTTTAGAAAATGTCTCCTCAGCTTGCTCGAGTCTGTTCAGCTGAAGAAGCATCTCTGCCCTAAATGCAAGGATCTGAAATATCCAGATATATTGACAATTGTTAAACAGATTTGAAATTTAGAACATTAAATATATATAAAGTGAAAGAGAATAATTTATTAAATCTACAAAATTTTCTTTGGTAAGTCACATCAAGTGCAATCTGACACTAATATATTTTGCTCTTGTACAAGGACTGAGCTCTTTTACAATGAGGTACGATTAAAGTGCAATATGCCACTAATAATGCATGATATGTAAACTTTATTCTAGAGTAGCAGTTAATTACCGATCGAGAAGTGTCGGCTCCAGTTGCAATAACAGCATCAACTTCTCTAAGAGCAGCCTTCCAGCTGTCACATCTTCTTGCATTTCCACTGTTTATTAGGTGGCCCTTCACTTTTTCTATTTTCACAGATAAGTCCCCCTTGTACTCTGAACTTGTCAAACTCATGTGCATCTCGGCGATGTCAACAACACCGAGCCTACAATTGAAATTGCATGAATGATAAGAAGAAATTGAGTTGATATAAAGAATGACAAGGACAAGAAAAGCATAATGCTAATTCAAGACTGTCATGTATATAATGTGGACTTCAAAGGTTACAGGGAGTTTTTGAAATAATATAATGAACAAATTGGTCCTTAGAAGTACAAAGGAGCCTTTAATTTTTTCGAAATTCCTTCTAGTATGTCCTTGAGAAGTTACAATAAAAACAAAAACGTTACAGAAAAACTTTGATTTATCAGCACAAATTTCCTTTAAACAAAAAGTAAATATTTAAAAAAAATGCAAATTTCACATTATTTCATCAAATTGGCCAAAACTTTATATGCGTAAACCATGATAATTAAGCAAATAGAACAAGAAGAGAAAATCACAAAAGGTTACTGATATTTTATGTCCAAAAACCATCCAGTACATTGATCCAATTTGCTTTGAAATTCTTACAAAATTTTGACAGTAACTACATAAAGATCAGACTATTACAGAAGAATATCTATAAAAACTTCCCATGAATATATGATATGCCAAAAGTATAATTGTATAAAGTCACACTCAATGTAATTATGATCAAATGTTGACTCTACAAGAACATCAAAAGTTCCCATGAATAAGTATTCCTGTACCATCTGACATTAAAAATAATGAAGATTAATTTTGGCAAAATAGAATAACCAAAAAGAAACAATAAAGACCGAAGTGCAATTATCAGATCACAAACCACAAATTTCAGACAATTAAATATACTGACATTTCTCACTTCAATTAAATTGATCAAATCTTTTGCACGGATCCTAGAAAATGGATAAAAATTAGAAAAGCCTCCTTGAAGTGAGAAAAGTTTTTTTTCCGTTACAATTAACTGATTTTTCTGACTTTTCTCACTTCAATTAAATGTTACAGTACCATGTTGGAAAAGTTTATGTTCTACACTTGCCTTAGATAGAACAGAGAGAGTCTGTGGTGGACTGTAACATTTCCTTGCTCAAGCTTATACGCCACATGGTATTCCCTCAAAGCCTCCTCGAACCGGCCCAATTGAACCAGAGTATCAGCCCGACTGATTCTACAAGTCACACTTTTTGGCTTCATTCGTAGCACCCTGTCATATCCCTCCAGTGCCTCTATGTACTGGCCTTTTTTGAATGCATCATCACCAGACTGCAACTCATCTTGGATGATCTTTCTCGGGTTTATAATGCTCCCATACCCATAATCTGAATGCCCAGCACGAAGCACCCGTGTCTTTGGAGGGGATTTGAAGCCGCTAGTTATTACACCATGGGGACAGATATTTCCCCATGTCACTCTGTCACTAGAAGTTGCTGTACTTCTGCTTGAGAAAGAGGATCTGGATGGGGAACTTCCAGGGGCTGCTGAAGTGGACCTGAATTCAGCACTACTTGTCAGGGAATGATCTGAGGGAAACGATGCTAGCGAGTCCTCTAGAATACGAAATGGATTGTCTTTGTCCAACAAGTTGTGCTCCACACCCATTTGGTCAGGCTCAGACATCTAACCTATTTCTTCACCAAGCACAGGCATTTTAGTCTTAACTAGGTTTGAGTTCCTATGGAGGTTTGAAGAGGAATCTGATGGATAAGTGGAATAACGAAAAGGGATTGTTTTCTTGAGCTCAATAAAGGAGAAGGATGTTTTCAGCTGTTAAAAAAGAGAGTGCAAAAGAGTAATATATAGTTAACTACTTAACTTTGTCTGTAATATATGACTGGGTTGTACAGCTATATGACCAGCAAAGAAAAATGTAGTTAGTTACCAATCTGTTATGCTGGTGTCAATTTTTCTCAGAGCAATCTTGCAGATCCAATCACTGTCTCCTCTGTTGTTAGCTCCCTTTACCAGAGAGTCCTCTATGTTTTCTATTTTCTCAGATAATTCCCTCTGGCACTCTGGACCCACCCAGGCCATTTGCTTTTTTCCTATTTGTAAAAGAAAATTATTTATTATATCTGATTATTTCTGAAGATTATATTCGAAGAAAAATTAAAGGTGTAGAATTTAGCAAACAAGGAATGTATACTTGCCAATTTTAGGATCTGTTTTATGCAAACAAACACGGCATCTTATGTTATAGATGTTTATAGTACTGAGTTCAGTAGCTCTGCATTGGACTCTCACTTTACCAATTTCGCTTGCTTTATAAAAAATAGCACCTGACCACCAGTGCTCATATCAATTTATTTTGACAAGGTTAATTTGTATTCACCAAATTAATAGCAAATTTCGACTATATATGTTTGCTTTATCAGTAATACCCATGACTTGAAAAAGAACTACCAAAATACATACGAAAATTGAAAAACTGTATTAGAAATTATCTTTTCCTTTCTGAAGAATCCTTCAAATTTAAACTTTGTACTAGGTACCTTAAGAACTCTTTGGAAACCAAAAGAATGTTTAATTCTGGTACATTTTATTACAATACCTAGACTAATACAGTATGAAACTTTCGATGGAGTGATGCAGAGATTGTACAGCAGAGTAAGAGGTTTACAATTCGATGAGCATTATAAATTTACTATGATTTATTGATTATATATATACACACACCCGTACCAAATTGAGCAATACTTGAAACACAGTGGAAATAAATGCTTCTTGATTTAGACAAAAGCCTACAAAAGATTTATTAAAATGAATTAATTAAACAGTAACATGTCATGTACCTTTCCTTGACTGCTCATATGAATTTTGCACAGACGGTTTAAATCATGGATGTCAAAATTCAGGATATCTCTTTGAATACTTTCTATGGTTTCCGGAAGAGCAACAAACGATAATAGAATGTCTGGGGGACTTACTCCCAACGGTAAGAGGGAGAGGGAGAGGGAGGGAGGGAGGTGGCAGGGTGAGCAGAGAGAGATTTTTTATTATTATTTGTATGAAATATTAAATTATCCTTAGCATACCTGGACCATTAGTACAGGAATTGTATATTTGCCTAAATTAGGTCTGCGTAAACCTAATTCAAGGTGATATGTGCAGTGAAGAAGATGACTCGTTAATTAAAGATGTGCACAAAGATAGAAAATTTACACTGTTGGATGACCATAATGCCAACGATAGGCCCCTGAGTTACATTGATATTACTCAATAGTGTTGTGGCTTCTGTCACCTTTATACCCTGTCTGCCTAAATATGCAAAGTGTGAGCTAGATAAAATTAGGAAACAAAAAAGCTTATCTGCCATGGTACACAGGATAAAAGCGCAATATATATAACCAGATATACTGGTAGAGTGTTTATTTTGAAAAAAAAAATATATATATTTGCTGGGGTTTTGGTGATAGCAAAAATGGCTGTTCAAATTTGCAATCCCCCAGTTAAAGGTTGGTGGAAGCATATCATAAAAGATGATACAGACTTGTTCTGGTGCTGACTGCTGTGTACACACTAGTGTAATGGTATTCATGTGCATATGCTACCAGTACAAGATGATATGAAGAATGTGTAAGAGAATGTATATCTTCAGCAGGTAGCAGGGGACATCAATCTATCTATAGGCTTCTAGGTCCCCTCCACCATACTGACATGGCTCCTCGGGATTTGTGCCTTCAGAAAGGCTCGTGGTCGGCTGAATCAGGAGAACTTGAGTCACACAAACCCCGAGTCAAAGCATCAACATCAAGGTCAATGAGCCCAGACCGGAGGGACACTTTGCATTGGCAGGTAATTGTTTGATGGTACATGCTGTTAGGAATAACAGGCCATTAAAGGAGGACGTGTTGCCTCAGAAAGAACATCCCAGGATCACGTAAGGGTCTATCTCTATCCTATTATATTGGGCAAAACAGGTCCTTGACGATCTATTCGCATTTATAGGCGGCCATCATGGACTGAGAGAAACTCTTGGCTTAGTGCCTCAGGGACCAGGCCCTACCTCACTGTATTTGCTAGGGGTTGATTCAGTAAAATAGATGGTAAATGTAGGTGCAATATGCAATAGGTGACAGCAGTATAGCACCACTGGTACGTCTGGATAAATTGACAGACAGAGAGTTAGATGAAGGTACTTTTATCACTGTTTTTCCCAATTTAAATAAATATTGTTATCTTTTGGCATACATGTGAAGTAGATCTAGAGGAGACGTGAATTGTTGTGTTGTATGCGGATGAAGGTTAATTTTGATAAATAGCGAACTTAATTTCATCTGGTTAAACATTAATCAAAAAAGCAACTGAATAATCTTATTTATCTATTCATGATGACCAAGTGGACTTCACACAAGTCACTTAAATTCAAAAAAAAAGTTCTGAAGGCAAGCAGAGCACAAAATCGATTGAATAAAAGTCAAATCCATACAGCTAATGCGCTCATATAATTGATCTATTTTGTTGTATGCCACAATATCAGATACTGCTTTATCTTCTTTTTGACTAACAATGTCAGGCACCAATTCCATTACTCTGCAGAATGTTTGTTTCCCATCGTAATAATATTACCATAACAATAATAGATTAAAATTTTGCAAACAGAACCTCAGTAACCTCGTAATGCAAAATTTTGAATCTACGCTCGGCCAAGTTCTACCAAAGTATAAGCAATGATCTGTTTATTTCAATCCTTGGATTTTAGTACAGTTGAGCAGTTGCCACAAAACCACACGTCCACACCAAAGCATCAGGAACACAAAATTATTATAACCTATAACAACCCAACACAAGTTCACTTTGAACCCACTTTGGCCCAATCAGATTTGATAAACCTCTTTGCAGTCTCCACTCTATTGAGTTTCAAGCTAAAAGCAAGTGAAATAGACAGTATAAAGAAATCAGCACAAGGTACCAATTTATTACCATAAACTACAAAATTCAAAAAGTTCAAACTTCTAACAAGCTTTGTTCCAAATTTTAAGAGAGCATTCTAAAGAATTCATAAGCGCCCAACGAGCCCAGTTCACTAACTAACAGCAGACAACACACCTCAAGGACAAAAAAGCATATCCATTATTACAACTTAATTCTTAGACTGCCTTAATTCAGGCCGCACAAAGTCTGCATCAGCTGGTACTGATATATCAACAGTCGGCCTCAGCTGTGCACACACCTCAATCGCTCCATGGACTGGGTCTGAGAGGAAGTTGCTGATCAGGTCACCGTTTATTGGAGAACTATTGTCAACAGATACAAAAGCCTGTTGAGTAAGGATGTAGTCAAATCGTGGGGCCCACTTGCGGGAACCAAGACGAGCTGTGGTAGAGCAGTTATCTACCATGAATGCAACCCCACGTGCATGCATAAATGGATTTAGGGAATCTACAGCCTCAATCAAGCTCTCATTAATAATTTCTGAGTAAGAGTGCCCCTTCTTCCGTAACACCTCTATCTGTAGAAATTTTTAAGCCATGAGTGCGTCCTCAATTTATCTGAGAATTTGGGTAAATATCATAAAACCAACCAGCAAGGCACATGACAGGAACAATTCTATCTTCACTTTCCTATTCATGCCAGTGTGCTGGTATTCATTGTTTGCGTGCAAGTTTGATTCATGTTGTGTATCATTACACTCTTAGAAGAGGGAACTACATAAAACTCCAAAGCAATTTGAACAACACATGAAACATAGGTAAATAAATCTAGCCATCATCTAAAACTCCAAAGAGCGAACTTCATAAAATGCACCTGACATGCGTTGCTAACTAGTTGACTAAAGTGTGCCTATAAGATCTCATTTATTTCTTTGATTTCATCGTGACAAAGAGACAGCAAGATAGACATATACCTGAGCCATCATTAGTGCAACAAAAATGCCAGCAGTGAAAGGATATAATGGGCCTAAGTCACCTTCAGGCCTGGTGGCACGCACCTGCTCACCCACTTTCCACATCCTCGTCTGATCAATGTTGCCCATAGGGAATGCAGGAAGCCCTTCCTTTTCCTATCAGACATAAAAGGTAAAAGAAAGAAAATAAACAAATAGTAAGAAAACACCACATTTCTGAATATTGAAGAATGTCTGTGTATGAGAGTGTGTTTGGTTGTTGTGTTCCATTTCTAGTCTACCCCAACTTCTTTGGGACTAAACAATTTGTTGTTGTTGTGTGTGGGAGAGAGAGAGAGAGAGACATACATAAAACCGACGGCCAGCAAGTACAACACTGCGTATTTCACTTCCAGATGCAACATCTTCATAGCATTCATACAGTATATCCATGCATGGATAGTATGATGCACTGTATGCCGCATTGAATTCTTTCTTTCCCTCCTCTGTGAGAGAGTTGTACACAGCAAGCATACCCTTGTATATTAAGAAAATTAAAACTTAGCTACCGTGTGTACGATAAAATCCTACAAATATTTTCTAATAAAAATACCTTTGTAGAAATGGTTCTTGATACAATCCCTGTTATACACTCGACTGTATTTTTGTACGCCAGATGCTCATCCATCCCATTCTCGGTGTATCTCCTAAAAAGTGCCTCGACAATCCCATGCACAGCACCAAGTAATATTCCTACATAAGAAATCAGAAGTACACTATTAAAATTTGAATTAACTAAGTGAAACAACCAGTGTACATTTCAAAATAGAATAGTCGTACCCCTTTCTCCAAAGATGTCGCTCTTATACTCCTGCTCAAGAGTTGTAGCAAATGTGAAAGGGGATCCCAGAGCTACTGACCAAGCAAGAGCCACATCTGTCGCCCTACCATCTACATCCTGTAAACAACATTGTTCAGTGAAGATTTTCCTATACCAAGAAAAGTAAGATTCCTGCTTCGTAATTTGCTACTTTACTCACCAGATCTACTACTGATAACTCACCAGCATAGCCAGTTCTTTCAAAACCACAAATGGATGGTATCTCAAAGCTTTAATGTAAATAACAATAACTTTGTATCATTCCTGGCACCATAAAAGTTATATTTAATTCCAGTTGACAGAGTACCTTGTCAATGCGTTATGAACCTACCAAGTACCACTATGAAACAGGTCACCACCAACATTTGCAACAAAAGCATGGAAATACCTGGTGAACAGCAAAGCTTGAATTGATACCAGCACCATTAATCTCCTTTCCTTGTACATACAGCCTTCTGACAGATGGACCCATTCCCTTGGGGCACACTGCAATGACACTAATGTTTTTGGGGAAATCGAGGCCGAGGGACTGTAAATGCCCCAAAAGGAACCCATGGGACAACCCCAAAATGCTGTTTGGCTTCATGTGCGAGAATATCTTCTCATAGTTGTCAGCCTGAAAATAAATAAAAATTAACACTTGTACAGTTTGAAGAACAACAAACTCTCGTAGTCCCATTTAATTGGAGACAATATATCAGGGACACCAACACTTGTAGTATCAGACATATATCCAAATTACTTATGCAGAAACATGTAAATATTCAAATTTGAAAACATTCTACTAAAGGGTGAAGACAACAGAAACCTGAGCAGCATCAGAAATTAGCAGGAGCACCAAGTCACTACCCGAAATGGTCTCCCATATATCACCCAGAGTACCACTTTCCTCTGTGAACCCAGCCGCACGAGCCTCATTGAATGACCGGGACCCTTTCCTCAAACCAATCTGAAAAATTGTAAATGAAGGGATAAAGCCATGTTTTTTCAATTTATTATAATAGTGTACTTAAGTATCAAAATTTACTTTCTTCAAAAGAAGATGAAACCTGAGATCCCCATTTTAAGTATCAAAATGTACAGTGGCTAACCTTAACAACAATGTCTGACTTGGCTTCAGCAAGGGAATCCCTCAAGTTTTGTGCTTGTGCCGGTCCCTGTTCAAAAATAATATTATGTAAACTTATACAAATCTGATAACTAGAACAAGGAGCACGATTGAATAATAGGAAAAGAAAATGAAACCTGAGATCCCCATCCGATCACACCAATTTGCTTGATTCCCTTGAATGCATCTGGCAAAAGAGGGAACAAATCTCTTCCTCCTCTCACTATATACTGAACAAAAAAATTTCAAAAACAAAAAATCATCAAACATTAAAACGAGTACAAAAAAAAATAAAACAATATGTTGTACAATTACCCATGATTGAGAAATGTGTTCAGAAAAGTAGACAAATGAGTTTGTCATTTCAAAAATCAAACCAGACCAACATCCGAAAATTACCAACAACAGTTACAACGTAATCCAAGGCATGAATGCGAGAAATGGGGAAAGCGAACCTCGTCATGACCCGCAAGAGAAACGTTCTCCTTCTTGAAAACTTTCGAGTCGAAATCAAGGGAAGGAGGCGCCTTGGCAACGGATGGTGCAGAGACCATACGAGCGGCCATGGCGGCGGCGCCTGAGCGCGCCGCATTGGAGCTGACGCGATGAGAGAGACGAGGTAGGGTTACGGAGGAGGAGGTGGAGAAGGTGGCTAGGGTTTTAGGTGTGGGTTTTAGGGTTTGGGATTTAGAAGGTAGGTAGAGGGAAGGGGTAGTGGAAGTGGCGGCTGCCATTGCTCAGTTGACGATGGTTGTGTTGTGTCGAGAGAGAGAGAGAGAGAGACGTGAGAAGCTTTTTGATTGGATTTTATATGTTGGAAAGTTGTCAGAGCAGCGCATTTGCTTGTCTCCATTTTTGGTACACTTGAGAAGTTGTTGTACGAAGATTGCTTTGGGCAAGTCTATAGAGTATAGACTGTAGTCACTGTTGGAACTTGGAAGAGTTTACAAACTTCATATTTAGTGAAATAGTTTATAAATAACAAAAATTTATAAAAGAAATGTATAAATTATTCAATACGTTCTCCATATTGAAAACATACAAAAAAACTAATTTTTATAATTTTCTAAATTTTTTTACTATTTGTTTGATATTTTAGAAAAAGTTGTTATGGGACGATCCATAATTTTAATATCATGAATTTTCTAAAATACTAAAAAAATAGTAAAAATTTTCAAAAAAAATTGTAAAAATTGATTTCTATAAGTTTTCAATATGAAAAACATATTGAACGGTTTGAATCAGTTGTTTGGATTTGAATCGTAAGAACGATCGTATTAGAAGGACGAATCTGTCTAAATTATTTGACACTAGCATTTCTCAAATGTAAATAGTTTAATATTGACTTCAATGTTGATTATTGACACAAATTGTTTGTTGCATCTGATGGTCTAAATTGTAAACGTAACTATGTTAGAATGTAAATTACTTCTTATTCATATGATAAAAATTTTATGAGTGTGACAATTATCTATTGTATATCAGACACAAAAAATTATATATTCTTGTAATCAATTGCAAAAGAATATAAGATAATACTTACAACTGTTAACTTGCATAATTCAAAAGGCTCTATGGACATATTAATTTCTGTAATTAAAACGCCTGAATGCAATTGGGTATTTGAGTGTTCACAAGCGGCTTTAAAGTTTAAAAATTTAAATGGATATGCCCAGTATATAGTAAGGAGAGAATAGAACTAAAGAGATAAAAAGCAAGGAAGACAATTTCAGATGCTCTTCATTCTTCAATTTTTTAATTAGTCTCTCCCCACTTGTTTTGGCTTTTCGGAATCTCAATGAACAATCTGATTCATGCCATTGGTATGAATAAAAAAATTCTTCTATCTGGGTCGATTCTGATCTCTCTATAAGGTGATATTGCTGACTTGTAAGAACTACGAACTCTCGAGACAAAAGTTAGGCTGCGGACTTTTAATTAAATTTCTCGTTTGGTGACAACCCACATCTTATACAATTTATTCTGCTTTCTGTAGTTTTCAAAAGAAATGTCACAGGAGCTCTGTATTCTGATTTCTGAGAAAGAAAAATACAAAAGTATAGCAGATGATATCAATGCTGATTTTTTTGTAAAATGCAGTGACTCAGGTCTTATTGACAAATATAAAATTATAAATGCTTGATATGTGGAGCGGTGGATTCACTGTGGTTAATAATAAGAATTTTAACAATAGATTTGCAATATCGGACTTTCAAAATTCGATATCAGCTAGTATCGTTCTTTCAAAAATGATATTAGCTAGTATCGGACTTTAATTCATATTTTTTTTGTTTTTTCAATTGGTTTTTATTCCTTATTTGCATTTTGGTCATTTTGTATTTATTATATGTAGTTGTATTTCAATTCAGCATGGTTTTCAATATTTTCAGTATTTATTTTTCAAAAATAAAATGTAGATTTATTTTGAGATAGAATTGTATGATTTTGTATTCATTACTATCTTATATTTATTTCAAAAAATTATTTATTCATGTTTTATTAATTGTATTTTTCATTTTGGTTTGATTTTTAATTGTTTAATATTTTTTAGTATACTAGCCATAATTTATAACAATGATATCACATATGTATCATAGAAAATAATAGAATCAGAGAAAATAATAGAAAATCACACAAAAAGTATTTTTAAACACTAAAACATCAAACAGGCATAAGTTTTGATAGGAACTTCTATTTGGAGCATATGACCCCAATCTAAAAAAAATTCGCTACGAGATCTACAAGGTTTACATGGATTTATCTCGTAACGACCATTTTCGAGACCAAAAAAATATTGTCTGAACTTTCGAAATTCACTTTAAAAATTTTCGAATCTAAAAAAAACATAAAACTACTATAATTAGTTTTTAATCAGCATAAAATAGTTACTAGACAAGAGAAGAAAAGAAAGTTACTAGTATATAGAGAAATAGAAAAAAAAAAAAAGAGACTAACCAAAAGGTGAAGATGAGATGAGAGGATGATGTTTAATATTTTTATATAATAATCCAAATTCAATAATTATAGATGTTGTCCCAAATAGGGTGGCTAATCACAATTAGCAGAAAGCAATTAAGGTTTTAATTTAGTTTAGTATGAACTAACCTATAATACAATTCAATTGGTACCCGATACAAACAAGCATACACAATCAATTCAAATATAGCAAAAAAAAATAGAGAGAGAGAGAAATTGAATACGTGATATGATTACGGAGGTTCGACCCGTTAGGACTATTCTAAGCTTAGTCGTACATCTCCAGGACTACAACTTCAAACCAAATCACCTCTTACACCAAGTAACCAAGGTGGATTGGCCTAATTCGAAAGACAAATGACACCATGGCTTCAAGTGAGATAAGCTTTCAACATATTCCAACCTTCATTTAGCGACAATGTTGGGGTGGTGGTATTTGAGGCTACTTTATCTCTCAAACTGATCTACCTATGAAGCTTAGGTTGGGAGTAATCCTAGTACTAAAATGCTCAAATATGGATATGTTCTGGCTACACAAAAGTCTCTAAAGTGATAAAACAAGGGTGATTTAAATAGCCCATGAAATAGCCTCTTTTACCAGAAAAAAAAATAAGTCAAGCCATTATCTAATACCCTAGGGCGTCACTTGATGCTAGAATATGATCGTTTAAATTGTCTTGTAGAAAAACTAGCCATTAGGGTGTTACTTGACGTCCCAGGACGTCACACAACGCTGCTGAAAATTTTAACAAACACAGTTTTCTATTTTGACTAAACCATTAGAAAGAGTACAAAAAGATCTACAACTTTCATCTTTGTGTTTCTTCAAATTTGAAACAAAAAGTGGTCAAAATAGGGTCGAAAGAGAACTGCAGCAAAAAAACTGCTACTATTGTTCCATTATCTAACCTTATAGGGCGCTACAAAACGCTACTACCAGTTTCAACAAATAGTCTTTTGTATTTTGACCAAAATTTTCTGCTTCGAACTCCGATTGACTTGATTCAAAAATCATTGAAAGTGGACATAAAATATTTACAATTTTCATATTTTGAGATTCTTCAAATTCGAAACAGAAAATGATAAAAAAAAAAGCTCGAAAGTGCAGTGCAACAATATGATTGTTGTTGTGACATTGTGTAGCACCCTAATTGCGTTGCCTCTTGAGACATTTTGGTGTCAAAAACCATCCATTAGATGACCAACAATTACCATAAGTAATGCTAAATATCATTACTTAATTTTTCACTTGAAAGTTGAGCTTTTCTATCTAACTAGGTCATTATGAGAGATATAAAGTTTCAATATCTATTAACCTAGTCTAAACTTATTTCAAGTATTTTGAAAACTTGGTCTTGATCTTGGTTGACTTATTCAATCTTCATCTTCATGATATACTCATTTTTGAGTTCATGTACCGGTTTCATACCAAATCATATCCTACATTGCGAACTCACAGAAAATTGTTAAATGTCAAATGATATTGTTTTGTAGTCGAAAAATCAGGAGTTGTTTAGTACAATAATCTATCACTTTTGATGATTTTCAAAATAATATCATTAGTAAAGCGATTAAAATTTGACATTTCACAAACTTTACTGCAATACTCTTCCTTTTTGTAAATTGACAAAAGGTGAGAATCATAATAAGCTTCCCTAAATTTTTGAAAAATAGAATTAGGTAACCAAATTAGCGAACTACTCAAAATAGTGTGACCAAATTTAACCTCTCAAATATCTAATAAAAAGATAAAAATAAAGAGGTTCCCCCTAACATTTGGTTTATAAGACCAGGGATAAAATTGATATTTAGGCCACCTTTAATACTATACCATTAATTGTACCACTAGAAGTACAAGTTTTTTTTAATCCAATTATCTTTGAAATTACCATTTGATTTTGTAAGTTTTCTTTCCAAAGAATTATGTCTATTTTGACAACATTAGGTGCAAAAATGCATTTGTTGGCTTAGGTATAAGAATGGTAATGAGTTCTAAGATATTCGACTTTCTTCTTTAGGATCATTAGATGAGGCATTGAATTTTTTTTCTCGATTCTTTTTTTTTTAATGTTGGAAAACATTCTTTTGATGCTTATTGGATTGAGCCTTTTGATTTTGAGAGAACTTTTGCTCTTTAAATTCATGAAACCATCCATTGGATCCTCTAAAATAAATTTTATTGGACCCCTTTGGAACATAAACCTTCTTCTCTTGAATTTGCAAATTTATTTTTGTTTTACACTCTGGTATCTTTAGGCTTCCATTGTTACATATGTGCATGGCCACAAGAATTCTTAGGTTTTTAAAAATGTATGTTTTGTGCATTTTGTTTTACATTTTTGTTTGACAAGTTTCTTTTCTTGGTTTGAGATGGCTTAAATATTATAACATGTAAATATTTTAATATTTTTAAATACTATATAGATTATATTTTAATTTTATTTTTTTAATAATTATTTATAATTTAATAGGTTTAAATATTTTTATTTTTATGAATTTTATTTCTTGATCATGAGAAAAATACTAAAATTTTAAGATAAAGTACGGTGTAAAATTATATATATACAACATATTGCAAAAAATAAAATAATATAATTTAGTAAAAAAATGCATATCAACAATACAAAAGCATACTAATATTAAAATTACATAGAAAAAATTATTTAAAATATTAAAAAGTACTAAAAATATTTTAACAAAATACTCGGAAGTACGTATAGAAAGGAAAATGGCCAGTATCGTTTTTTTAAAGTTCGATATTGAGAACCTATTGTTAAAATTCTGATAGTTTTAGTAATATTTTCGCAATTTAATAACATTTTAATATTTCTTTTTATTCTTTCGGACAAGTGAGGCTTTTCCTTTTTAAATGGGCTGTAAAAATTATATCTAGCCCAATTCTGCAATTCATAGGTTGTGGACGTTAGTAAGGCTGAAAACGGTAGCCGTTTCAACTGTTTTTTCGTTTCGTTTCGTCCGGAACGGAATGGTAACGGATAAGGATTTCAGTTTCGTTTAAGGAACGGAACAACTAACGCAAATAAAAATATTGTTTCGTCTCAGAACAGAACGATTAGTGAAACTGGTACATTTCGTGGTCGTTTATTTCGCGCATTTCATCTAAAATTTTTTTCATGGTTTTATTATTAGATTGCAGAGGACCTCAGTGGAGAGATCGAGGGAGAAACGAGTAAAATTAGATTTCTGCAGCGTCGCTCTGTCATTTCTCCGCCGAACACAGTCACATCTATCTCTCTCGCCTCTACACCACCCAGTACAATCGTTGTCGAGAGCGAGAGGTGATGATGGTGCCTCCTTCCCTTTCCCGCGTGACCTAACCTGTCATTTCTCTATCTCTGTTTCATACAAAATGCAGAATAGTTTATTTTCTTGCATCTTAATGAAAATGCAAAATAGTTAGGTAGTCAAAGACGATTATAACCGTTTTGATCGTTCCCATCAACGAAACGATCAACGCAACATGTGTGAAATGAGTACAACAATCAATGCAATAAGTACAAAAATTTCGTACATCAATGCAACGGTTAATGAAAATGACCACTTTCGTGGTCGTTTTCCACGTTATGCACCCCTAACGTTAGATAAGATATGACTAAGCTCTTACAAGTTATCAGTCAGCACAGCAGTTTGCGTAATCACACTCTCTTGTATAGTTGTATTGCATGTAGCATCAAATGTAAAATAATTTGCAGATGTATTTATGTATATTATTCTCCACTATTGTAAAAGGTGCATGGTGAATTGGTGATGCATGGTGATCTGTTGTAAGCCCATTTATTCTCCGACCAGAATAAATCCATGTATGCCCCTTGACTAAGAAGTGGTGCATATATGGTGATGCACTTGTACTTTCTCTACTAAGTATACTTCTATCACCATGCCGACTATGTATATATAAAATTTTGGTTAATGAATGTACAATTGAAACGCTAGCAGCCTCCAAAGTGGGTGTCTAGGTGGGAACTTGAAAGCCTTAAAAAACGAATTAACCATGGGTTACATATGCTTAGGATTGGTTAATTAATGAAGGCTTACTGATAGACTCTGTTTTTAATACCGCACACACCCCTACCGGCTAGGTGACCGAAATTTGGTATTTTCTGGTATTTTTTAAATTTCCTGTTATCTTTCAATACTAGATACCGTCGTTTCAGTCACTGTTCCAGTTTTCGATATTATCAAGGTTTTCTGGTATCCGGTATGCTATTGAAAACACTGCTGAGAAATTCAAAACCTAATTTTTTCAACAAAAAGAAAAAAAATATATATATGGAATCTAATCTTTCTGATTATCAGGAGCTCAGATCCACAATGGATGAGATTGATATATGATGACGTCAGTTAGATATTTGGATGGGGTTGCATTAGCGTGCCACAATGAATCTGAACTCATGATCCACTATAGATGAGATGAAACCATGATGGGTTGGTGCCTTGGCGGCGAGCCGGCGGCGGCGACACTTTTAGGAGTAAGACAACAATTAATGGACTTAACTGACGTATATGGCACTAAGTAAGATTTGATGCCATTTAAAATGAGTTTGATGTGCATTTCCCAAGTAACTTCTTAAAAAGCTATATATTTTTTGACTTTTTGTGTTCTTGACAGCTCAAAAAAGTGAGTCGATCGATGTGCTTGTAACAAGCTTCCGATATGTCATGTACTTGCCAACACATGAGTGTACTCCATGCATGTTTACCGTATCCGAAACGTGTCTATATGTGGAACTTGCAGGAATCCTTATCCGACGTGTCCGATAAAGATACGGCATATTTTGTAGTGCATCCGTGTTACTTATCAGTTGAATATACATCATATGGAAATTATTATAAAAAACACATTCGTAATTTCTATTTTGATAAATTTTTAACGAATTAATATTGAATTTTTTTTTTGACAACCTCTGGAATAATTTTACTGCATGTTTGACACAACTGCCTCTAAATTACGTCAAATTGAAAAATTGAAATTATTTCAGACGTGCCGCTCAGCAGTTAGTAGGAAGTGCTCAGTTCTCTATGGCTCCGTTTGGATAAGGTGTGGGAAGAAGAGAAAAAAAGAAGAAGTGAGAAGAAGTATTGGGAAGTGTGTGTAATTTTGTGAAGAGTTCGAATTGTTTATAATAATTATTTATCTCTTATTCCTTCTTCCCAAATGGAATTCAAACGGAGCCTATATAATGATTTCTGAAGCATTTGTCTTATTCTGAGCTCCAGATATTCAGAAAGATTACTTTTTTTTTGTGTTGACAAATTAATTAAGTTTAGATTCATCTATTTATCCAAACGAAAAAGGATCGGCTATTCGTAAGCATTCATTAATTAACAAATCCTAAGCATAACTAGCGCATGGTTAATTCTTTTTGAAGGCTTTCCAGTTCCACCTAGACACCCACTTTGGAGGCTGCTAGCGTTGCAATTGGATCTCCATGAACCAAATTTTATACATGCGTATGATGGTAGCGTTGCAATTGGATCTCCACGAACCAAATTTTATACATGCGCATAGTTGGCTTGTGAGAATGTAAAGCGTACGTGACCCCCCTTCCAATCCTAATGCAACCTCATATATATATAGGCATATCGTATATGCATATGCAGCAAATGCCAGATGCTTAATCTTGTTCTCTCATCAAACGATTTGCAAATTAATACTATAATCTAAACCATGCTCACCTACCTTACTTCAGCCATCTTTACCTCCCTCCTCCTCCTCTTGGTCTCAACTAAATCCAAAGGAGATGAGGTTTCGGTCATCCCGAACCCTTCTCTTTCTCCATCAGACATCGATCTGTTGGAATTCCCACTAAATCTCGAGTATCTCGAAGCCGAGTTCTTTTTATGGGGCTCACTTGGTTATGGTCTTGATATGGTGGCACCAAACCTCGCTGCTGGTGGCCCACCCCCGATCGGTGGCAAGAAAGCCAATCTCGATCCTGTCACTCGTGATATCATCTTGCAATTTGCATATCAAGAAGTTGGTCATCTCAGGTCTGATTTTCATTATTTGACCCCATTAGAATGTGAATTTGATAATTCTAAAGAATATATGTTTATCCATCTAGTGATCCAAATATACATACACTTTTATAATTAAGTGATAATGTGATTTGAGTCTACAATCTTTAATTTGTAGGGCCATAAAGAGAACTGTAAAAGGATTTCCGAGGCCATTACTTGATATTAGTGCAGACAACTTCGCAAAAATCATTAACAATGCCATGAAGTACCCATTATATCCGCCGTTTGATCCTTACGCAAATGGACTTAACTTCTTGATTGCATCATATATCATTCCTTACGTCGGCCTCACTGGATACGTCGGGGCAAATCCCAAACTCCAGAGCGCTCAAGCTAAAAGGGTATGCAATTTAAAAACAAAAATGAATAAATAAATTGATATCGACTATATAATTAAATTCTTTATATTTGAATAATGTAGCTCGTAGCAGGACTTCTGGGGGTAGAATCTGCACAAGATGCGGTGATACGTGCATTGCTACACGAGAGAGCATCACTAAAAGTGCAACCATACGACATAACGGTGGCAGACTTCACAAATCGTATCTCCGACCTGAGAAACGACATAGGCAAGCAAGGCCTCAAGGACGAGGGATTAATCGTGCCATTAGAGCTAGGGGCAGAAGGTAAGATCTCTGGTAATGTCATAGCTGGCGATAGGGACTCCGTGGCGTATGACCGCTCGCCAGAGGAGATACTGAGGATTGTGTATGGCACTGGAAGTGAGAGCATCCCTGGCGGGTTCTTGCCTTGGGGTGGTGATGGCCAAATTGCTCGGTCTTATACTTTTGGAAAATACTAGATGTTATTCCTAAATAAAGACAAGGAAAAAAGAAATAAAGAAAATGTTAAATGGGAGCTAGCTAGATGCATGCAACATATATATATGAAGTTCTTATTTTCTATGGGGCTGGTTATTAGGAATGCATGTGAAAGCATATAATTTAATGGTTCGGATAATAAAGGTCTTTGTATTCTATATTTAGCATTCATTTTATTGATCTTTCATTTCTTATTTAGTTAAATTAATAAATAATAGACACGCAGTGACTAATTAATATATTATATAATTTAGAAATACTGATTTGCATAAATCCGTCGAATGATGAGACAATAAAGAATCGAACTGATGTATACAAGTTTTGAAATCTTATTTAAATTGAACAGACGTATATATGTTATCGAACAACATGTATATATTTTTTTTTTAAATCTTTTGAATTAATTTGAAAATACTTAATCAAAGATTATCACATTCTTCCCTTTTCTTTGAACAATCAAAACACACACCCGCTGCAGGTCTCAAAAGAAATGTCACAGTATTCTGAATATATACACACACAAGCACAACTACAAAATTATAAATGCTTGATATGAGCAGTTGTGGATTTATAGTGGTTATTAACATAAAAAATAATAATCTATAGAACTTGGGATCCAACAATCTAAAAGTGAGGCTTTTTTCCTTGTAAATGGGCTGTAAAATTATATCCAGCCCAATTCATAAACTGTGGACTTTAGATAAAATATGTTGTCTTAACGGAAATTGATTACTGTCATTTGTAGTTTTGCCATCGCTAAACAAAAAGTGAACATATAAAATAGATAAAGTAAAAATATGTAGTTATTAAAGTGAACACATACAAACATATAAGTTCAATAAAAATAAATTGAATGTGCATATAAAAATCTGAATAAGAGATGACAACACTTATTTATTTGTAAGTGTTCATTTTGATCATCTATATATTTATCTTGTCTGTTTTATGTGTTCACATTGTGTTTAGCGATGGCGAGAGATGGCAAAACTATATTGGTTACTGGTTAGTATACACGTTCCGTCTAAATAGAACGTTAAATGAAAGAGAAAATCAGTTTCGTTTCTGAAAACAGAACGAAAACGAAACTGAAATTTATGAATATTATTGAAGCGGAATGAAACGGAACACGAAAATGGACTGAAATCAATAGGAATTGAAGGACGGAACGTTAAATGGAACAGAAAACTGTTTCCTTTGACAAAACGAAATGAAAACGGAAGAGATTTTTGATTCGTTGTTTGGAACGGAACAGAAACATAATTGGCCTGTTTCGTGGACGTTTTGCCCGTTTGACGGATCTACTAGTTAGGGTGCAAATGCAACTCCGTTTCAACTGTTGATCATTTCGTTTTGTCCCTTTGGAATGATTAACAAAATTATTTTTCTGTTTCGTTTGTTAAATGAAACGATTGATGAAATTGACCTCTTTGTTTAGTTTATTTTCATTTAACCATTTTATATCATTTTTATATATTTTTATGTATTTTTTTAAGTATTTATGAATAAATTTTGATGAACCAAGAATATTGCAGTATCAAACCGACCAATTATGCATGCGAAATAAGAAAATATGTACAAAAATTAATTGTCCAACAACAAATCGAACACAGTTACATATTTTGATAATTTCGAAATAGGAAAACATGTATAACTAAAATTGATCGTCTTGATATATAGTCTTTTGAAACGAAACGGTTAAAGCAAATTAATTTTTATTTCGTTTCATAAACGAAAATATGTTGTTTCGTGATCATTTCGTTGCATTCGCAGGCCTAATACTGATTATATATTAAAAGCTCTTATAACTTATAAGTTATCTTTAAGTAAAGCAGTTTTGCATAAACACACTCCTTGCATTGTATGTAACATCAAAAAGTAAAATAATTTGCACATGTACATTCTCTTGCTCTCCAGAATTGTAAAAGGTATCGCTTTAATATTAGCAATTTGGCATGAAATGGGTGATCTGTTGTACCCCATTTGTTCTCCGCCTAGAATAAATCCATGTAGGCCCCTTAATAAACTAAGGAGCAGTGCATCGTGATGCACATAATACTTTTTTTTTTATATACTTTTATCGCAAGCCGACTATGCATATATAAAATTTTGGTTCATGGAGGTCCAATTGTAAGATTAGCAGCCTCTAAAGTGCGGACAAAGTTAAAAATAATATTAAAATATTCAGAAATTTAAGAAATATTACTAATTTAATGGGAATTTTAGCAATAGATTCGTAATATCGTATTTTAAATAACCGATACTGATATCGATATCAACTTTTACGCCTTTTCAATTATTTTAATTATTATTTTTTATGTTTTCATAATATATTTTAATGTATTTTATTAATGAAAAAGGTAAGCTATATTTGTTTTTAATGCATTTCATTTGTATTTTGTTATTTTGTATTTCTTATATATAGTTTAATTATTTAATTAAAAATTAGTTATTTATTAATAAAAATAATTTTAAAAAATAAGATAGTCATTTTGTATTTTCTCCAAAATTAGTTATTTATTAATATAAATTAGTTCTTTGAAAGAACGATATTATCTCATTATTTCAAAGAACAATATTGTGATAATATTTATATAATTCATATTATTTTAATATTTCCAAAATTCTGAATGTTTTAATATTATTTTTAATTTTTTCGGCTCTAAAGTGGATGTCTATCTGCAGATTGAAAAGCCTTCAAAGAGTATAAAATTACATGAGTTATGCTCAAGCTTAGTGATAGATGCTCCTTTCCTTTAGGATCTATACGGAATCTAATCTCCATGCCTTTATGTTTGATTATTAGAAGCTCCGAATAGGACAGTTTCTTCATAAACGAAAAAAAAAAAAAAAACTACAACAAAGAAGTATTTCAAAAATTATTATATAGCAATATATGAGAATTGAAGATTTTGTACTAAGTTCTGATTAGTACATCTGTAGATTAATCAGTTTGGCTTAGTTTAGAGGCATCTGGCATAATAGCAAAAATATTTTAGTAGTTATCATAAAATAATTACAAATTTCATATTAATTTTAAGATGGATCATACTTGAGCATAATTACAATTTTCATAAAAATAATCTTTAAAAACTGATAATATGATATGTTCTTTGTGATTTACATATTTTTTATAATAAATAAACTAATCTAATTTTGATGTCATTGTAGCGACCTATAAAAAAAGGAACAAAATTAAATTGTCAAAACTTCGTAGCTCTAGTACGCATTTATGTATATTTAATTTTAGCTTACAGGTAAATGAGATTTATTGATGATAACATTTCCAAAAAAAATTTATGATAAACAGATTTTTTATTTTTAAACCAAAAAATTTATTATATACCAACTCTGCACGGAGACATTTCAAGATAAGTTGTACTCGTGTCTGGCAGACGGATGGAACACGCCATAGAACATCAATATGGTTTGTGATGTCAAGAACCCCAAATAGCTTAAGGGATTAATTGGGACACACATAGCTCATGTTAGATGGCAGCAAATCTTAATTAGTGCCATCCACGTCATGTAAATCCATTGTTGTATTACTCCTAATATCTTCCCATACGGACTAAAATAAGTGTCGCCGCCCACCCAACATCTCCTGATCTCATTCGTAGAATCGTAGTGGATCATGGGTTCAGATTTATTGTGGCACGCTTATACAGCCCCATCCCATCTCCAAGTGAGGTCATCCATTAAGGGTTCAGATTCTTTGTGGTAGGCATATGACAGCCGTCTGAGCAATACTTAAAAGTGTCGTACATTAGATCATTGATGAACTTATTGATATTCAGAAATTTTTTTTTGTTTTTAAGATAAATTGGAGGTCTAAACCACCCAACTTATTTTTAAATTAAATGTCTATGAAAGACTTCCCAGTCGGATTACTCAAAGAGTCAAGATGTATTGCTCTTTGCCACTATATGTTCTCGATATTCAGATTTTTTTCCATACAAATATGGATTTAACATTGATATTCTAGTAATTAAGGACAGAAAAATACAAATCATGTGAGAGAAAATAATTACGATCTCCCGGTAATCCGACGAAATTCTTCAAATTATCGATCTCCCTACGGAATTATGTTAAAGGAATAATTTTGAAAATCTATGAAATGTGCAATAACATTAATCTGATCCCCTGTTTCTCAAAAAAAAAAAAAACATTAACCTCCCCATATTAGATAAAAGTGCGCAGGAATATGAAATGTTTGGATGTATTGGAAATTTGGAATGGAGATAATTGACAGTATGGATAGTCAAAACAAATTTATATTTTTGAAGTCGAATGATTGGAATATGGAATGGAGATAATTGACAGTATGGATAGTCAAAACAAATTTATATTTTTGAAGTCGAATGATTGGAATATGATTTGTATTATAAGTATGTTGATCGTAACTAAACAACAAAGATGATGAAATTTGATTAAAATTTTACATTTTTTTTTTTTTTTGAAGAAAGAGGGAGGTCTTTGCCATCCAACTTTTTTTTTTTACATTTTATCGAACATTTTTAACAATTTCTTATAAAATACTAAAATGGCACTCAAACTATGTGAAAAAGTAATGAGAAAGTTTAATATATACTATGGTGCATAGGCCATTCTATGCATTGCAGTCCTTTTCATCGGAATATTTACAATTTGACAAATCTAATTTAACCAACCTAATCTACATATTGAAATTTTCTAAAAAAACCAAAATTTACAATTTTAAATTTTATTATTATTTTTTTCGAATTTTTTAAAATCTGTCATTTTTGGAATATTGTAAATAGTGGTTTGCTTCCAAAAAAAACAGGTTTTAAAATATTTGAAAAAAATAGTAATAAAATTTCAAAAATTATAAATTTTGGTTTGTTAGGAGATTTCAATATGTAGATTAGATTGATTAAATTAGATTTGTGAAATTGTAAAAATTCCAATGAAAAAGACCGCAATGCATAGAATGGTGTATGCACCATAATGCATATTAAACTTTCTCAAAAGTAATACACCAATCGATGCATATGGCAACTCATGCTCATAATTTTTTTTAAAAAAAATTTCCAATAATTTGCAAAGTATTGTCAAAATTATTAAGTTAATCTGTCATAAATGAATTATGTAAAATCATGTTAAAACTTCAACAGTACAAGTGTACAACTGTTGCCATAATTTAGTTATGGTCTCATTATTTCAAATATGGATCTCATGTTGACAAATAAACAGTAATATGTGATGCAATTCTATATTGTTGCTATTTCTAGCCATATCATATTATGTTAATTATTTGGATAATTCCAGAGCCAATGCGCTGACTTGCTGGTTGCTACTTGCTACTTTGCCATAGGTTGGCAACCAAGAAATTTTGGGTCCTTTTTTGCGTCCCTATCTGACCTCTTTCTGACATATATGTGAGTGTGACCTTTAGCCCATGTGCTTTCGCTCTCTCCCTCTTCTCTCTATCTGTCCTGTATTCCACGGCTAGTATAACTAACCATAGTATATTGAATACAGAAATCAAGCTTAAATAGAAACAGGGAACAAGTATGTCTGATTCTTCTCCCTCCTCCAGGGACTATATATCCACAAAAGACCTTATCCTTCCCCACATCATGAGCAAAAACGAGATCGAAAAGGAAATGGCGACGATTGATATGACATTGATACAGAAATCAGCAAAACAGCTAAATTTCGGGTCATATGAAGAGAAGGAAACGGCGGCTAAAGAGATTAAGAGGTTGGCAATGGCTGATGGATGCGTTAAGAGGTTATTGGCCGAGTTGGGGATTGTGCGATCGCTCGTCAGTATGTTGACAGATGGCAAAGATGGGGATGGCTTACCGGGAAGGATCTCAGCTGCCGAAGCCTTGATCGAGCTTGCTAAAGGAACCTTTAGGTAACCTGACTGAAACTTTTTACATTTTAGTTTGCTTTTTTTCTAATTTTAAAGTAAAGTTAAGTTTCCTTGAAATTATCGTCTCAGTGTATATATATTGAATAGTTTCTTATTGGTCTGAGCTCTGATGAACTCATACATTTGTATATGTTATTGATATAAAAGAAACTCAATTTAGGATTGGATGTATATAACAAGTCTATGGTCAGAGAGGGACAGTGAATGTGTTTGTGAAGTCATTATTTTGCTTCATCGCTGAATACGCCTTTCCTGTAAAATATCATCTTTCTTTGTTCACATTCTTCAAAGTAGACTAATTCTCAGAGCGTAAACCAGTAGTGCTACATGCATTTTTAATATGATATTCCGTAATGTGATTTTAAGTGAAGAAAATTTTAAGGCTTTCTTAATTTGTCAAAATATTCAGGTATTAACGAATAAACAAAGGTACACTACAAGAAATATGATATTTACATATACAAGAAATATGATATTTACATAGACTTTTATAGCTAGATTTTTTTATTTATGTTGGTTATTGTTCTATTGATAGATTTACTTGATACATTAAATCTAGCAATTTTTTTAGCAAGACTCAATTTTCTAATAATAGCTCTTAAAAAATCTAGCAATTTATTTTTATAGACTTTTATGAATCTTGTAATATCTAATGTAGCAAAAATAAATTGTTAGACTTTTTCAAATTGCTACACTAGATATTACAATATTAGAAAAGTCTATCAAAAATAAATTGCTAGATTTTTAAGAAGATATTAATAGAAAATTGAGTCTTGCTAAAATAAAATAGATTTAGTACCTCAAATAAATCTAGCAATAAAAAAATAAATCTAGCAATAGATCAATGTCCAATATAAATAAAAAAGTTTAGCAATAAAAATCTATCTAAAGAGCATCACTTATAGTGGTAGATAGTTGTGTAGGAGACTACCCTTCTTAGTTCTTAGAGGTAGTGATTTCCTACCTATGGGGCCGTTTGGAATTTGAGGAATTTCATATTCCTAGGCATAAATTTATCGGGAAGTGTGTAACTTTGTGAAGAGTTTGGATTGTTTATAATAAATTTATGCCTAGGAATAGGAAATTTCCCAAATTCCTCAAATTCCAACTTCCATCCAAACGGCCCCTATAAACTTTTTAGATGCAATAGGGATATGCGTCGAAACTATACTTTTTAACAATTAATAATAATTTTAAGAAGGGTTCATGTGACTAACTTATAGAGATAAGATGACAATAATAAAACGAAAATATAGTACAGATGGCCTAAAACGTATACCAGTACATATTGGGTACAATTACGAAGTAGAAACATGCCATTTATAAACTGAAAAAAAAATGTACAATTTATAATACATAATCTGCTAACGTTGTGAAAAATACTAACAATAAGGTCTGGTTATATTTACAAGTGGAATATAATTATAATGTAATAAAAAGGGTCTGCTTAGTTTTACAACTTTTCTTTGTTTCTGTATGAAATAATACATCCTATAATTGCGTATGAAAGCCACACAGGAAAAATGTAAAAGGAGGAAAATATCTGGATCATATAAAATACATTGAAACTGATTAAATTTGACTTTTCCTTCCTCTGATCAGATAATGATTCCGGGTCTTTTGGTCTTTGAATTTGGTATGGTTAGGCCTATCCTTTTCCTCCTCTGAGTCTCTGACATTGAGATTTGGAAAATTTTATAAAGCGACAAACTATTGACCCACTATGATGTAACAAATATTGACCCAGGATTTAGTCAGAGATTGTTCTCTGTTTTCAACTCTGTTTGTTGCTATCGTGCTTCGTTTTTCTTTCTTTTCTTATAGGAGTCGGGTTTGTGGGGACTGGTTACCGAATTATAATATCATCGTTAATAAGCATACAATATCATTTTTTAATGTATTTTTTATTTTTTTATCTTGTTGCAAAGTAAGTTGTCATCTTGAAAGAGCATATAATTTTCTTTGGATTAATTCTCCTTTAATTAATAAATATTTTTTTATTCAAATTATATATACTTTTTGTTAGTTTAACGGTAGATTTAGAAATTATGTACAGAGTATCCTGACCGAATAATACTTTCTTAATGAAAAAGTGCAAACAATTTATTTACGTATGAAGAATCTTTTTGAGCTGCTAAAGTTATGCTTTTGGTATCTGTCCAAACTTTACTGTTACAAGGAGATGGTAACATGATTAATGGTGCCCATACAATGTTATCGTCAACTGTCAATTATTGAAAAATAGTACCAAGTTGCTGGAAGAAAAGCATATTACAGAGATAAGGAGACATTTTCTCAGATGGGTAAAGAAAAGAAGGCATGAGGCTTATTATTTTCAAAACGATTGACTTTGCAATGTACCTAACCGAATATTATTTGATCAGTGAAGTTATCATTGTGGAAAGAAAAAAGCCAATTAGCATTATCAAACCACCAATACAGAGCAATGCGACCCCTCAAGCATTGTTATTATTATATTTCAATAATTTTAAGTGTTGAGAAACATTGAACTATTGATTTCTCTTGTAAGTTATTATGTTATAATATTTATGGCTCCATTTGGATGGCTTCTTCTCGGAATAAGGAATAACCACTTTTTATTAATAAATTTATTTCTAACCATCCAAACTCTTCACAAAAGTTACACACTTCCCAATAAATTTATCCCTTCCCAATAAATTTCTTCCCTTCTTCCTTCTTCCTACCTTATTCTCAACGCATCCAAACGGAGCCTATGTTCCCAAGGGAAACATTTTCACGGGTACATCGGAAAAATTTTATCTTATTAAGTAGTCTATGTGCGAATGTCCTGTTAATCAGGTCAAAGCAAAGAAGTCATAAACATAAAATTAACACTTCCCCTGCACAATTATAGAAGCGACTTTTTAATTTTTTTTTCCATTTCAGTTAGAATCTTTTAAATATTTTTTCTTCAAGTGTAATGCATGTTTGAGTCAATTATTGACTAAATATAAATCTTCAATTGAACATAACTGTTCTTGATATTTCATGGCTACCAATTTTTCTTTCTAGGAAATATTATCCTAAATTTTTTTACTCCAATGGACTATTTCAATTATACATTTCTTGTGATTAATTTCAGGAATAAAGTGCTCATGGTAAAAGCAGGCCTCATCACAAAATTACAACAGCTGATGGATAACAAGGAATTCTCAAGGAGGCAAGAACTACCTCTTCTCCTCTTATCAATTTCTTCATTAGCCAAAACCAATTTTCATTTTGCCACTCGACAAATTTTCCCATTTCTAATAAGGACCCTCAATTCAAAAGAAACCCCTTTAAACACACGGCTGACATGCCTTGAAACTTTGTATAACTTTTCAATACAACTAGACAACATCAAGTCTATGGTAACCAGTGGTGCAATCGATGCATTGCTAATCACCTCATTAGACAAAGAAACCTCAGAAGAAGCATTATCTGTACTCAGTAACTTAATATTATCTGCTGAGGGTAAAAGGGGAATAGAAAATCATCAAATGGCGCCAAAAACATTAATAGAGATCATGTCGCGAGAAGAAAACCCGAGATGCCAAGAGCTCGCTTCTTACTTGGTCTTGGTTCTTGCTCACGGTAACAAAGAACAAAGGCGAAAGATGCATGAATGCGGCATAGTTCCAGTGTTACTACAACTTGCCTTGTTAGGAAGTCCACTTGCTCAAAAGAGAGCACTGAAAATTCTGGAATGGTACAAAAATGAGGGGCAGGAGAAGGGATGTGTCCATTCTGGTCCTCGATTGGAGACTGTATCAAGTTTGGTACTCAGTTCAACAAGTGATGGAAACACAGAACAGAACAACATCGCTGTCAAAAGAATGGTGAAACAAAGCCTAGATAGAAACATGACTTCTTTACTCCAGAGAGCTACCACTTCAAGGGAATTCTCTAGTATTAGTGAGAAGGCCTTGGTTTTCAGCTCAAGTTCTAAGAGTTTACCTTATTGATTAATGAGTTTGTTCAGTTTGATTTCGATATGTAATTTTGTTGTACTCAGTGTAGAATACTTGATTTTTAATTCATGATGCTCAGTTGGAAAACTTGATTCTGGTAGAAGGAACTGAAGTTAAAAAAACGTTAGACAAAAAGAACATAATTAACTTGTTTTTGAATAATTTTTTTTAATTAAAAGCCCCTCAAAGGTTAAAGCATAGAAGCCTGCAACAAAATGGGATGTCTACACTTGAATAATTCTATGATCCGCCTAATAATTAAACAACATGTGTCCTATGTCTTACTTTTTCAAAATGAACATACACAAAAATAAAGTGAACAAATATAAATATAAGATGAACAAAGAATCAAAGTGTACAGATACAAGAATAAAAATGAACATATGTAACAAACAAACAAGTAGAAGCAACAAACAAAGTGAACTCATATAAAAGATAAAATGAACATATATAGATATAAAAATGAACATATACAATAAATAAACTGGACATATAAATCAATTAGATATTCTTTTAGTATTTCTGACTTAGTAGATATTAGACACTCACTTGTTATAATTGGACAATGTCTCCTATTAGATTCTACGTTAGTAATACTAACTGAGTAAATAGTATATACTCCTTTATTATAACAAACCGAACACTTATGCGTATTAAATAATTCTTAGTATTACTAACCGTAAGGTAATATATGATAATTTAAGAGGAAAAAACAAAAAGGAACGGAGAAAGAAATAAGGAGAAAGAGGTAGAAGAGAAGGAGAGAATAGGAAGTACATAGAAGAGGAGAGAAAGATGGAGGATAGATGCAGAAGAAAAATGTAGGAAGTAGAGGAAGAGAGCAGAGACATGGAAGGAAGGAAAAAGGAGGGGAGGGGAGACGCGAGAAAAAAGGAGGGGGAAGGAGGGATCGCTCCATCATGTTGGATGATGTGGATGGCGATTAATTGGATGGTAAGTTGAAATTTTCTTTGCAAAGCTATATATTTAGGGGTGCAAACACGGCTCCAATTAACCGTTGATCGTTTTATTTCATCCCTTCGGAATAGTTAATGAAACTATTTTTGTTTAATTTGTTAAACAAAACGATTAACGAAACAAGCTTCTTTCGTTTCGTTTATTTTTGTTTAACTGTTTTACGTCTTTTTTATGTATATGTATATATGATTTAAGTATTTATAAATAAATTTTGATTAATCAGGAATATTGCAGTATCAAATCAGTCAGTTATGCATGTGAAATAGAAAAACATGTATAAAAATTAATTGTCAAAAAACAAATAGAACATAATTATGTGTTTTGATTGTTTCAAAATAGAAAAACATGTATAAAAATTAATTGTCATTTAATTGATCTTTTCGATTTTCTTCTGAAACGCGACGGTTAACGCAAATTAAATTTGTGTTTCGTGCCATAACAAAACGATTAACGAAAATGGATTATTTCATGATGTTTCGTTGTGTTTGCAGACCTATATGTACCTATACCTATGGGCTACGGCCCAAATTTACATTTAAATTGTTGGGTTTCAAGGGATAACTGTAGTATTTACGACCCATATTTCTCAAGGAATAACTGTAGTACTTACGACCCATATACTCGAATAGGCTCGCTACTATCCAGAAGGTCCAGCCGTCCAGGACTCCCAAATAGTTCCGCTATTAATATGATTAATGGGCCCACAAAATTTGGAGTCAGTATGATATTGAAAATAACAAACATTTTGATCAAAAAAATAAAAAATAAAAAATAACAAACATACATCATGAAACTTCCCGTGGAATTTTTTTTTTTTACAGAAACTATGCCTAATTTTTAAAGAGATGTTCTAATACTACAGAATTTTTAATACCACATGATATTACAATCTCATTTTTATTATATTTAACATTTTAAATCTCAAGTGTTGAATTTAAACCGTTGATATTGATTCATTTTCAAGAATAATGTGTCCCTATAAAATTTTATAATTTCAGGTGACAAATTTATACTAAATTAAAGTGTCAGATAAATGAATGAGTTTACTGTGGTAGATCAATTTTAGTGCATTTAACTTTTGACATTTTTCATTTAGTATGAATTAAAGCTCCTATTATTATTAAAAAAATTATGCAGATATATTATTTTTTTAAAGAATATAAATATTAATAATTTGAATTCAAAAACTTCAAATAATAATTAAATTATTTTGAGATTAAAAATCATAAATATAAATAAAATGGAGTTACAGCGTTATGTAAGGCCCTGATCAAAATTAATTTTTTTCATGGGAATTGAATTTGGAATTCCTATGATTTCAAAATCTCCCGATCACAATCTAATAAAAACTTGGAGTTCAATTCATTGTATCGGATTTTGTCAGAAAATTAGAGGAGTCTAAAATCCTAGGATTTTAGTAGAATTTTTGTCAGATTTTAAGAGGGGACAAATGGGCTTGATTGGAAAAGACATTAATACCCATGATCTCTCCTTCAATTAGATCTCCAATCCATTCTCCTCTACGCACCAGCTTTCTCTAGTCTCAAATATATGGCATCACCACCAAAGCATCGTCGTCCGATCAAGTGCGCGGCCGTCTCCGACCAACATAGGCGGCGCAAGGTGGCGCTTCGCTTCCGGGCCGACTCACCTCGTTTGTTCTCTCCCTCGAACCCGAATCTGAAACTGAATCTAAAGTCGAACCGGAGCAGGAAATGTCAGACGCGTCGGGTTCGTTAACGAGTTGAACGGACTTAGACCCGATTCATGCAGCTAGGTCAAAAGGACCTGAGGTGAGGTCGTGAGAGATGGTTCGCTAGACGTCCTTTTAAAATAATGAGGGCAAAATGGTCAATTTTTAGGGTTTAAATCATTTCCTATCAATTCTTCCATTATTAGTTTTGATCACGGGATTTTAATTAGAAATCATCTCCAATCAATTCCAATCCAATAAAATGAATTGAAATCCCAAGTCCACACCATCTTGATCATGGCCTAACACTTATGGAAATCGATTTACCTCTAGAAATGTACAAACTTCCAGTCCAGTAGCGGAGTCGTATCCTCTATTTCGTGATCTCAGCCTCGACTCCACGCGCCTCCCTCTCCTTTGTCTTCTCCCACCAGTTCGGGAACTTGAACAGATGTTGTAGACTTGTAGTTTCGACAGGTGTTTCTACTTTTTGTGTTATTTGTACAATTGCACATTTAGAACTTGGTTTCTTTCTGTTTGCTAGTAAGTCGATTCCAACGAAAATTAGGAACTTTTCATTCTTTTCTTTTATGGATAAGAACATATTGACAACGGATACCTCGAATTTGAGAACTGTCCTTTAATTTGGATTTTTGATATGTATTCTAGTTGTATGCCACCAAGGATAAATAATAAAATTTATTGAAAATTTACGATTCATTGACAAAAAGTGGTTCCCAATTGACAAGAAATTTTATACATGATCAATCTATAGAGTTTATCAACAGACATTTTTATTTATAACTACAATTTTCTGTTTTGAATTAAAATTATTGTGGAGATTGTCAAGTTCATCATTTGTTAATGCTTCTCAATTCTTCTCTTGTTTACATAAATCTGCTGAAAGACAACTGTAACTAGCGACCGACCTGTATTTTAATGAATTTGCTGAAAATGGTTTGTACCAAATTTTTATTATTTTTATTCGAAATCTGATTGTACCTGCAATTAGAATTAACGTAATTTCTTATAAAAATGGATCACAGATTCGCTTGAAAGAGGAAAGGATATATATATATGGCATTGTTGTACTTAACCCGGATGGGGCTTCTTGCTCTTAAAATAATTGACTCCCAGAAAGTCTACACCTTAAGGCCACACTCAGCCCCTCTTCCAGGGTCAATTGCCTCTTTCATGGGTTGATGTCACATTTTGCTATGTATGGGGAGCTGGAGAGGTTATCTGGCTTGGATTGTTCTTTACCAGAAAGTTTCACAGGTATGTTAAGGTGTTGTATAAGCATCAGAGGGGACCAATGCTTCAGTCATTGACCCTATGAAAACCATAGATGGTCATGTTGTCTGTCACATGTAAAGGCTTGCTGTTCAGGGTAAGAATGGTAGGCCGGCACCAACTCATAATTATTATACGCTATACCTTTCCTGTTGTACCAATTTTGAATTTAGGCATCTCAGTTTCACCAGCTGAAAAATCACTTTATACAATATACCCAGGCAACAATTTTCACAGCTGAAAAATCACTTCGTATATACACCCCCAAGTTTCACAGATTGACATAAAAAGACAAAAAGTAACAACAATGGTTCGGTTATGTTGTTTGGAATCTGAATATTTTTTTACTGTGGAATGCAAGGAGATCCTATGAACTCGAGTAAATTCATATTTGCCAAGGTAATAAGTAGTTAATTTGCATGATTGATAGTTTTTGTGGCTTACAAGACTTATGAATTATGAACAGTTTGTTAGATCTGGTAGTCTTATGGCTAACTATGTGGTTGAATCCTTGATTGTATTTAGTACATACCCATGTGATCAGTAAGTAGAGCATGAGACTATGAGAGTGACTTAGCAAAAGAAACAGTTCTGTTGGGCCAAATTGGATGTTGTAAACTTCTGATCAATATTTGGAGTTTTGGACATTTGCTGGGCTTTGAGCTATCTGGTTGTATCAGTTAGTGACATAGTGCCAGTTTTTCATTCTGGTGTGTGTTTAGCTGGCTAGAAAAATGGTGTTTTGGGGTTCATATACCCTTATAACATTGATTTTAGCATGCACTTTTTCCTTTTCCTTTAATTTTATAATTAGGTGCAGCAAGTTGACTTCAGGTTTGCATGATTTTCAGTCCCTGATAAATTCAAAACTCAGGTATACATCAGGTTCGGGGTACCCTGTACCCTTGGTAAGTTCTCTATGTTGCATCTTGTCAGCTTTTTTCAGAGGTTTGGGCCCAGTCTCCATCTGGTTAGGCCAGAAGCTGCAGTTGGATATTATTCCTGCATTAACTCCGGTACCTGTGATTTATTGTTGGAGTTTGCAGCATGTGTTCACAATTTCGCATCTTTGTCATGGTGTGCTATATCTATACTGACCTGGCCCGAGTCTCTTTGTTCTTTCCACCACCTCTTTGGGAAACATTAGTTATTGTTTTATGAACCAGAATATAATATTGGAAACTAGCACTTTTTTAGTTTCTTGTAAGATATTGTATGCAATGACACACTACATTCTGTTGCTACAATTGCTAGTTTTACATTGTAGTATCCATCATGCTGCAATTTCTTTTCTTTTTATTTATTTAATTAATTTTTAATAAGCTTCTTCAAAATTGATTTTTTTCCTATAATCATTGGACATTATTTCCAGTTGTACAATTTTAACCTTTGTACTGTTGCTTCGAACTAAAAATGAAGATGATAATATATGTTCCCGGTTCCCCCCTCGTTTGTTTATAGCTAGAAAATGGAGCAGCTGAATATTAATTGTATTCCTGAAGTCGTGAATAAAGTTTAGTTCTTAAACATTTTGGGTGCTTTGTCGTGAGATTATGAACTAAATCCTTGTTCAAATCTATTATTGTGCGAACATACAATAATGGAATATATACGCAAGGAAAAGAAATTATGGTTATTTGCCTTAAATGTTTGCGCTTTTCTGGAGCTCTAATCTTAAATCTACTTTTGCTTGGATTGTTAATCTTCCTTGCACCAAAAAAAAAGTGTATAAATAGTTTATCAAAATTTATAATTTTTGTTTATTCGTACTTAAAATTTGGACTTGTGTTAATTCTCAATCGTCTAATTTATCTTGTTTATTACTTTTTCTGTAGCAAGTGACATCCTGCTAACCGAAGAGAGAAAAGTAACAAAAGAAATAGAAAACAAACCTATTAACCTACCAAATCCGAGCATGTCAAATGCTACTTTGAGTTTTGCAATTGTGCGCTTTCCAAAAGAAAAAGACCAGCTGGAAGTGGGTAGATCTAAACTAGAAAAGATAACAACCTTTTGATTAGTTTGTTAGCCTCTCTCTTTCAATCACCTTCAATACAAACCTAATCTGCATGCATGCTTCGTTGGTTGCAAATTTCTCAATGCAAAATTTGAAACCTGCGAATTGAAAACAATAGTTTGAACTCTTTTATATTAAAGTTAAGAATATATATTCATATCTTTTTACATTTAAAGTGAATACACTTTTTCTCTTCAAACAAGATTCTTTGATTTTTTTTTTCTCTTCTATAAAATCAAGTCAAACAAGATTAATTTACGTTTTTTTTTTATTTCCTCCTATTTCTTATTCATTTTAAACGATGTGTTAGTAACTTATTTTTGGCAAGGAAAATTCGTCATTTCAGTTAATTTGTTATTCTGATTGCCAGTCAGCTGCCATAAAGTGTGATAAATCTCCCCCCCCCCCCCCCCGGGTCATTAAGCCCATAGCTAGGCAAAAAGTGTACTAAATCTATCCATCCACAGAGAATCTAATTTTCTTTTTCTTAATATAATTATTCCTGCTCCTGACGGTACCACATTAAACCTTTCTGTTAATCTGCGTATCAGTGACTGGTACAGTAGCAATCTGGATTACAAACGATAAGGCCTTTCAGATGATAAAGACGTTACACACAACCAGATTGGTTGGTGCTAGTTGGCTCCAATTCTCCACAGTGCAGTGGTGGAGACATTCAATACATCTATCATTCATTGCACAAATGAGCGTCTCTTGAGTGGACTAATTTTTTTTTCGCTGTCCCCTTCTTTCGTTAGTGTACTGCTATTGCACCCACGGTGTGTAATCGCCAATTGCTAGCTACCGACACCCATAAACACTTTTTATTGGGTTTTTAGCCTTGATAAAAGTATGTTAATTACTATATTTTAGCTAAACATAATGCTCATGCCCTCTTTCCTGCCATCCATGATATTAAACAAATTCTTCAAATAGAATCATCAATCATCAAAAGTGATATCAATTTTATTGAGTATTGTTTTTTTTACTACATTTATTTTCTGATGAGTGTAAATTATTTACTCATTTAAGTAAAAATAATCATGGCTTTTTACATTTTTCGTTCGAGGAATGGTAAATTTTCATGTTAAGTTCACCAATTTTGTATATGAACCTAAAAATCATATTCATAGTGCTCTAATTATTTCGGGAAAAAAAAATCATGTACGAGATAAAGGGTTTATGTCCTTGAACCACTTTCATTGGTATAAACTGGACTTTAAACATAGATCCTTTTATTTGAAGAACTTTATAAATATTATGTAATACAATTGTGCATAATAGAGTTTCTAAAAGCTTCTGGTCCCATATAGAAATAGCTGTAGTGCATGTGGATGGGTACGTATCTGCTTATTTTATTTACACGCATTCCATCAAACTAAAATGGCTCAATTATCAGATCAATTTCTGTTTATTAGGAATTTTTGTAATATCCAATGTAAAATGAACAGTCCTCCTTTACATGCGATGAATATTGAATAACCATAGGAAAGAAATTCATAATGGAATAGGAAATAAATGCATAATAATTGTAGGAGAGGGATATTGTAAATTTGTAACTGACTAATATCAAAGAAGCACATGGGAGAGGTCGGTCCACTCATCACCAATCTTACAATGAACCAAATAGGCTCTCAACTCTCAAGTCTCAAGTGGATTCTCTATCCAATGAGTCAATGACACATCCGTGTTATCTTTTCTTATTATTTTTTATTATTTATTTATATTCCATTTTTTTTTTTTATTGAAGGAGGACAACTGGACAAGGAGTCAAGGAGTTGTCTGTGTAATGATACAAAATTTCTCTGTTTTCTTTGGTTCTTATTTTTTGGTTCTATTGAAGCAGCAGAATGGAATACCTGTGCTGTACAGTACATTTATTTTTTGTGGGACTTTCTACGGAAACGTAATAAAAGAGAAAAGAAGGGGTTTTATTTTTTGGAGTTTTTTTTTTCTACGGAATATCACAAGGAAAATGTCCTCCCAACGAGTAGGTACCAACCAATATTGGGTTGTTTAGATATTTTTATGCGTCCAGTTGATCTTGTCAGTCATTTGGTCGCATTAGACTTATGAAAACTATTTATGTCTCATAACAGTAAAAATGAAGCAACAAAATGAGAGATAGGCTAAAATCAGTCGCGACTAACGGATGAGATCGTCAGTTACGATCAAATCTCAATTTTTAAGATTCTAACAGTCGATCCAAACCGTTCAATGTGTTTTTCATATTGAAATCTCGTTGGAGACAAAATTTTATATTTTTTTCTGAAATTTTGTGTTTATTTGGTATTTTACAAAATTTTTAATCTAAACAATTCTCGACCCTTCAATAAATATTATTTTTTAAAATCTCAAAAAAAATAGTAAATAAAATCAGAAAAATATAAAATTTGGTCTCCAATGAGATTTCAATATGGAGAACACATTGAAAGGTTCAGATTAGCCATTAGAACCTCAAAAGTTGAGATATAATCGCAGCTGACGGGTCCATCCATCAGTCGTGGCTGATTTTAGCCTATCTCACAAAATAAAGTTATATTTAAGAAATAACTTTTGACGTTATTAGGTGGTAGCTTGTATGTATATATATATATATATATATATATATATATATATATATTTATATATATTTAACTTGAATTTAGTTAGCTTGATTATGTGTTAACCTTGGCTATTTAATTAAGATTAAATTGGGTCACGTTGAGCAAGTTAAAATTAGTCCATTATAATATGACTAATTCGTAATTATGATTTCAATATAAATAATGGATCCTTCATTAATTATGATTTTTAATTAATGAATGTAATATTCCTGTCCTAATTCACTATAACTAAAAACCAAATTAGCGTTCCACTATATATAAAATTCGGTGATAGGATGCATGTGGTGATCTCAAGCCAATCCATTAGTACAAGACAGAACATGCTAGCGCGGCTCCAGACTGAAGCACTCAACGGTGAGTGGTTATGCATTTATGAATCTATGATTTAATCATATATTCTTATATATGATCGTATCATAATTAATCTCTATTGTTCCTACGAGATGATTCTCAAAAAAAAAAAAAAAAAAAAACTCTCTGGTTATCTTTGGAGGTTATATACAAGTATTGCAATGGAATAGTGCCAACATTGGTTATACCATTTTTTTTTCGGTTATATACCCAAAAGTAGCTCAATATATAATCCGGGATGACTGATGAGTAACAAAACAATTAAAAATAACAGTAGAACCAGCTCTTGGTCTAGTGACAAAGAATAATGCATCTTGACTCAAGTGATGAGTAAAAGATCGCAAGTTCGAAATCCGAATGAAAAATCTTTCATAGACATTTAATTTAAAAATAAATTAAATAACTTAGAATTCCAATTTATCTTAAAAAAAAAATCACGGTTCCTTCAGCCAGTTGCTTGCTTCGTCCATCCGACTTGTACAAAGGACACTTCTTCTGTGGGCCCCACGCTGCCAGACCTGACCCAGTCTCCTCTTCATTAAGCCGAGCCCACTGGAATTCTGGAAACTTGATTAACTTGTTGCTCTTCCTTAGCAAACTCTCCAATTGTACTAGGGACCCCCTCCATACTGTCAAAGCCTTTTTTAATTTTTATCAATAATACATTTTGACAAAATCTTTTCCGATACTATATCCAAAAAAGCTGCAGATATTAGCCTTTTATCTGGAATTTTGTCATGTATTTAATTATTTTAATTTATTATTTTTACCGATCCCAATAATATTTTTGCACACTTCATCAAAAAAAAAAAAAACAAACAATAAATTTTCTCGACTGAGGAATTTAGAGCCCAGTAATTTAGTCTTTTGCAGAAAATCATAAATTATGAAAAGGTAAGTTTCTTTTGACAAAAAACATATTTAGTGATGTTAATAATATCAGCGAAGTAGAATTATAGTAGCAAAGTTTATGAATAAAATATAGATTTCTGAATGCACTGTTGAATATATAGATAGTTTGTCTATCAGATTTCGTATTTTGAGTATAGTGACATCAGTAAATCCGGAACAGTAAAATCCATAAAGTAGTGTCATGCCTCTCACATTAAATAGAAATATTCTATTGTTAGTATTATCTTTGTTTTTTTGAATTTTTTTAAATATTGTTGTAATAATTGTCAATTGACATCACACCTCAATTTTTATTTCTTTTGAGGGACTTAAATTTTTTTTTTGAGGGACCTCAATTTTTGCTCCGCTCCTCCATAAATTAGACGTTTTAATTAGAATTTTTTTTGCCATCAATGTAATTTCACGTAAAATATTATCAATTCTTCAAATCAAAAAGGGAAAAAAATTGAATTAAATTCCTTCTACAGGGGTTACACATAAAGTACAGTGCATGAAACAGGAACAGTAGCTCCCATTATTGGTATGCCGTCAATTCGAATCTTCTGAATTTCTTGTGTCAAGCTCTCTGAATCAAAATATGTTCCAGATCATGGACAAAGGTGCTTGGAGTGTTGTTGGGAGCTCTTCGTCAGTGAATATATACTTGAATGTAATCGTAGAAAATCTACAAAAAGGATTGAATACCGATGTACAGCAAACAGCATATGATGATCCTTTCTACTAAACGAAACAAAGGATGAGCAGCTGGACCGCTCAGAGCTTAAAAGAGCTCCTCCTTTAACCCTTTATAAAAGCACCTAGTAAATTTATTATTTATCAATACTTTTTTGCACCGTTGATATTTAATAATTCATATCTAGGTTCTCCTCATAATGCTGTGTTGCACGAGGTGGGGGGGGGGGGGGGGGGAATGAAAAATTAAACAAAAAAAATTATAAAACTGAATGAAGAGATATTATGATATTTTTCTTATTTGGTTGGTATTGTTTCATTCTGTTGTATCTCGACGTTTTAAGAAATAAGAATATAAAGTTTGAAAAGTTAGAAGAAAAAAAAACTACACATACTAATTAAATTATTAATCTTAATCTCATATTAATTAATTCAAAACAGCAGCTAGCAGCTGCGAAATCTTTTCCCATTTCTTCCATTCCTTCCGCACTCATTACACTAACAAGTGTGTCCTCCTCCAATAACAACCTAATAAAAATACTTACTAATACTAATAAATAAAAGAAATACAGTACTCACCACCACCTTATAAAAGCCACCTCCCCTTCTCATCTTTTCCTCTCCCACACCATGGCTTATCCAAATCACTTTTGCCTACTTTTATCAATCCTTCTTCTCTCACATCATACATTCTCACTGCATACAACCACTAGTTCCCCATTGAAAATTCACCACAACCATAGAGGCAATGGTGCCGCGATCGGTCGTAGACGGGAGAGAGCAAATGGGGCTATTTGTGACATGTTTCAAGGAAGTTGGGTCTTTGATGCATCGTATCCCATGTACAATTCGTCGGCTTGCCCCTTTGTCGAACCCGAGTTCGATTGCCAAAAGTACGGCCGACCCGATAAGATGTACCTCAAATATAGGTGGAAACCGAGTGCTTGTGAGCTACCAAGGTTAGTGATGATTTTGGGAAATTTCCATATTGCTTCAACCATAGAACAAAAAATTGATTAGACTTCTGTATTTTGCATTTCCAGTTAGAATTTTTAATTAATATATATGCCCTCACCACACTTGATGGAGATTTAGAGTCAAATTTTGAATTTGTGGAGTCTCTGTTATGTTTATGTTAATTTCGTTCTTAGCATTTCACTTTCGAGCTAGTAAAATAGAAATTAAATATAATATTTTCTTAAATTTCCAAACAAAATAGCAGCTGGCATGTAAAGTAACTGTTATCTTTATGCACTATATCGGAAGAAAACCAAATTCACGTATGTACTATCTAGTCATTCAGTCAACATCATTGATCACCAACTGATTTTACTGACATTACGTAAAAGAAAAGAAAAGAAGCATCTCAGGGTATATTGGACTCATTACTAAAATTACTCAATTTTGAAGGTTCAACGGGCAAGATTTCTTGACAAGGTACAGAGGAAAGAAGATAATGTTCGTAGGGGATTCCATAAGCCTGAACCAATGGGAATCACTGACATGCATGCTTCACGCTTCGGTGCCGAACACCAGGACCACCCACACAAGAACAAGCACTCTCTCTACTGTTACTTTTCAGGTAATCTTTCAAGCCTCCCCTCTCCAATGACAACAACTGGAGATGCGTCTAAAAATTATGAATTTGGTCTTGCATGTTATTAACATTTAAGAAAAAGATATATTTTTTTGTCAAATATAGACAAGTAGTGCAAATTGAAAATGTCATTTTTCTAGCGCTATTTGGTCTTTTCGAAGTAGCACAAAGATACCATATTAATTTACTAATTCGATCGGGTTGATGCCCTTCCGAAGTTGTTTAGCTAAGCGAAATAAAATACGTCTCTGATTCAAATATAATAACTATAATCAAATTTAACAATATACTTAGTTTATAATGTATGTCGTATATGATCAACTGGAGCAATATATGTATTTTGTTGTTTTCTTTTTAGAATTTTTTTCGTTGGGAATCAAATAGAACTACTTCGGTAGATAAAAGTCATAAATCCAAACAGTAAGACACCTTGCTAACTGTACCTTCATATTTTATATATGTATAAATAGGCATAACAAGTTTCCAGTGAACAAAATAATTCTGCATTTATTGCGTCCTTGATGTCAATTCATCATTTTCCAGCATTGTTATTTGTTCTTGTGCGTTTGAAAATGACCGCACAGTTCTGGTTTCTTTCTTTCCTTTTTTTTTTTTTGTTCGGTGGTAGCATGATCTATTTTAAGCAATGATTTTGAACCCTCACAAACCGTTGAAAAATTTCACGTCTACCCTGGTTTGTTAAGTTAAACTGACAATTCAAAGACTAATTGTCTTAAATGACGTCCATAATAATTTATTGTTATCAAGTGAGGTTGAAGTTCAGTGACAAGTTTTCAGATAATGTCCATAATAATTCTTTCAGCGCTTCCAATAAATACAAAATTGAACTAATCTTCTTAAATAATTTGCCCCATATTTAATTTTTTTTTAATTCACAAATAACACATGAACATACATAATCTCTACGGTCAAGGCAGACTTTAGTATATGCTCTATATAGGCCCCAAGAAACCAAAATCACATTAATATCCCTCTTAAAAAGTGTATGATCTAGATAACGTAAACTAAAGAACCCCACTAATTGACAATTGTAACTAATCATTTCAACTTTAATATATAGTTTAGTTAAGAAAATAGTAGCACTCACTTTTTGACATATTAGACAAACGGCGCACTCGTCAGTAGGGTGACAATTGCAATACCGTGTCATTTCATACGTGTTCCGTTCCGAACAAATGGAACAAAAACGAAATGGCGGAAGGGTTTCATTTTCAGAAATGGAATGTAAACGGAACAATATTTTTGAAAACGAAACATCCAAATCTGAAATTTAAAATAAAAAATAAACGCAGAACCAGAAAGGAAAGTTAATTCAGTTCCGTTTAACAGAACAGAATGAAAATGAAACATAATTTTTGTTTCATTATCTGAAACGGAACCAAAACGGAACATACTGAGTTCCGCTGCATTTCCTTTCCTACGTTTGACGCTCCTGCCCGTCAGGAATAAAAACATGGAATTTAGTTGATGCCTCCCCCACAATGGGTGCGTTTGGATCGTTGGAAGAAGGAAGAAGAAGAAGGAAGAAGAAGAAAAAAAAATTATAAACAATCCAAACTCTTCACAAAGTTACACACTTTCCAATATTTTTTCCCACTTCTTCCCTTCTTCCCTTTTTCCCACACCTATCCAAACGGAGCCAATGTGTAGTAGCACATGGAATTTAGTTTTCGGGATTACATATTTGTAATGAACCATAAAACATGGCAGACAGAACAGTATCTTCCCTTGATTCTATTTACTGTTAGGAGCCTTTTGCATATAAGTCCCAACATTCAGCACATTTTCAATTTCATAAAATATTGAACATTAAAAATTCATCCTTTTTGCATTATTGCATTGGTCCCGTCTGAGTTTGCGTTTGTTATTTTCGATTTACATCGGATGACTCTGGTTTTCCTGGCGATTTTCCATCTGAAAACTTATATAAGGCTCCGTTTGGATGCAAGAAGAAGAAGAGGAAGAAGGAAGAAGGGAAGAAAAAAAATTATAAACAATTCAAACTCTTCACAAAGTTACACACTTCCCAATACTTCTTCCCACTTCTTCCCTTCTTCCCTTCTTCCCACACCTATCCAAACGGAGCCTAAGATTTTCTAAATGTATTCATGGACATCGTATACAGATAGATTCTAATGATGTAAAAAAATAAAAATAAAAGGTTTGATGCACTGCAAATTAAAGTTTTTTCTTTTTATGGAAGGTGAAAGTTGCATCCAGATTTATTATTATATATGTATTAAGCATAAAATACATTTGAAATGTCATATTTCAAAATTATAAGTTTTTTTTTAAAAACAAAATTGAAGTCGAGCCCCCATCTTTTCATTAAACAAAATTATAAGTTATTTTTACAATTATTAAAACTGTCACATTAGTTTGTTGTCAGTAGATTTTTATTCTAAATAATTAGCATTTCTTGTAAAGTTTGAATCATTAATTATCTCCAACTATTTTGTAAGACGGCTTGCAAGTTGCAACATGTCGAGTTCCAAACTTTGGAAACCACCCGAGCAACTTTCGTGTTTTCCCCGTTGACAGCCCCTGTCAATGTTTCAAAAAAAAAAAAAAAAAAAACTTTCAAGTTTTCAATTAACCTTGGTTTGTGTGTATTTACAAAGTGATAGTAGAAGTTTTATGTATAAGCCGGAGTAATTTGCAAAAGTAGATGGACGTTGTCTGCAATTGTTTAAATCCCTTTAGGCCTTCACCCACATGATCTTTTCGGTTTAGATTCAGGCCCCGTGACGCATAAAACAAGGGGTCAAACGGCGGTGCATTCATGATCTCATCATAGCAAACACAATTAATTAATTTATTTAAATCATGTATCTAACTTATCTTCTATATTTTTCTGGGGAGCTTGTTCTGCATAATATGCTTCTTTGGGCTTCGTTTGAATGACTTCTTTCCGAAATAAGGAATAAGGAATAACTACTTTTTACCAATAAATTTATTTTTAACCATCCAAACTCTTCACAAAAGTTACACACTTCCCAATAAATTTACCCCTTCCCAATAAATTTTTTCCCTTTTTCTTTCTTCCTATCTTATTCTCAACGCATCCAAAAGGAGCCTTGGAGAATATATTTCGTTTACAATTGAACCTGCGTGAATAGTTAAAATTGAGCTTTGTAAAGTAAAGCTAATCAAGAAAGTCAATGAATTTATAAAATTACCGGACCAGGTCTAATGAAAATTTCAGCGGTTGATTGTGATTTATATTATATCACAAGTTATAGATTGGAAGTAAGTTAAAAATCAAGATGTTACTAACATATAAAAGTTAAAAGTATCAAGTTAGATTTGAAAAGTTCCATGTTTACCATGTATTAAAATACTTTTTAAAAAAAGGAATGAACAATTGATTCACCTTTGTTGTTTTAAAAAGAATAATCTTTCAAAGCTTCAACCTTTTTGACGATGCCTCGTCATAAACGCATTAATCCGTTTAATTTCATCTATCACCTGTAATTATCTTGACTGGAGGGATGTTTTGTTTCTCTTTACACTTTGTTTTTTATTTGTTAAAAATTTGTTGTATGGCCGAAAGTATTTTCTTCATTATATTTTAAAAGAGATACTTAATTAATTATCCAAAATTTTATTAATAAGATTTTTTTTAAATATATCATATTTTATAAACAGAATTGCTTAGTACAATCACCTCCTCAGCGTTATCACCATCATCATGTTTTTATTCCAGCATGTCCAGCACTTACCCTCATCATGCCTCCCATTCAACGCCTACCCAGTGCCTATATACCCCCTCCCCTCCAGGCGTCTCCCCCCTCCCCCCACCTAACGACGGCCTTCCATCCTTCGATACTAATTGTCCTAGAAAATGATACTAAATGTACTCATATACATCTTAATTGTCCTAAAAAAAATAATACTAATTATCTTCATATACATTCGTCTTGATTGTTTCAAAAAATGATACTAACTGTCCTCATATATATTTAATTGTCATAAAAAATATTACTAACGGTCCTCATATACATCTTAATTGTCCTAGAAATAATTCTAATGTTCATCTTAATTGTTTATGTATACATGATTACATTCTAATTTTCCCTAGAAAATGATATCAATTGTCATTATATTCACGACAATTGGTATAGTTTAAGACAATTGGTGGAGGGAAGGAGGGGGCTAGGGTGGGGGTCGGTACGAGGTGAGGGGGGGGATGGAAGCATAGACGTGGCCAGGACAGGAGGGGGTGATCAGTATGTCTTGGATGAAAGAGAATCAACGATAGGGATGAGTGACGCACTGGACAAATATTTCAAAAGTATAAAGAGGAAAACACGTAGTAATTGTGACTGATAAACCCCTTGTGATTTATCTTTATCATTCATGTTTTAAAAATTCGTCTTTTTTCTTTAAACTATATTTCTTTTTTCATATCAAAACCGGGAAACAACCTAGTATCCTTGAAACGGTAATTTGTTATGAAACTAACTTCTGCACTGAAAGATAATGCGCTATATATTAACAAACGCAGCAAAATATGTACAAACCAAGAAATATACACTTTTGTTATTGTTAATTTACACAAAGACATTTGTTTCTTTAGTTGGTCATGAACAAATAATCGGACACTATGTATTAGTTAGGCCAGAGCCTTTTTTTGGGTATATGTAATAGAAGTGGAGACAATTTGTGCAGCATTTAATTAAATCAGGATTAATTGTGCTAATGATTAATTGTGATTTTAGTAGATATTCTGACAGCCTTTCTTCGGCCCGTCAATGTATATTGCTCTTGAAAAAAAAAATTATTAATGGCCATTAGGCTGATCTTGAAATTTTGGTAATCAATTTCTTATTTGTTCGTGATGTGATTAATTTGAATGATTCAGGATTATGGGGTGTCAGTGATGTATTATAGGACCACATATCTAGTAGACATAGTGAATGAATCAGTTGGAAGAGTGCTGAAGCTGGACTCAATTACTGGATCATCTTGGTTAGGCATCGACCTATTGATTTTCAACACGTGGCACTGGTGGACCCACACAGGCAACGAGCAACCGTATGCTCTCTTTCTCAAAGAAATTGTTTCAGCATATTTATTCACAAAATTATGTTTAGATATCTAACTATATACTGCACAGGTAGTCACAGTCAAACAAAATCATGTTGAACCTTTTGGATAGATTACAATAGTAAGACAAAATCTTTTTTAATAAATAAATAAATAAATAACAGAAAGGAATGAAGAAAGATTGATAAGTGCAAAAAATGTTGGTACCTTATTCTTCATTGCTCTTAAAAATGTATAACTGGGTCTAATTAATTACCGTGTTGCCTGCGAAGTTGGTAGTTAACTAGTTATACGGCACCTAGCTAGCATGCATGTTGGCATGTGATGGAAATCAATATCATATATAAATTCATAATTATTAATTATATAAATTATAGCTATTACTACTAGAATAATTTTGATATTTAACTTAATGTCGGCTTTGCCTCTTTAATATTCGTCACAACATATAGCTATTTGACAGATCAACTACCTCAAAAGTGTTTTTTTTTAATACTATTATGATATAACAGGACAATCTGCCGCATATGGCGAGAATATTTTTATCTGGTCAACTAAAATATTACCTCGGACAAAATTTGTAATGAAACATATAGAATTAAATTAAATTAATCTTGATACACTAATCCGATATTTTGTCATCTGCTATGCTTGCTATGCAGATGGGACTATGTCCAGGATGGAGGCCAGATGGTAAGAGACATGGACAGGCTTGTTGCATTCTCTAAAGGGCTTTCTACTTGGGCCAAGTGGGTTGATGCAAACATTAATCCCTCAACCACCAAAGTTTTCTTCCAAGGAATTTCTCCGACCCACTATAGGTAACAATATTCTGAGTTATAGCATAATTTAAGAACTAATTAAAAAACTCTGTGATTTTATGAGTTCATTGAAGTGTTATCTGTTTGCAATAGAATTTAAAGCTAATATGCCAAGGACCCACTTATTTAATTTTTAGCCAACTTTTGATCCCAATTTCAGTTCAAGATCTCCCTCTTCATCCTAAATTAAAACGAAACATAAAAGTTAATGAATAATTAATTGGTTGTTTCCTTCTGTATCAGGGCTGATGAATGGGGCGATGCAGGAAGCAAGAACTGTAATAAGCAAATTCAGCCCATTGTTGGATCCACATATAAAGCGGGTCCATTACCCGCACAAAGCATTGTGAAAAGTGTGCTAAGCAGCATGTCTAAACCAGCTTATCTACTTGACATAACATTGCTTTCACAACTAAGAAAAGATGCACACCCATCTACGTATAGCGGCGATCATGCGGGTATGGATTGCAGTCATTGGTGCTTAGCGGGTCTACCCGATACATGGAACCAGATCCTTTATGCTGCACTTATTTCATGACCATCATAGAAGGATTTTAACAATTTTTTCAGGATTGCATTATTTTTAGTTGTTGATAAATATAAACTGCATTAATTATAATTAAGTTGTATAATTATTTACATTTGAACCGTTCAAGAAAAATAGAATGGCTTTTGTAATGTTTGTTGCAAAGCTCTGCAGAGTAATTAAAATGTCTATCTTTAGATCCTCTTCTTTTTTGAATTAAAAGAGACTGAAATTTAATGTTTTCCGGATATTTCTTTTATGGAACACGGATATTTGTTGTTTTGTGCATTTGTTTTGGCGCTCTGTTAGATCTTCTCTTTGCTTTGTTTTTTTTTTTTTTTCTCTTTCAACTTGGTAGCCGCTATCTAATATGTCAAAAAAATTAAATAAATAAAAATAAACCAAGCACCTATTTCCTTTTCCCAAAATTGAGCACAGAAAAAATTTCATTCAATGGAAATCTTACCCAGTACCAGTGTGTATAGTGAAGAATCAGTCATGTAAAGCATTTTAAAAGCGTTCAAGGAAATTACTAAATTGCCTGAGCTTACTTCTTACATACATTGTCGAGTTTCGGTTACTCTCCAAATGTACAAAGCTCATTAGAGGGGTCATATATATAGGACGTCCATAACAAATTAGTCAGGTCAGAAAAGAACTAATAAAGAATATCAGAATCATCTCATATTCTATCATTTCCATCATTTTTAAAAACTCGTTTTTTTATTTTTAGAAACTATCGTAACTACTATTTCCTTTTTTTTTAAATCCAGCGCTTATTCCTTCCTTCCTGTTTCGCTTCTTCCCCCTCCCTTTTGTTTCGCTCTCTCTCTCTCTCCTTCTCTCAACGTCACACTTACCCCTGTCCCACCCCCTCTCTCCCTAATTGTTTTAGTTGTAAGAACAAATGTTCTAGTTAATATAATAACAGTTCTAGTTAATATATATAAAGGTTCTAGTTAATATAATAACAGTTCTAATCAAGTTTTTTAAAAAAATTCTTTTTTTTCCGTTTTATCTATATTTTTGTTTTCACCGCACAACCGTTTTATCTGATATTTCACTGTTTTATCCGTTTTATCACCGATAAATGATAAATCACCACCCAACCGCTAAACCGCACAAATCACATTTTAAAACCTTGGTTCTAATTAATATATATAAAGGTTTTAGTTAATATAGTAAATATTCTAGTTAATATAATAACAACTTTAATTAATATATATAAATGTTCTAACTAATATAGTAAATATTCTAGTTAATATATATAAAGGTTCTAGTTAATATATATAAAGGTTCTAGTTAATACAGTAAATGTTCTAGTAAATATAACAACAATTCTACTTAATATATATAACTGTTCTGTTTCACTCCCTCTCTCTTCCTCATCCTACTTCCCCTTTGGTTCACTCTCTCCCTCTAATGTGTTTTGTCCTCGTCCCCTTTCCTTCTGGTTCTCTTTCTCCTCACCTCTCATCCTCTCATCCCCTGAATTTCCAAAAAAAGAATTAACATGTTTTCTAAAAATAGAAAGATTTAACGTGTCTGTAGAGGAAATGATGGAAATGATAGAAGAGGGAGGATGGCGGAAAGCAATTCCAAATAAGCAATTCTGTAGAGGCCATGTTTGGTAGAGGAGTAAAATGTGGAGTAGTTTAAGAAGGAGTAAATAATTAATCCATCTTACTCTAATTTTAGATCATGTTTGATATGAAAAGATGGAGTAAAAATGGAGTAAAAGTAAATAAATAATATGAACCATCTCTTAATTATGTGGAGTAACTTTACTCCACCTAAAATGGTAGAGTAATTTACTCCTCCTTACTCCACACTAATCCACCAAATTTAAATTATGTTTAGAAGAATAAAAATGAATTAAATGAGTTACTCCACTCTTAATCCTCTACCAAACCTTTATATAATTAAACTGAACCATCCGATTTATAAAGCATGTTAAAAATCAGTCTAGGCACTAAAAAAATAAAATCCCAAAATCCCATAGAATTGGAGAGGGACCCACTTCATAAATGCTTGAACATATGCTTACGACACTGCTTTTGTAGATGCTTACGCAAAATTAAATTATTTTGGATTACTTTTCCTTCGGGTAATCCCGACACGTTTTTTCTATTTTTGACTCTACGTGTTTTCTATTTCTGAAAATCGTTCTATTTCCCTCCCTGGCGCGTACGCTCGTCCCCCCTCCCACCCCTCCCGCGTACGCTCCCCCCTCTCCCTCCCCTCTCACACACACACTATATATTGATTCTAACTGTTGAGGTTAACATATTCAAATATTGAAGTTAATACCGTAACTATTGAAGTTAATATATATGCCAACTTCAACAATTTAAATATGCCCACTTCAAATATTACCTTCAACATTTAAATATGTCAAGTTCAACAATTATATATATTAACTTCAGCAGTTACATATATAACATATTAACTTCAACAGTACATAGAGGATGTTCGTGGCGAGTAGTTTGATTTCCGAATTATGAAATTCTTGGCCAGAGAGTTAACTTCAACAATTAGGATATTACCTTCAACATTTAATTATATTAACTTCAACAATTATGAAGTGTGTAGGAGGGGAAGAGGGAGTGTGGTGGGACAGCGTACGTGAGAGGGATGAGGGGGGAGGGGGGCAGCGTACGTGAGAGGGAGGATGGGGACAGTGTACGCGAGAGGGGGAAGGGATTAGTTCACGCGGGAAAAGGGGAGACAGCGTACGCGGAAGGAGAGCTCACGTGTTTTCTCTTTCTGAAAATCGGAAATGATGGGAATAATATAATCTCTGAGATGGTCCTAAGCAATTCCGCTTTTCCTTTGTTAGGCAAAAATTGGAAAGGACCATTGTTGATTAATTAAGTTGAATATCACTTATCACACGTAAATGACCCGAAATTATTTAATATAAAAATTTAGACACAAAAAATTTTAATAGAAAGAATTATTTAATTTTTTTTTTAATAAGAAGAAAGTTCCTACCCGGTTTATAACCGCGTAAAGTATCTCTCCTTTTTACTCATTTATAAAACGCGTTCAATGGCTTCCAACGCGTTTCATGAACGAGTAAGAAGGAGAATAAATCGTCAGACCTTCCTACCCGTTTATAAAACGAGTTGGAAGTCTTTTAACGCGGTTTATAAACGCGTAAAAAATTTATTATTATTTTCACTCCTAAACGCGTTTTATGAACGCGCTATATTTATGAACATTTTAAATTTTAATAATGAGCTGCCTTAGTGCCTTTACAAAACGGCGGGCGTGTACATACCAACCCCATCCGACCTCTTCCATTTGCTTCCACGCTCTTCAGAGTTCACACCTGCTGACACGTGCCAGATTATATGTGGCTTTGTTATTTTCTTAATAACGGCTTTTAAATAAACAAAAAAGAGTGGCTTTTAGTATATTTTTGGTTCTTGTCATCGAATAGTGCACCAGTTGGCAGTAAAGCGCCAGGACGTAAATTATAGCACGGACCAAGTCCATAGACCTCAATTATAGAAAAGCAACAAAAAATTCGCTGAAATATATCACAATTTTAATAACATTTCATTAAATTAATTAAAAAATTGTAGAAGCGCTGACTTTTACAGATGAGCTATATATCAAATTTCATACCATTCGAATACAATTTAATATTTCATTAAAAAGAATTACATATGAACCGTTGCAAATTTCTGTTCATTTGATGAACAACAAATTCTCTCAATTAAGTTGCATTTTTTAATTGTTGAAATTACCAAGTTATTATGAAGTTAAACCTTTGCAAATAATACGTACAAATTAGAAATGTCATAAATGATGCTATTGCATCCCAACGGCCTTGCTTATTGAAAGCTGACAATGCTGCTTGGTTGGTTTAGTAAAATTTTTTAAACGAACCCAATGATTCCATAGCAAATTTTCTCTAAAATTATTAGTGTAAAGTTTTATAGTTATGTAACTTTTTATTTGTAGCTAAGAAATAAAAATGCATATTTCTTTGCATACACATCTTAATATTTGCTACTATACTATCGAAGAAAGAAGGAAACATTATCATTTTTTTAATGATCTATATTTGCTAAATGATAAAAAAAAAGCATATATACAAAAAAATAATGATTCATAAGATCTTACAAAAGCAAAGCAATAAACTCTCAATTAATACGACGTGTGAACCAGGTTCATCTTAGTATTCGTTGTAGAAGGTGCCGTGCAGAGATTCTGTAACGAAGGGGAAAAAAAAAAGAAATTAAAATAGTGCGTTCGGATAACCTCTGACGAATATAAAGCGACCAGGTGTTTATAGCGCGTTCATAAATATAGCGCGTTCATAAAACGCGTTTAGGAGTGAAAATATTAACAAACTTTTTACGCGTTTATAAACCGCGTTAAAAGGCTTCCAACTCGTTTTATAAACGGGTAGGAAGGTCTGACGATTTATTCTCCTTCTTACTCGTTCATGAAACGCGTTGGAAGCCATTGAACGCGTTTTATAAATGAGTAAAAAGGAGAGATACTTTACGCGGTTATAAACCGGGTAGGAACTTTCTTCTTATTAAAAAAAAAATTAAATAATTCTTTCTATTAAAATTTTTTGTGTCTAAATTTTTATATTAAATAATTTCGGGTAAATGACTTTCTATAAATTTCATTTTATGTGGAAACAATTCATCATAACAAATGAGTAAGAATGCTGCACAATATGGGAGGTTACCGACTACCATGCTGTCCCGAAGGGTAAAATAGTCCATACAAATTCAAATCTGTCTGCAAGTTAATTTTCCTTCTCATTGTCAATTGAACCACCCTTAACAAATTGGTCGATTCCAATTTAATTGCTTATGACATTATTTCCTAACCAGACATTATTTCCTAACCAAGCTGTCCCGAAGGGTAAAATAGTCCATACAAATTCAAATTCTGTCTGCAAGTTAATATTTCTTTTTGTTGTCAATTGAATCACCCTTAGCAAATTGGTCGACTCCAGTTTAATTGCTTATGATATTAGTATGTCAAGCAAGTACAATTACCGTAAAATCCTAAGTTTCTCTTAATAAGTCAGTGGCTTATTAAATCAAATTTGGTGTCAACTGCATAATTCCCCCCAAGTTAGCTGTTGTGCTTCTATAGTTAGTACACTCCTCGAAGTTCTTAAAAATGTTTACTTAGTTTTACCAAACAGATTCTTTTAGCATATACCAAAATTACATGCCTCTCTTCAAATTCTGACAAGTCGACAGGTAGATTTTTGACAGAGTTGCTTTGTAAACGAAAATAATAAATAATGCACGGAGTGAGTGTACTGAATTTTGACTCGCAGAGAATATTTTCTAATGCCTTTATAAGTTGCTCCAATCAAAACAATTGGGTTTCTTTTGAATGAATTAAATTGTATAATACACGATATAGAAGCATAAGATGTTAAGTACTCCGGCAAACGAGTCGTTGCTGGTGCTGCTGGTTCTGGCTCTGGCAATGTATATGAAATAAGGATACTTTCTCTTTGAGTTCTTGAAAAGCACTCATAGTGTCCACATCAAATCCTCCAGCAAACTGCAATAAACAAGGTTATGGGAAGTTAATCATTTTGAGCCGTACCTTCATAGACTTAACTAATAAAACCAGCAAAGCCTCATAAAGGTACAAAACGGGAAACATACTAAGGAGGGTATGGACCGATTGGTAGTTGCAAAAGAATCTCAGTAGAAAATATTTTGTCTTTTTGAGGGAAGGTACAAAACAGGAAACATAATATGGAGTGTATGGACCAATTGGTAGATGCAAAAGAATCTCAAGATGAAATATTTTGTCAATAAGAGGGCGGATCCAAGAAGACTGTGAATCAGCACTTGGCCATTTTTTGGTACTTTATTTAGAGGACAAAATTACCAACCATCAAAGTGAACTTATTATCCAAATTCTAGTATATGAGGGTTCTTCAACATAATTATTAGTTGAATTAATGAGGCAGGCATACCTGGTGGACTCGAAAAGCAAAGCGAACAGCTTGAAGCATCAACTCCTCTTCATCAGGGCCACCTGCTAGGACTTCTAGCTCTGCCGACACTCTTTTCATGTACTTCATTGCTAACTTGACAGATGCTAGTTTTATCTGGAGAAATTTCATTTCCAGTCAGATATTTTCTCACAGGATAAGTTCATTCTTGGCATTTATCCTAAAACACAGTATTTATAACTTCTTTAGACACTTCGCAGGGGTTGAGAACTAAAGAAAACTGTGAACTTGAGGGTTGACCACACTAACTGAAGATCTTGTTGCTAGGGTCAGGTTAAACTCTCATCGGTTGTTAACTTGTTATTATATAGATAGTATAATATTATCAAGTACTATAGTAGTACAGTATTATCTAACAGATATAGCTTTAGGTGTAAAAGATAGTACAGTGTTATCCCAAAAAAATTGAAAGAGTCCCTTAGATGTAAAAGATTAAACTTTTCTAGTACAACAAAGTTTCAGTATTTTAGAGGTGATCTAGTAGAGCCATAGTGTGGTCTGGCATTTGCAAGCATTAACTTTATCTAACAAAGTCCGCTCATTTAATTTTCCAGGACAGTACTGGAGGAAATGCATTTATTACAGCAAAACCCTTAATAAGTGTTGTCTTGACAATGAGGGCAGCTATACAAGATCTCTAGAGCATGAAGGTATGGACTGAAAGGAAACTGACAACAAATCAGGAATTCAGTAATAATTGTCAATTATTCTATTATTCAGAAGCAATCTATATGGCATTTGACAAAAAGGAAAAGTACATATAATAAGATACCCATATATTTGAAGGTAGTAATCAGATTTAGAAAACTCTTAGGTCCGTCAGAAAGATATTTTTAGGGATTAATATCCTAAGAAGTTGTCAAGTCTATAGATTTATGTAAATTAAGTTAAAAAAAACAATATTATATTACTTCTTACACGTAATACTTTTTGGCAAAAAGAAAGAACAGAATAAATTTGGTTGCCTCTTCATTCTTCAAGCGCCCATCCCAGGCCCCAGCAGGGGTCCTGGCATGAACATTAAAAAGTAAGGAGTCCAAGTCCAACTATAGCTAGATATAGCTAGCCGAAATTTTAAAAAATAATATTAAAATAATATAATCCAATAAAATTAATATCAATTTAATCAGTTTAATAAAAATAGTATCGTAAGATCGGAATCCTGGATTCCGAACGTTAGATCGGATTCCTGGATTCCGATCTAACGTTAGATCGGATTCTCGGATTCCGATCTAACGTTAGATCGGAATCTGGGATTCCGAACAGTGCTGTAACTGCTCGCCTTTTTCATGGTTTTATTGTAATTCTATTATAAAAATTAATTTAATATATGAAATTTTAATATTAAATTAATATATTATGAAATTTTAGTAATATATTTTGAAGATAACATATTAAATTAATATATTTTATTTTACTTCTATTATAAACATTAATTAAATATATAAAATTGTAATATTAAATTAATATATTATAAAAATTTAATATTAAATTAATATATTATAAACATTAATTAAATATATATTTTGAAGAATGTTAGTATAATATAATTCTATTTTATGAATAATATTTTAATATTTAATGTTTTGATATTAATTTGATATGGATGGTTTTATTTTTAATATTAAAAATTTTCAATTATGTTAAATATTGTACATAATAAGTACATAATATATTAGATTTATTTCATTTAATAATTTATTTCAATTATGTAATAATTTATTTATGGTAATAATTATTATATAAACTTATAATTAAATATTAGATTTATTTCATTTAATTCATAATAATAATTTATTTTTATAGAACTTTTCAGACTTTATCAGAATACGTTTGTCATTTTGCATAGCTTAGGTAGGCAACAGTATACTTTTCAGACTTTATCAGAATACGTTTGTCCTTTTTGCTTTGCTTAGGTAGGCATCAGTATACTTTTGAGCTTTTATCAGAGCACGCTTGTCCTTTTGCAGTGCTTAGGTAGGCATCAGTATACTTTTGAGCTTTTATCAGAGCACGCCTGTCCTTTTGCAGTTCTTTTCCAGACCCTAAATTAATGACATTAAAAATTAATTTAATTTAATGACATTAAAAATTAATGACAATAAAAATTAATGACATTAATGACATTAAAAATTAAATTAATTTAATTTAATTTCATTTAGTTAATATAATTTATTGAGCTATTATTTTTTTAACTACTTTAATTTAATTTACAAAATAATATAAATTATTAATTTAATTTTACAATTTTAATTAAAATATAATTATTAATTTACTTAAATTGAAAACATTAAAAAAAAAAAGTATCGATTTGATTGTGTGACTATCTTGGTCCTTTGTCATTTTTGTTTTGAACAAATGGTACGCCTAAAATTTTTGAAATTTAAGTTTACGAAAATTCGTCCGTCAATTAACAGCTCAGTATTTTTGTTAGAATTTTTCAGAGCGTATTTCATATTTTTGTAGCGCCAAACTTTTCGAATGTAGAGCTGTTTTTTCAGTTCAAAGTGTGACTATCTTGGTCCTTTGTCATTTTTGTTTTGAACAAATGGTATGCCTAAAAATTTTGAAATTTAAGTTTACGAAAATTCGTCCGCCAATTAACAGCTCAGTATTTTTGTTAGAATTTTTCAGAGCGTATTTCATATTTTTGTAGCGCCAAACTTTTCGAATGTAGAGCTGTTTTTTCAGAGCGTATTTCTAAAAAAACTAACCTGAAGTAGAAAGGAATTGACTCTCTTCTAAACAATTTTTTCAGAGCGTATTTTTCAGAGCGTATTTCTAAAAAAGCTAACCTGAAGTAGAAAGGAATTGACTCTCTTCTAAACAATTTTTTACCTACATTTTAAATTAATACCATCAATTATTATCATTTTTCTAATTTTCCCCATATTTAATTATCAAAATCTTAATTATTAAAAGCAAAAAAAATAAACAAATTAAATTAATTACATATAAATTTTCATATGAATTTTTCTTATTTTTCGGTATTTTTAAAATAATTTTACAATTTATTATCTATTTTTCTAATTAATTAAGTACTGAATAAACAAATAAAAAGACAAAAAATATATCCAATATAATTAATAAATTACATACAAATTTTTTCTGATTTTTTTCTGATTTTTTCAGATTTTTTGAATATTTTTCCAATATTTTCCTATTTTTTTATTTAATTAACTAAATTATAAACTAATAAACTAAATTAATAAATAATTAAATAAAAAAAAAACTTACTGTGTTCTCAGAGGTGCGTCCGAGAGAGCGAGAGCGGCAGCGAAATCAGATCGGAAACCCATTATATATATAAAGGTTAGATCGGAATCCTGAATTCCGATCTAACGTTAGATCGGAATCCAGGAATCCGATCTAACGTTCGGAATCCAGGATTCCGATCTTGCGATACTATTTATATTAAACTGATTAAATTGATATTAATTTTATTGGATTATATTATTTTAATATTATTTTTTAAAATTTCGGTATAGCTAGATATACAGTTGGACCCATTTGACAAGTCCAAAACACACCAATTTTTTTGTTGTCTACCAATAACAAATGGACCGCAAAAGAAGACGGTACTCACGTGAGGCTCTGTCCTCACGTGCATTATTCTCAATACAAAAGCCCTGATGCCCTTTTTGTGTCACCCAACATTTTGGCTGTTCTCTCACCTCTTTTAACATCTATCGACTATGGGACTATCATTTACTTACAAGCAGCACAGACAAATATGTGGTCCGCTGTTTATTTCTTTTTCTATCATTTGGTAATTGGTACTACATTACTAGGCATTACACTTTCCTATGTACCATACTGTACCAGGGCAGAGTTGCAGAAATTATTACATTCTAATTTGTGATTGAAATTTTAGATGAGTTAATTTAAGATCAACTAAAATTGATTCATTTTCAGCTAACATAATTTGATTAAGAATGCAACCAAGTTTAATCAAAACAATTACTGAAGACATTTTGGCTGTTCTCTCACCTCTTTTAATAATCTATCATTTACTTACAAGCATCACTGACAAATTATATGTGGTCCACTGTTTATTTCTTTTTCTATCATTTGGTACTACATTGCTAGGCATTACACTTTCCTATGTACCATACTGTACCACGGCAGAGTTGCAGAAGTTATTACATTCTAATTTGTAAATGAAATTTTAGATGAGTTAATTTATGATCAACTAAAATTGACTCATTTTTAGCTAATATAATTTGATTAAGAATGCAACCGATTTTAATCAAAATAATAACTGAAGACAATTCTTGCGTTATTTTCCAAGTTTGCTTAAGGTACAATTTTTGTAAAGCAACACGAACCTGGCTAACTATTCCCGTCTCTTGCATCCATTCCCAGGGGATGCGGAAACCCCTGTACCGGTTCATTGCACCCTCTCGTATCCGAGCAAGATTGTACACCCCGTGTTCCAGCCTAAACCAAGATCATAATACAATTTAGAAAAAAATATAGAAAAGAATAAAAGGGTCAAGAACACCAAAAGGTTTTCTTTGGTAATAATAGAAAACATCAGAGATGATGAGCTGAAAACAGCATTTACTTCTCAAATAGTGCTTGCATCTTCTTGAGAGAAGAAGAGCAAGGCTGATGTGAGTCATCTCTAAACGATGATGCCTCAGTTTCCAACTTCTTCAGATCACAATATCCAAATGCAGCTTCTCTCAAGGCATCTGCCTTCTGTTCCGGCCAATCAAAGTGCTTTAACACTGCCCTTTCATCCACCTGTCCCATGCGATTTCATTATTCAGTCAATCTTTTTGTAATTACAATTTACAAGTGCAAGTTGTTAGAATCAATGGGCATACCAGGCAGGAGAGCTCGTCGTCAAGCCATTTGACAAAGGAGACAACGTCCTCGATTTTGGTGAATGTCGCGCCTTCGACCTCTTTGATCAGGAAGCGGATAAAATCACCTTGTGTTTCCACATCTGTTTTTATCTGCACAATGATTTATAAAAGTTGTTATAATCACCACAAATATACATTAGTACTAATGCCAAAGCTTTTTTTTCCTTTTCTGAACTCATATTTTGTAATTTCAAATGCAATGCTGCAGATTCAGATTAACATTTTGGCAATACAGTAATAGTACAACAAGTTGTTAAGCTGTAAGATGAAAATGATGCTTTGGTAATAGTACTACAAGTTGACACTCATCCATAAGAAAATCACAACCGATCCATTTAAAAAATGACAGGAAATGTACGGATGTCAATCGAAAACGAACTGGAGAGGACAGATCCAAAGCTATTATTAAAACGTACGCTTAGGATTGTGTTTTTTAATATTTTCCTCCCGTAGGAAATCTAAACTTAGGAGGTAGGACATTGAACGGTCAAATCTGAAGGTCATTTTCGTCAAAGTAAAATTATAACGGCTAGTGGTTAGTGGTTACTGACCCCAAACAGAATGACACCCGAACCAATGAATAATGTGTCGACCGCACATTATTAAAAGCTACTTCAAGTCTTCAACCGAGCCTAGTCTATAATAATTAACCTCATTTAATCTCAAGAAATAAAAACCAACTTTAATTTATTAATGCAACGGTAGCACCTCTGACACCGCACTTTGGATCCCAGTTTATTTTTGTTCACTCGCCACAACACGTCTCGAGCGATACAATCATACAAATACGAAATAAATTGACATAAGAATAAAAATAAATTTTGGCCGATAGATGGATATCTGGTCAGACAACAGTGAAAATCAGGGACAGTCTCGCCAGTCGAGCCAATAAAGTAAATAGTACTTTTGAATAGACTCGGTATACTAGTATAAAATCAAAACACCGTCCATAGGCCCCACAACAAGGACCAGGTGTAGTTATACCAGGTCCAGGGAATACTATCCCATCGTCTTGCTTCAAAATAAAAACAAAAACTAAACAGAATCAATATCATGCTCTCCGTTGTACAAACAACCATAGAATGACTTGTGCCCTAAAATACCGTCCTTTTAAGAGAATGGACGATTCCATTTTAAATAAAATGGAGATTGAGCTTAAAAAGAGCAACAACGGTAAACTTACAGCGAGGAGGTGAGCCGACCGGTTTTCAATCTCTCCGATCATGTCACGGGGGCAAACCGTCGCCGGAGCTGCCTCGTTTCCTCCAGAACCTCCTCCGCTCTCTCTTTTCGATTCCCTTCTCATCAACGAGTGGTAGAACTCCACGACCTCAGGCGCGCGTCTGACACACGGACCCACCACCCCCTTCCCACCTCCCTTCGCGTCTCTCCTCGGAGGCGGAGGTGGCGGAGGAGGTGGAGGTCCACCACTATCACTTCGAGTTCCACTTAATGGTTCTTTCATCGGCGGAGGTGGTGGAGGTATAGGTGGCAGTGAAGCTAGTTTCGGCACATGTTTTGTGCTCACTGAACTCATCTCTGATGTAGAGTTTGAAACTGAGCTAGAGGAGCTCGATGAAGTCGATGATGAAGAAGAAGAAGAAGAAGAAGAAGTGGAAGGTCTGTACGATTTTGGAAAAGAATAGCTTGGCAAAGGCGGTGGCTTTGGGACTGAAACTTGAGGCGAAACCGAATTGGTTTCGCCCATCTGTTGTTTCTCTTGTTGAAAATTTATCGAAGAAGACGAAGACGAAGAAGAGGAGCATTCATCCTGATCCCTCCTTTGTGCCTCTAACTTCTTCTTCAAACACTCAATCTCCTTCTCCATCTCTCTATACCTCTCCTCTTTAGATCTCAGCAACCCCGCCTCCTCTCTCAGCACTAGGTTCTCCATTTCCAACCTCTTCACCTTCTCCTTCGAGTGGTCCAGTTCCGCCTCGAGGAACGGCACTATAGCGACTGTTTCCCTCATGATCTTTTGTTCAATCAGCTCAGTTCGAAGCCTCGATTCTCTCTCTTGGAGATCTTCTATAACCTTGAGCAGATCGGCCACGTCAGGCGGTCGCGGTTGAACCTGAGAATTGCTCTTGGGGAAGTACACACCGAACGACCTCGCGAAAGAAGCGGCATTCTTGCCTGAAGTGGAGTGCGCCGGAGAAGCTGAGGACCGCCGTGGCGTCTCCGCCTTGGGAGTCGATGCTTTGGGAGTGGATGGTGAGCTCCGTTGGAATCCCATCACTGCCTTCACCTTTCCAGCCACCATTTGCGTTTTAAATAATTGAAGCTCTCTTATTTGATGTTTGGAAGGGTTTATAACTTTATATATCAATCTCTTACGCTTATTTGAGGTGGAAGAGAAAGAGAGGCATTGAAGAAGAAGGCTGGTTTCTCTTTTGTTTTCTACTTTTCTCGTTTGGTCTAAAGAGAGGAAGGTTTGGGTTTAAAGGAATAAAAATAATGAATTAAAGATGGTGGCACTAAAATCGAGGAACGGTCTGCTGCTGCTGTGGCAAGGAGAAGGAGGGTATCATTTTTTTTTTTTTTTTGCTTTATTTAATTGATTTTGGTTTTGGTTTGGTCCGTTTGGATTGGAGGGGAGGCAGAGTTTAAATGAGAGTGGCCGAGTGGGAGAGGCGTGGCGAGTCTGCCACTGGCTAGTAACAATCTCTTATAAACCCAAGGAAAATGTTATATTATATCTTTATATTTTTTACGGCGGCTCTTTTTGCTGATGTCCTTCAAGCATGTATGACGATAGTTTTAGATAACTTTGATTCATAAACATTGCAATTGTACTGATAACAAAACTTAAGTTGTAATAATCTAAAATGAAAATAACTTTTAAATCCTAATTTTTTATTTTTGTTAAATATTTTCCATAAATTTAGTATATTTCTTATTTAAACTATTATCTTTTCAGCTTCAATTTCTCCTTTTTTTAATTCATTGTACAAAAGTCTCTTGTCGAGTTACAAATTTTTTTTTCGTAATTATCATTCTCGGTTTTGATATAGCAACAAATTGATAACATGTTTTAAAGGTAGAACTTTATTTTTATACTTATGAAGTTGTAGCTTTAGCAAAATCAACAAAATGGTAATATGTATAAAGGTAATGATCATTTTAATACTCGACTTTTTAGCTTTTGCAAAATGAGTTCACAATTTCATAAATAAATTCAGTATTTTTTTTATAAATAAACGTGAACAAATCAAGTCAAAAGTCTAATGTCATTTCCAGCAAATAAATCTCAGGCATTAATGCAAACTTAAGTTGGAAAAATGATGAAATATTTGGCTGGCAAAATTGTACTATCTTACTTAAATACAAATATGAAACTTTAAAGGGAGAAATTTGGAAATTTGACCATAAGTTAACTAGGTTGCAGACTTGCAGATATGAACGTTATAGTCCGGCTCCGTGTTCCCTAATAACGTGCTTTCTTTTATGTATATTTAAAAGCATTTTTTTTCTTTTATTTTTTTTTCTCATGGTATCATAACATTTTTTTTCCCCTTCAATAGTCGCTCACAGCCTCACAGATCTTTGACGTAAATTAGCAGGCATTTATTTTTGGCGTTATTATGGACACCCTTTATATGTTTCTCACTTTCAAGATATTAAATGCTACTACTAACGGATTTGAAAAGAGTCGTTGAACCAAAGCACGGTTAGTTACGGGACAAAGACGGAGTGTTGTTGCACAACGGCACAAGGCGCGGACCGGTTTGAAATATTCAGAGAGGTAAATATATAAAATAATTACCTTGTATGATTTAATCTTTTTGAATAAACAAGATATGAATAATATTCTAGACAGTATAAGGAGTTTAAATATAGATTATTTTGATGAAATGACTTGGAATGTATCCAGAAACGATTGAAATGATCAAATGTAATGATGATTGCATTATTTGAAATTTATATGCGTAATTTTCATGTATAATCCAATCTTTTTGAATAAATATGATATGAATCATATTATAGATAGTTTAAAGAGTTCAAATGTAGATTATTGTGATGAAATGACTTAGTATGAATTCAGAAACGATTGAATTGCTCAAATGATACTCAAAATTTCATTATTTGCACTTTATATGCGTAATTACCTTGTATGATTTGATATTTTGGAATAAACATGATATGAATAATATTCTAGACAACATGAAGATCTTAAATGTAGATTATTTTGATATAATGACTTACAATGAATTCAGAATCGATTTCAATGTTCAAATGTATTGAGAATTGCATTATTTGCACTTTAAATGCGTAATTACCTAGTATAATCCAATATTTTTAAATAAATATGATATGAATCATATTATAGACATCATTAAAAGGTTTAAATGTATATTATTCTGATTAAATGACTTAGACTGTCAAAAACGAATAAAATGCTCAAATGATACAAAGAATTGTATTATTTGCAATTTATATGCCTAATTACCATGTATAATCCAATCTTTTTGAATAAATATGATGTGAATCTTATTATAGACAACATAAAGAGCTCAAATGTAGATTTTTTTTGATGAAATGACTTAGAATGAACCCAAAAACGATAGATTTGCTCAAATGTACTGAGAATTGCAGTATTTGCACTTTATACGCGTAATTACCATGTATACTCCAATCTTTTTGAATAAATAAGATATGAATCATATTATAGACAGTATAAAGAGTTTAAATGTAGATTATTGTGAGGAGATGACTTAGTATGAATTCAGAAACGATTGAATTGCTCAAATGATACACAGAATTGCATTATTTGCACTTTTTATATGTAATTACCTTGTATGATTTAATTTTTTTTAATAAACAAGATATGAATAATATTCTAGACAGTATAAAGAGTTTAAATGTAGATTATTGTGATGAAATGACTTTGAATGAATCCAGAAAAGATTGCAATGCTCAAATAATATTCAGAATTGCATTATTTGCACTTTGTAAGCGTAATTATCATGTATAATGCAATCGTTTTGAATAAACAAGATATGAATCTTAGTGTGGACAGTATAAAGAGTTTATCTGTAGATTATTGTGATGAAACGACTAAGTATGACAACCGATTGAAATGATCATATGATACTCAGAATTACATTCTTTGAAATTTATATGCATAATTACCTTGTATGATCTAAATTTTTTGAAATAATAAGATATGAATCATATTCTAGAGAACATAAAGTGTTCAAATGTAGATTATTGTGATAAAATGACTTATAATAAATTCAGAATCGATTTCAATTCTCAAATGTACTGAGAATTGCATTATTTGAAATTGATATGGGTAATTACCATGTATAATCCAATCTTTTTGAATAAATAGGATTTGAATCATATTATAGATAGCACAAAGATTTTAAATGTATATTATTTTGATTAAATGACTTAGAATGAATCCAAAAACAAATAAAATGCTCAAATGATACTCAGAATTGTATTATTAACACTTTATATGCTTAATTACCTTGTATGATTAAATCTTTTTGAATAAACAAGATATGAACAATATTATAGACAGTATAGAGAGTTTAAATGTAAATTATTGTGATGAAATGACTTAGAATGAATGCAGAAACGATTGCAATGCTCAAATATTACTCAGAATTGCATTATTTGCAATTTATGTGTGTAATTACCATGTATAATCTAATCTTTTTGAATAAACAAGATATGAATCTTAGTCTGGAAAGTATAAAGGGTTTAAATGTAGATTATTGTGATGAAACGACTAAATATGAATCCACAATCGATTGAAATGCTCAAATGATACTCATAATTATATTATTTGCGATTTATATGCGTAATTACCACGTATAATCTAATTTTTTTAATTAATAGGATATGAATCATATTATAGACAGTATAAAGAGTTCAAATGTAGATTATTGTGATAAAATGACTTAGAATGAATTCAGAGTCGATTTCAATGCTCAAATGTACTGAGAGTTGCATTATTTGCACTTTATATGCATAATTACCATGTATAATCCAATCTTTTTAAATAAAAATGGTGTGAAACTTTTCGAAGGGAATATTAAGAAAATATTGATCTTATCTTAGTTTATCTTTCACTCGAATCATATTATAGACAGCATAAAGAGTTTAAATATTTATTTTTTTGATTAAATGACTTAGAATGAATCAAAAAACGAATGAAATGCTCAAATGATACTCAGAATTGTATTATTTGCACTTTATGTGCCAAATTACCAGTTATAATCCCATCTTTTTTAATAAATATGATAAGAATCATATTATAGACAACATAAAGAGCTTAGATGTAGATTATTTTGATGAAAGGACTTAGAATGAATCAAAAAACGATTGAAATGCTCAAATGATACACAGAATTGCATTATTTGCAATTTATATGCGTAATTACCTTGTATAATCCAATATTTTTCAATAAATAAAATATGAATCATATGTTATACAGTATAAAGAGTTTAAATATAGATTATTGGGATGAAATGACTTAGAATGAATGCAGAAACGATTGAAATGCACAAATGACACCTAGCATAAGCATTATTTGCAATTTATATCCGTAATTATCATGTATAATCTAATTTGTTTGAATTAATAAGATATGAATCATATTCTATGCAGTATAAAGAGTTCAAATGTAGATTATTGTGATAAAGTAACTTAGAATGAATTCAGAATCGATTTCAGAGCTCAAATGTACTGAGAATTGCATTTGTTGCCCTTTATATACGTAATTATCATGATAATCCAATCTTTTTTAATAAACAAGATATGAATCATATTCTAAACTGTATAAAGAGTTTAAATTTAGACTATTGTGATGAAATGACTTATTGTATTTAAATCGCATATAAAGTGCATATAATGCGATTCTGAGTATCATTTGCGTATTTAAATCGTTTCTATATTCATTTTAAGTCATTTCATCACAATAATCAATAATTAAACTCTTTATACAGTTTAGAATATGATTCATATTTTTTTATTAAAAAGGATTGGATTAGACATGATAAATACGCATATAAAGTGCATATAATGCAATTCTGAGTATCATTTGTGCATTTCAATCATTTCTAGATTCATTCTAAGTCATTTCATCACAATAATATTGATTTAAACTCTTTATGCTATTTATAATATTATTCATATCTTGTTTATTCAAAAAGATTGGATTATACATGTTAATTACGCATATAAAGTGCAAATAATGCAATTCTGAGTATCATTTGCTCATTTCAATCATTTCTGGATTAATTTTAAGAGTTTACATCAGAATAATCCAGATTTAAACTCTTTATAGTGATTGGAATATGATCCAAATTATGTTTATTCAAAAATATTGGATTATACATGTTAATTACGCATATAAAATGCATATAATGCAATTTCGAGTATCATTTGTGCATTTCAATCGTTTCTAGATTCATTCTAATGCATTTCATCACAATAATATTGATTTAAACTCTTTATACTATTTAGAATATGATTCATATCTTGTTTATTCAAAAAGATTGGATTATACATGTTAATTATGCATATAAATTACAAATAATGCAATTCTAGTATCATTTGCTTATTTCAATAATTTCTTGATTAATTTTAAGTCTGTACATCAGAATAATCTATATTTAAACTCTTTTATACTGTATAGAATATCATCAAAAACGTGTTTTTTTTTTAAAAAAAATTGGATTATACATGTTAATAACGCATATAAAGTGCATATAATGTAATTCTGAGTATCATTTGTGCATTTCAATCGTTTCTGGATACATTCTAAGTCATTTAAACCCAATAATCAACACTTAATCTCTTTATAATATACATAATATGATTGAAATCTTTTTTATTCACAAATAATGGATTATAAATGGTAATTACGCATATAAAGTGTAACTAATGCAATTCTGAGTATCATTTGCGCATTTTTCGTTTATAGATTCATCCTAAGTCATTTCAACCCAAAAATCTACATTTAAACTCTTTATACAGTCTAGAATATGATTATAATTTATTTATTCAGAAAGATTGGATTATACATGGTAATTACGCATATAAAGTCCTAATAATGCAATTCTGAGTATCATTTGAGCATTTCGATCGTTTCTTGATTCAATCTAAGTTATTTCATCCTAATAATCAACATTAAAATTCTTTATATTGTCTAAACTAAGATTAATAACTTATTTATTTAGAAAGATTGGATTATACATGGTAATTACGCATATAATGTGCAAATAATCCAATTCTCAGTATCATTTGGGCATTTCAATCGTTTCTAGATTCATTCTAAGTCATTTCATCACAATAGTCTACATTTAAACTCTTTATACAGTTTAGAATATGATTCCTATCTTGTTTATTAAAAAAGATTGTATTATACATGCTAAATACGCATATAAAGTGCATATAATGCAATTCTGAGTACTGTCTAGAATATGATTCATATCTTGTTTATTAAAACGGATTGGATTATACAAGATAATTACTCATATAAAGTGCATATAATGCAATTCTGAGTATCATTTGCGTATTTCAATCGTTTCTAGATTCATTCTAAGTCATTTCATCACAATAGTCTACATTTAAACTCTTTATACAGTTTAGAATATGATTCCTATCTTGTTTATTAAAAAAGATTGTATTATACATGCTAAATACGCATATAAAGTGCATATAATGCAATTCTGAGTATCATTTGTGCATTTCAATCATTTCTAGATTCATTCTAAGTCATTTCATCACAATAATATTGATTTAAACTCTTTATGCTATTTAGAATATGATTCATATCTTGATTATTCAAAAATATTGGATTATACATGTTAATTACGCATATAAAGTGCAAAAAATGCAATTCTGAGTATCATTTGCTCATTTCAATCGTTTCTGGATTAATTTTAAGATTTTACATCAGAATAATCCAGATTTAAACTCTTTATAGTGATTCGAATATGATCCAAATTATGTTTATTCAAAAAGATTGGATTATCCATGTTAATTACGCATATAAAATGCATATAATGCAATTTCGAGTATCATTTGTGCATTTCAATCGTTTGTAGATTCATTCTAAGTCATTTCATCACAATAATATTGATTTAAACTCTTTATACTATTTAGAATATGATTCATATCTTGTTTATTCAAAAAGATTGGATTATACATGTTAATTATGCATATAAATTACAAATAATGCAATTTTAGTATCATTTGCTTGTTTCAATCGTTTCTTGATTAATTTTATGTCTTTACATCAGAATAATATATATTTAAACTCTTTTATACTGTTTAGAATATCATCCAAATCGTGTTTTTTTTAAAAAAAATTAGATTATACACGTTAATTACGCATATAAAGTGCATATAATGTAATTCTTAGTATCATTTGTGCATTTCAATCGTTTCTCTGGATACATTCTAAGTCATTTAAACCCAACAATCAACACTTAATCTCTTTATAATGTACATAATATGATTGAAATCTTTTTTATTCACAAATAATGGATTATACATGGTAATTACGCATATAAAGTGTAAATAATGCAATTCTGAATATCAATTGAGCATTTTTATCTTGGATTCATTCTAAGTCATTTCATCACAATAATCTCCATTTAAACTCTTTATACTGTCTAGAATATGATTTCATGTTTATTAAAAAAGATTGGATTATAAATGATAATTACGCATATAAGTGCCTATATTGCAATTCTGAGTATCATTTGCGCATTTCAATCGTTTCAAGAATCATTTTAAGTCATTTCATCGCAATAATTTACATTTAAACTCTTTATACTGTTTAGAATATGATCCAACTCTTGCTTATTCAAAAAGAATTGATTAAACATGTTAATTACGCATATAAATTGCAAATCATGCAATTTTGTGTATCATTTGTGCATTTCAATCGTTTCTAGATTCATTTTAAGACTTATCATCATAGTAATCTAGATTTAAACTTTTTATACTGTTAGAATATTATCCAAATCTTGTTTATTCAAAAGATTGGATTATACATGTTAATTACGCATATAAAGTGAATATAATGCAATTCTGAGTATCATTTGAGCAATTTCAATCGTTTCTGGACACATTCTAAGTCATTTCATCACAATAATCTACATTTGAACTCTATATACAATCTAGAATATGATTTATATCTTGTTTATTAAAAGAGTTTGGATTATACGTGATAATTACGCATATAATGCAATTCCACGCATCAGTTGCGCATTTCAATCTTTTCTATATTCATTCTAAGTCATTTCATTGTAATAATCTACATTTAAACTCTTTATACAGTCTAGAATATGATTCATATCTTGTTTTTTTTATAAATGATTGGATTATACCTGATAATTTACGAATACAAAGTGCTTATATTGCAATTTTAAATATCATTAGCGCATTTCAATCATTTCTAGATTCATTCTAATTAATTTTATTACAATAATCTTGATTTAAACTTTTCATACTATCTAGAATATGATCAATACTATGTTTATTGAAAAAGATTGGTTCATACATGTTAATTACCCATATAAATTGCAAATAATGCAATTCTGAGTATCATTTGTTCGTTTCAATAGTTTATGAATTCATTTAAAGTTTTTTCATGACAATAATCAAGATTTAAACTCTCTATACTTGTTAGAATATGATCCAACACTTGGTTATTCAAAAAGAGTTGATTATATATGTTAATTATGCATTTGAAGTACATATAATGCAATTCTGTGTATCATCTGAGCATTTCAATCGTTTCTGGATTCAATCTAAGTTATTTCATCACAATAATCAACATTCAAACTCTTCATAATGTATAGAATATGATTCAAATCTTATTTATTAAAAAAGATTGGATTATACATGGAAATTACGCCTATAAAAGTGCAAATAATGCAATTCACAGTATCAATTGAGAATTTCAATCGTTTCTGGATTCATTTAAAGTTTTTTCATCACAATAATCTAGATTTAAACTCTTTTTACTGTTTAGAATATGATCCAAATCGTGTTTATTCAATTAGATTGGATTATACATGTTAATTACGCATATAAAGTGCATATAATGCAATTCTGAGTATCATTTGAGCATTTGAATCGTTTCTGGATACATTCTTATTCATTTCATCACAATAATCTACATTTAAACTCTTTATAATGAATATAATATGATTAAAATCTTATTTATTCAAAAAGATTGGATTATATATGGAAATTACGCATATAAAATGCTAATAATGCAATTCACAGTACCAATTGAGCATTTCTTTCGTTTCTGGATTCATTCAAAGTTGTTTCATCACAATAATCTTGATTTAAACTCTTTAAATTTTCTAGAAAATGATTCATATCTTGTTTATTCAAAGAGATTGCATTTTGCAAATAATGCATTACTGAGTATCATTTACGCATTTCAATCGTTTCTGGATTCTTTTTATGTCTTTACTTCACAATAATCTCGATTTAAACTCTTTATACTATTTGGAATATAATCCAAATCATGTTTATTCAAAAAGATTTGATTATACATGTTAATTACGCAAATAAAGTGCATATAATGCAAGTTTAAGTTTCATTTGCACATTGTCTGGATACATTCTAAGTCATTTCGAAACAATAATCAGAATTCAATTTCTTTATAATGTACATAACATGATTCAAATCTTATTTATTCAAAAAGATTGGATTATTCATGGTAATTACGCATATAAAGTACAAATAATGCAATTCTGAGTATCATTAGAGCATTTCAATCATTTTTAGATTCATTCTAAGTCATTTCATCACAATAATCTACATTTAAACTCTTTATACTATCTACAATATGATTCATATCATTATTATTCAAAAAGATTGGATTATACATTGTAATTACGCATATAAAGTGCATATAATGCAATTCTGAGTATTATTTGAACATTATTATCTTGTTTCTACAGAAAGATTAGATTATATATGGTAATTACGCATACAAAGTGCAGATAATGCCATTATGAGTATCCTTTGCACATTTCAATCGTTTCTGGATATATTCTAAATCGTTTCAACAATATAAACTACATTTAATCTCTTTATAATGTAAATAACATGATTCAAATCTTATTTACTCAAAAAGAATAGATTATACATGGTAATTATGCATATAAATTGCAAATAACACAATTCTGAGTATCATTTGAGCATTTCAATCGTTCTTAGATTCATTCTAAGTCATTTCATCACAATAATCTAAATTTAAACTCTTTATACTGTTTTGAATATGATTCATATCTTGTTTATTAAAAAAGATTGGATTATACATGCAAATTACGCATATAAATTGTTAATAATGCAATTCGCAGTATCAATTGAGCATTTCAATCGTTTCTGCATTCATTCAAAGTTATTTCATTACAATAATCTTGATTTAAACTCTTTATACTATCTACAATAGGATTCATATCTTGTTTATTTGAAAAGATTGGATTATACAAGTTAATTACGCATATAAACTTCAAATAAAGCAATTCTGAGTATCATTTTCTTATTTCAATCATTTCTGGATTAATTTAAAGTTTTTACATCAGAATAATCTAGATTTAAACTCTTTATACTGTTTAGAATATGATCCACATCATGTTTATTCAAAAAGATTGGATTATATATGTTAATTACGCATAAAAAGCGCATATAATGCAATTCCGAGTATCATTTGTACATTTCAATCGTTTCTAGATACGTTCTGAGTCATTTCAACACAATAATCTACCATTAATTTCTTCATAATGTATATAATATGATTCAAATCTTATTTATTAAAAAAGAATGGATTATACATGGTAATTACGCATATAAATTGCAATAATGCAATTCTGAGTATCAATTGAGCATTTCAATTATTCTTAGGTTCATTCTAAGTCATTTCATCACAATAATCCATATTTAGACTCTTTATACTGTCTAAAATATGATTCATATCTTGTTTATTAAAAAAGATTGGATTATAAATGATAACTACGCATATAAAGAGCATATATTGCAATTCTGAGTATCATTGGTGCATTTCAATCTTTTCTAGATTCATTTTAAGTCTTTTCATCCCAAAAATCTAGATTTGAACTCTTTATAGTGTTTAAATTATGATCCAAAACTTGTTTATACAAAAAGATTGGATTATACATGTTAATTACACATACAAAGTGCATATAATCCAATTCTGATTATCATTTGCGCATTTCAATTGTTTCTAGATATATTCTAAGTCATTTCATCACAATAATCTATATTTAAACTATTTATAATGTATAGAATAAGATTCAAATCTTATTTATTCAAAAAGATTGGATTTTAAATGGAAATTAGGTATATAAATTGTAAATAATGCAATTCACAGTATCAATTGAGCATTTCAATCGTTTCTGGATTCATTTTAAGTTTTTTCATCACAATAATCTAGATTTAAACTCTCTTTATACTTTTTAGAATATCATTCAAATCGTGTTTTTTTAAAAAAAAATTGGATTATTCATGTTATTTACGAATATAAAGTGCATATAATGCAATTCTGAGTATCATTTGCACATTTCAATCGTTTCGGGATACATTCTAAGTCATTTCAACACAATAGTCTACATTTAATATCTTTATAAAGTACGTAATTTGATTCAAATGTTTTCTATTCAAAAAGATTGGATTATGCATGGTAATTACGCATATAAATTGCAAATAATGCAATCCTGAGTATCATTTGAGGATTTCAATCGTTCTTAGATTCATTCTAAGTCATTTCATCATAATAATCTACATTTAAGCTCATTATAATGTCTAAAATATGATTCATATCTTGTATATTAAAAAGATTGTATTATTAATGATAATTACACATAAACTGCAGCAAGTCTGATTATCATTTGCGCATTTAAATTGTTTCTAGATTCATTTTAAGTCTTTTCATCCCAAAAATCTAGATTTTATCAATTTATAGTGTTTAAAATTTGATCCAAATCTTGTTTATTCAAAAAGATTGGATTATACATGTTAATTACGCATACAAATTGCATATAATGCAATTCTGAGTATCATTTGTTCATTTCAATAATTTCTAGGTATATTCGAAGTCATTTCATCACAATAATCTATATATAAACTATTTATAATGCATATAATATCATTCAAATCTTATTTATCCAAAAAGATTGGATTATATATGGTAATTTCACATATAAATTGCAAATAATGCAATTCTGAGTTTCATTTGAGCATTTATATTGTTCTTAGGTTCATTCTAAGTCATTCCGTAACAATAATCTACATTTCTGTCTACAATATGATTCATATCATGTTTATTCTAAAAGATTGTATTATAAAAGAAAATTACGCATATAATGCAATTCTGAGTATCATTTGCGCATTTTAATCGTTTCTGGATATATTCGAAGCCATTCCATCACAATAATCTAAATTTAAACACTTTATAATATATAGAATATGATTCAAATCATATTTATTCAATAAGATTGGATTATACATGGAAATTACGCATATAAATCGTAAATAATGCAATTCACAGTTTCAATTGAGAATTTCAATCATTTCTGGATTTATTAAAAGTCATTTCATCACAATATGTTGATTTAAATTCTTTATTCTATTTATAAGATGATTCATATCTTGTTTATTCAAAAAGATTGGATTATACATGTTAATTACACATATAAATTACAAATAATGCAATTCTGAATATCATTTTCTCAGTTCAATCGTTTGTGGATTAATTTTAAATCTTTGTATCAGAATAATCAGCATTTAAAACTCTTTATACTGTTTAGAAAATGATCCAAATCGTGTTTATTCAAAAAAATTGGATTATACATGTTAATTACGCATATAAAGTGCATATAATGCAATTCTGAGTATCATTTATGCATTTCAATCGTTTTTGGATACATTCTAAGTCATTTCAACATAATAATCTACATTTAATCTCTTTATAATCTACATAACATGATTCAAATCTTATTTGTTCACAAAGAATAGATAATACATGGTAATTACGCATATAAATTGCAAATAATGCAATTCTGAGTATCATTTGAGTATTTCAATCGTTGTTGGATTAATTGTAAGTCTTTTCATAAAAATAATGCACATTTAAACTCTTTATACTCTCCAGACAAAGATTCATATCTTCTTTATTAAAAAAGAATGGATTATTCATGTCAATTACGCATATAAATTGCAAATAATGCAATTCTGAGTATCATTTGAGCATTTCAATTGTTGTTGGATTCATTCTAAGCCATTTCATCACAATAATCTACATTTAAACTCTTTATACTTTCTAGAATATGATTAATATCATGTTTATTAAAAAGATTGGATTATAAACGATAATTACGCATTTATAGTGCATATATTGCAATTCTGAGTATCACTTGCGCATTTCAATGGTTTCTAGAATCATTCTAAGTCATTTCATCACAATAGTCTACATTTAAACTCTTTATACTGTGTAGAATGTGATTCATACATTGTATATTCAAAAAGATTGGATTATATATGTTAATTACACATATAAATTGCAAATAATTCAATTCTGAGTATCATTTGAGCATTTCAATTGTTCTTTGATTCATTCTAAGTCATTTCATCGCAATCATTTACATTTAAACACTTTATACTGTTTAGAATTTGATTCATATCATGTTTATTAAAAAAAGAATGGATTATAAATGATAATTACGCATATAAATTGCATATAATGCAATTCTGGGTATCATTTACGCATTTCAATTGTTTCTGGATATATACTCTGTCATTCCATCACAATAATCTAAATTTAAACTCTTTATAATGTATATAATATGATTCAAATCTTATTTATTCAAAATATTGGGTTATACATGAAAATTATGCATATAAATTGTAAATAATGCAATTCATACAGATTATATATGTTAATACTGTAGTCACAATAGTCTACATTTAAATAATGCAATTCATACAGATTATATACTGCAATTCATATAAATAATGCATTTCATCACAATAGTCTAAATTTAAACTCTTTATACTGTGTAGAATGTGATTCATACATTGTATATTCAAAAAGATTGGATTATATATGTTAATTACACATATAAATTGCAAATAATTCAATTCTGAGTATCATTTGAGCATTTCAATTGTTCTTTGATTCATTCTAAGTCATTTCATCACAATCATTTGCATTTAAACACTTTATACTGTTTAGAATTTGATTCATATCATGTTTATTAAAAAAAAGAATGGATTATAAATGATAATTACGCATATAAATTGCATATAATGCAATTCTGGGTATCATTTACGCATTTCAATCGTTTCTGGATATATACTCTGTCATTCCATCACAATAATCTAAATTTAAACTCTTTATAATGTATAGAATATGATTCAAATCTTATTTATTCAAAATATTGGATTATACAAGAAAATTATGCATATAAATTGTAAATAATGCAATTCATACAGATTATATATGCTAATACTGTAGTCACAATAGTCTACATTTAAATAATGCAATTCATACAGATTATATACTTCAATTCATATAAATAATGCATTTCATCACAATAGTCTACATTTAAACTCTTTATACTGTGTAGAATGTGATTCATACATTGTATATTCAAAAAGATTGGATTATATATGTTGATTACACATATAAATTGCAAATAATTCAATTCTGAGTATCATTTGAGCATTTCAATTGTTCTTTGATTCATTCTAAGTCATTTCATCACAATCATTTACATTTAAACACTTTATACTGTTTAGAATTTGATTCATATCATGTTTATTAAAAAAAGAATGGATTATAAATGATAATTACGCATATAAATTGCATATAATGCAATTCTGGGTATCATTTATGCATTTCAATCGTTTCTGGATATATACTCTGTCATTCCATCACAATAATCTAAATTTAAACTCTTTATAATGTATAGAATATGATTCAAATCTTATTTATTCAAAATATTGGATTATACATGAAAATTATGCACATAAATTGTAAATAATGCAATTCACAGTATCAATTGAGCATTTCAATCGTTTCTGGATTCATTAAAAGTCATTTCATCGCAATAATATTGATTCAAACTCTTTATTCTATTTATAATATTATTCATATCTTGTTTATTCAAAAAGATTGGATTATACATTTTAATTACGCATATAAAATTGCTAATAATGCAATTCTTAATATCATTTTCTCATTTCAATCATTTGTGGATTAATTTTAAGTCTTTGCATCAGAATAATCTAGATTTAAACATTTATACTGTTTAGGGCCTGTTTGGATGCGTTGGGAATTTGGAGAATGTCACACCCCGCGCCGGCGCACCGACACACGGGGCAGGACGGTTGGAAGGTATCTTCTGCATCCATCCGACAGCCTGTCAACCTACGTCGCAAGCAGAAAAGGAATAAAACGGATGTCAGCTACAAAGCTCAATAACCGGTTATTTAACGATGCAGCTTCTCTATATTAGTTGATAAAGCAAATTAAACATGACTGGATTAATCCACATAACAAACCATACATTTTACGGAGATAATCGGGTCTAGATTAGTTATATCATAGTCATGTCTCCTAACCCAACTAGCTGGGCAGGCAGAAGGAGACCTCTCCCTAACCCATGGGCACGTGAGAGACGAAGCTCTAACCCTGGGCACGTGAGGGAGTTTCAAATCCGTATACATAACAAATTCAGAATTCAGATTCTAAACCTGATATCCCACAAAACATACCACATACGAGCAAATACATGCAAGCAAAGCCAAGTGATAATCAAATCAAACAATACGAAACTAATTATAGAGAAGTCTGGTTACCTGACTGAGCGATCCAGTGCACAAGCAAATCGAGAGAATGATAACTGCGACGTATAACTCGAATTCTAAATGGCCGACTATTCAAAACCGTGGTGGTATTCAAAGTTTGCTAGGGAGAGAAAAAAACAGAGACGATATACGAAATGAAATGAAATGAGGCCGGGTCTATTTATAGTGGAGGTCTGGCTAAAATGGTAAATATTCTAGATTACTTAATGGCTAAGTAGGCATAAAGGAATTACTTAGCTATTATTTTTGAAAATATTAATATTATTTATAAAAATAACTGAGCCTATTTATAAAGATATTAATTATCGAAAATTATTTATATAAATATTGATTATTTAGCTACTAAAAATATGGATAAGATCAAAGAGATATTTTCAAAGTGGATAAGATCAAAGAGATATTTTCTAAGTGGATAAACATGGACATTTTTCAAATAGAACCTTAGAATATGAAGTATTGCAAACAGATCCTAAAATTCAGGGATGTCACAGAAAATTTTCAATTTCTAGGCATAAATTTATTATAAACAATCCAAACTCTTCACAATGTTACACACTTCCCAATAAATTTATGCCTAGCAATAAGAAATTCTCCGAATTTCCAAAATTCCAGAATATGATCTAAATTGTGTTTATTCAAAAAAATTGGTTTATACATGTTAATTACGCATATAAAGGGCATATAATGCAATTCTGACTATGATTGGTGCATTTCAATCGTTTCTGGATACATTCTAAGTCATTTCAACATAATTATCTACATTTAATATATTTATAATGTACATAACATGATTCAAATCTTATTTATTTAAAAAGAATGGTTTATACATGGTAATTACACATATAAATTGAAAATAATGCAATTCTGAGTATCATTTGAGCATTCTATCGTTCTTTGATTCATTCTAAGTCATTTCTTCACAATAATCTACATTTAAACTCTTTATACTCTCCAGAATATGATTCATATCTTCTTTATTAAAAATGATTTTATTATAAATGAGTATTATTTGTGCGTATATTGCAATATTGTAATATTTTATACTTTCTTAAAAATGATTTTATTAGAATATAAAGAGCATATGTTGCAATTCTGAGTATTATTTGTGCATTTCATTCGTTTCTAGATTCATTTTTAAGTCTTTTCATCCCAAAAATCTTGATTTGAACTCTTTATAGTGTTTAAAATATGATCCAAATCTTATTTATCCAAAAAGATTGGATTATACATGTTAATAACACATACAAAGTGCACATTATGCAATTTGGAGTATCATTTGCGCATTTCAATCGTTTCTGGATATATTCTAAGTCATTTCATCACAATAATCTACATTTAAACACTTTATAATGTATAAAAATATGATTCAAATCTTATTTTTTCAAAAAGTTGGATTATAAATGGAAATTACGCATGTAAATTGTCAATAATGCAATTGACAGTATCAATTAAGCATTTCAGTCGTTTCTAGTTTCATCAAAACAATATTGATTCAAACTCTTTATTCTATCTAGAATAGGATTTATATCTTGTTTATTCAAAAAGACTGGATAATACATGTGTAATTAGTGTTTACCAAAAACCCGCCGGGTCAAACCCGCCCCGCCCCAAACCCGCCCCATGGACCGGACCGCCCCGGACCGTCCATGGACCGTGATGGGTCGAAGGGTTAGATCGGGGCGGGTCTACGGCGGGTTTGGGCCGCCCTTTCTAAAAAAACCCGCGTTAACCCGCCCCGTCTTAACCCGTGGACTGGACCGCCCCGCCCCGTCAACCCGTCTTAAACCCGTGCAATGTTATTATTTTATTTTATAACTCCGCCTATGTTATTATTTTATAAAATAATTTAATAGCATAGCCGGTCCCAAACCCGAAAAAAAGAGGAATGTAACTTTATATAATTATATTCAATTTTTTTTCATTTAAGAGAATAAATGAAAAACGTAAAAGTGAAATATAAAAATAATTTACGAAAAATAAAAAAAACAGAAAACAATATTGAAAAAAAGGAAAAATATTGAAAAAAAAACAGAAAAGAGAAAAACAACAAAAAAAAAATTTATAGTGATTATTATAGTATATAATATATATGTAGTTTATATATATACTAACGAAAAATAAAAAAAATAATATAGTAATAAAATAAATAAAAACCGGCGGACCGGACCGGACCGTCATAACCCGTGCGGGTTACATGGGGCGGGTTTAAGAAGGGTTAGGGTCAAGATTTCTAGAAAGGACCGTCCTAACCCGCCCCGTCTTAACCCGTGGACCGTCCTAACCCGCCCCGTCCTAACCCGTGGACCGTCGCGGGTTGGACCGCCTCGACCCGCCCCGCCCCGTTTGGTAAACCCTATAATTACTCATATAAATTGCAAATAATGCAATTCTGAGTGTCATTTGCTTATTTCAATCGTTTCTGGATTAATTTTAAGTCGTTACATCAAAATAATCTAGATTTAAACTCTTTATACTGTTTAGAATATTATCAAAGTCATGTTTATTCAAAAATATTGTATTATACATGTTAATTACGCATATAAAGTGCATATAATGCAATTTCGAGTATCATTTGTGCATATACATTCTAAGTCATTTCAACACAATAATCTACATTTAATCTCTTTATAATATACATAATATGATGCAAATCTTATTTATTTACAAAGCATGGATCATACATGGTACTTACGAATATCAAGTGCAAATAATGCAATTCTGAGTTTAATTTGAGCATTTCAATTGTTGTTGGATTCATTCTGAGTCATTTCATCACAATAATCTTGATTTTAACTCTTTATACTATCTAGAATATGATTCATATCTAATTTATTCAAAATGATTTGATAATACGTGGTAATTACATATATAAATTGCATATATTGCAATTCTGAGTATCATTTGAGCATTTCAATCGTTTCTAGAAGCATTCTAAGTCATTTCATCACAATACTCTACATTTAAATTCTTTATACTCTCTAGAATATAATTCAAACATTGTTTATTCAAAAAAGCTTGGATTATACATGTTAATTACGCATATAAATTGCAAATAAACCAATTTTGAGTTTCATTTGTTCATTTCAATCGTTTCTGGATTAATTTTAAGTCTTAACATCAGAATAATCTAGATTTCAATCTTGGGCCTTTCTGCTGAAGTCTTTATACTGTTTAGAATATGATCCAAATCATGTTTATTCAAAAAGATTGGATTATACATGTTAATTACGCATATAAAGTGCATATAATACAATTACGAGTATCATTTGTGCTTTCAATAGTTTATGGATATATTCTAAGTTATATCAACACAATAATCTACCATTAATCTATTTATAATGTACATAATATGATTCAAATCTTGTTTATTAAAAAAGAATGGGTATGGTAATTTCGCATATATAGTGCAAATAATGCAATTCTGAGTATCATTTGAGCATTTCAATCGTTCTTAGATTCATTCTAAGTCATTTCATCACAAGAACCTACATTTAAACTCTTTATACTGTCTACAATATGATTCATATCATGTTTATTAAAAGAGATTGGATTATAAATGATAATTATGAAGACGAAGTGCATATAATGCAATTCTGAGTATCATTTGCGCATTTCAATCATTTCTGGATATATTCGAAGCCATTCCATCACAATAATCTAAATTTAAACTCTTTATAATGTATAGAATATGATTCAAATCAAATTTATTCAATAAGATTGGATTATACATGGAAATTACGCATATAAATTGTAAATAATGCAATTCACAGTATCAATTGAGCATTTCAATCGTTTCTGCATTCATTCAATGTCGTTTCATCACAATAATATTGATTTAAACTCTTTATTCTATTTAGAATATGATTCATATCTTGTTTATTCTTAAAGATTGGATTATACATGTTAATTACGCATATAAATTGCAAATAATGCAATTCTGAATATCATTTTCACATTTCAACCGTTTGTGGATTAATTTTAAGTCTTTACACCAGAATAATCTAGATTTAAAATCTTTATACTGTATAGAATATCATCCAGATTGTGTTTATTCAAAAAAAATGGATTATACGTGTTACTTACGCACATAAAGTGCATACAATGCAATTATGAGTATCATTGGAGCTTTTAAATTGTTTCTGGATACATTCTAAGTCATTTGAACATAATAATCTACATTTAATCTCTTTATAATGTACATAATATGATTCAAATCTTATTTATTCACAAAGAATGATTTATACATGGTAACACATATAAATTGCAAATAATGCAATTCTGAGTATCATTTGAACATTTCAATCATTCTAAGATTCATTCTAAGTCATTTCATCACAATAATCTATATTTAAACTCTTTATATTGTCTAGAATATGATTCATATCTTATTTTTTAAAAAATATTGGATTATAAGTGATAATTACTCATATAAAGTGCATAGATTGCAATTCTGAGTATCATTTGTGTATTTCAATCTGTTCTATTAAGTCTTTTCATCCCAAAAATCTAGATTTGAAATATTTATAGTGTCTAGAATTTGATTCATACATTGTTTATTCAAAAAGATTGGATTATACATGTTAATTACGCATATAAATTACAAATAATCCAATTGTGATTATCATTTTCTTATTTCCATCGTTTCTGGATTAATTTTAAGTCTTAACATCAGAATATTCTAGATTAAAACTCTTTATACTGTTTAGAATATGATCCAAATCATGTTTATTAAAAATGATTGGATTATACATATTAATTACACATATAAATTGCATATAATACAATTCCGATTATCATTTATGCATTTCAATCGTTTCTGGATACATTCTAAGTCATTTTCAACACAATAATCTACCATTAATCTAAGTCAGTTCATCACAACAATCTACATTTAAACTCTTTATAATGTCTAGAATATGATTCATATCATGTTTATTTAAAATGATAATTACGCATATAAAGTGCATATTATACAATTTGAGTATCATTTGCGCATTTCAATCGCTTCTGGATATATTCTAAGTAATTCCATCACAATAATCTGAATTTAAACTCTTTATAAGGTATAGAATATGATTCAAATCTTATTTATTCGAAAAGAATGGAATATACATAGAAATTACCCATATAATTTGTAAATAATGCAATTCACAGTATCAATTGAGCATTTCAATCATTTCTGGATTCATTCAAATTCGTTTCATCCCAATAATATTAATTTAAACAATTGATTCTTCTTAGAATATGATTCATATCATGTTTATTCAAAAAGATTAGATTATACATGTTAATTACACATATAAATTGCAAATAATGCAATTCTGAATATTATTTTCTCATTTCAATCGTTTCTGGATTAATTTTAAGTCTTTAAATAAGAATAATCTAGTTTTAAACTCTTTATACTGTTTAGCATATTATCCAAATCGTTTTTAATCAAAAAAATTGGAGTATACATGTTAATTACGCATATAAATTGCATTATACTGCAATTCTGAGTATCATTGGCGTATTTCAATCGTTTCTTGATACAATGTAAGTTATTTCAACATAATAATCTACATTTGATCTCTTTATAATGCACATTATATGATTCATATCTTATTTATTAAAAAAATGGTTTGTACATGGTAATTACACATATAAATTGCAAATAATGCAATTCAGAGTTTCATTTGAGCATTTCAATCGTTCTTAGATTCATTCTAAGTCATTTCATCACAATAATCAACATTTAAACTCATTATACTGTCTAGAATGTGATTCATATTTTGTCTATTAAAAAAGATTGGATTATAAAAGATAATTACACATATATAAATTGCATATCTTGCAATTCTGTGTATCATTTGAGCATTTCAATCGTTTATAGATTCATTTTAAGTCTTTTCATCCCAAAAATCTAGATTTGAACTCTTTATTGTGTTTAAAATATGATCCAAATCTTGTTTATCCAAAAAGATTAAATTATATATGTTAATTACGCATACAAATTGTATATAATACAATTCTGAGTATCATTTGCTCATCGTTTCTGGATATGTTCTAAGTCATATTATCACAATAATCTACATTTGAACTCTTTATAATGTATAAAATATGATTCAAATATTATTTATTCAGAAAAATTGGATTATGCTTGGAAATTACGCATATAAAGTGTAAATAATGCAATTCACAGTATCAATTTAGCATTTCAATCGTTTCTGAATTCATCACCATTATCTTGATTTAAACTCTTTATATTATCTAGAATATGATTCATATCTTATTTATTCAAAAAAGATTAGATTATACATGGTATTTACGTATATAAATTGCGAATAATGCAATTCTGAGTATCATTTTGCTTATTTCAAACGTTTCTGGATTAATTCGAAGTCTTTACATCAGAATAATCAAGATACTCCTTATACTGTTTAATATGATCCAAATCATGTTTATTCAAAAAGATTGGATTATACATGTTAATTACGCATATAAAGTGCATATAATGCAATTCCGAGTATCATTTGTGCATTTCAATCGTTTCTGGATACATTCTAAGTCATTTCAACACAATAATTTACATTTAATGTCTTTTATAATGTACATGTGTCTCGCGCCTTTCGGCGCCCTCCCGGTTTGTTGAGTGACGGTGCCCGTTTACGGCGGACTGAGGGCGGAAAAAAGCATACGGATCAGATACCTCTCGCGGGCCTTAAGGTCACGATACGGCTGTCTCCTTTACGGGTGAGACAACTGTACAGCCTTAATGCTTCCCACGAGAGTTTATTATTTGGGGGGGTTCGTCAGTTATTCCAGTAGGCGCAAGCCCCTACTGTTAATTACCTCTGACATGGTCAAGAGAACCTCTGGATCCGGAAACTCGAAGGGATATCGATGGATTCTATGTCTTTAAACAGCTAGGGAATTGTCTAACACAATTAGCGTTTACGGGGTGGCTAAAAGACTTATTTCTATTTTTGGTGTTTTGAGGTTTTTTAGTTTTTTGTTGTTTTGGGGTTATTCTTCTTTTCTCTTTAGTTTTGGGGTTATTTCTCTTTTTTGTTATTTTCTGACATATCAATGGATTTGATCGCAGGACAGCTGGTTTCGTGCCCTTGGTTTTGGAATTGCCTTGGTAGATATTGGGTTGTTGCCTTTTGTAGAGGTTTCGGCTTGATGCGCTTCAATTGATGTTGGCCTGGTGTTCTCTATTTGGTTTGGGCCCTTGATTGCTGGAAGTTATCTCGATTTTCGGGTTCTGATATGAGGAATTTGGGTTCTTGCCACTTTGGTTGGTAATATGAGGGAATTATGAGGAATTTGGGATTTGAGGATATGAGGAATCTGGGTTAGACTCCTGTTTGGATTCTGATGACTTGGAGAGATTCGCAAAGACCCTGTTCAGGTCTGAGCTTCGGGGAAAAAGTTCAATGTGGTCGGTTTTAAGGCTCGTTTTTGGGAATTTTTGGGTTGGTCGTTTTCCTGAGAACGGGTGAATGACTCGATACCAGTCGGCGACGGTAATATCGGCCATTCTATCTGTTATCATCATGTCCCTGATTATTGTTCCTGATAACAGTCTAACGCCTGACTGTAAAGGGCGTTATTGAGGTGCGCGGGTGACGCTTGAGACAGAACCACTCTGGCAGTCTCGCACATCGAGGTTATACTCATCCGTTGGCATAGAGTATATGGCGGACATCTTAATCACCTGATCAAGATATCATGGTCTGACTCCCACTGAGAGTTGATGTGCCTCGACGTCGTCGGTAAGCACTTCGGTAGCCAACCGAAAATTTGGGGTGGATGCCAGTATGATGCAAAGTTAGCCGCCCGTCAGAGATACGAGCGTGATGCTTGGAGTTGGGGTGGAGAAAAATGCAATATGCACCTGGTTGCCAGCCAAGTGGGTCTAGTTAGAGGGTATATGATTCGGTGATCAATCGAATCATTGGAAAGGTCCATCTGATTGCCAGTCAGATGTTGGTAACTTGGTTCCTGGTTTCTGACTAGGATGTCAAGTTGGTTGGGAACATCAGGCCTTGGCGTATTGATGTTCTAAGGATTCAGCATGTGCCTTGGGTTGTTCTATACTGAGTCCCGGTTAAGCGCGAGGGGCGGCTCCCCAGATCAAATTCTTCGTTGATCTGACCAGCCTTAAGAGCATTATGATTTGGGTGTTGACTGTTCAAATCGTCTCCTACCGACAACTTGGTGGTCGCAGATTTCCCAAGCTGCTTTCATGAGGGCGATATGAAGTTCATATTTAGAAGGGGGATTCAAGTAGTCATCCGGAACTGGATTATATGTTTGGCCGGACGCCAGAATCGGGAGGGGGCCAGTGACTTGTTCAAATTGTCTCCTGAGGTTGGTTCATGGGTCATGACACATCCGAATTATCTCATGAGGTCAATTTGAGGCTTGTCTCTGAAGAGGGGACTCATGTAGCTACTCAAGATTGGTTGACATGTTTGTTTGGGCGCCAGAGTCTTGAAATGTGGTCCGTCAGGTTATGGTTCTGAAAGACGGAAATTGGTGTGTTGGAGTCTTTAAGAAGAGCTCCTGAGTTATTCCCTTGGGATATCCCTGTCGCGGGTCTATTCAATTAAAGTTTTGAATATCAGGGGTTTTTGGGTGGATCTTGTCCCTATCACAAAACTATCCGAGTCTTGCTGCTTAAATAGCCAGGGTTTATGGTATCTGAAATGGTTCCTCAAGTCATCCCAGACGGCCGGTTTAATGCTCTTTTTAGTCGGGTGGTTATCCAAATCAAATCCACTGACAATTCGGGTAACCGGGGTCGAAAGGTTTTGGCTTAGATGCTCAGAACTTAACTTCGCATCGTTGCTAATTTCATCTTCCCAAATGAAATGTTGGCCTTAGCTTTCTTGTTGTTTGCTCTCAGATTGAGGTCACTTGACCGTATTGGCGAAATACGATCAGTATATGTGTGTAGTCTCAATTCGACCTATTTCGTTTACGACCAGAGATTGTTTGTTTAGGTTTCCGCTAGGTTGGGTAGGACTGTTCCTCGGTTGTTTGGTTCCAATCTTGTCAGGACTTGGTTTCTCCGGGGTTCAGTGCTGTTTTGGTTTTGGTTTTGGGTTTTTGTTTTGGTGAGCCTTGGTTGGTCTGTTCCTCGGGTAATAGGGTGCCAGTCTTGTCAGGATCTGGGTTACTCGTGGCACAAGACTATTCATTTTTTTGTTCTGGGTATTCCAGAGTTGGGGTTTTGGTTGATTGGTGCACCTTGTTGAGTTGGTCTGTTCCTCGGTTGATAGGTTTCGTCCTCGTCAGGCTCTGGATCTCCCGGGGTACAGGGTTGTTTCTGGTGGAATTGGGTTATTCCTACCTTCTGAAAAGGGATTTTGAGTCCCTAATCTGGTTCTCAACATTGAACTTAATTCTTTTGGGTTTTGGTGGTCATCAGAGTTGGTCGTGGAGTTTCAGGGTTTTACCCGATCCGGTCCTGCTCAGACAATTCCGGGTTTCGCCCCGCTAGGTCTCTTTAGGGATTGGTTTATTGGCTTTACTGGGTTTTGAATTTTGGTTTGGCATTAGAGTATTGTTCATCCCTTTATTGGTTTGGTCTGAAAGGTTTAGGGTATGTGGGTTTTAGTTTTTTTTTTGCAGTGGTTTCGGTGTAGCTGTGGTACCAAGTATGTCATCTGTCGGATTTCGGCAATAATCCTTGATACCGTTGAGTTCCTCATATTTTTCTGGGTTCACAGGAATTTTCCATGTAGCTTTCTGAGTTTCCTGTGATTTTTGATGGATTTTCAAAGTTTCTGCTGAGGTGGCGAGTAGTGGTTGACCAGTTGAGTGGTTAAAGGATGATTTGGGTTTGGATTTTGGTCATGATTTCAGCAGAATTAAATTCCTTGTAATTTTCTGAATTTATTGGAATTTTTCCTCATGTTTTTCTAGGTTTTTTTGGTGAGTTTTGGAAGTTTTCTGGGTTTTAGAATAATCCTGGGAATGACGTGGCAATCTTTGATTGGTCAGGTTCTGGATTCTCCTTTTTAAATGTTCTGAACTGGCTTCGGCATGGTTTAGATCAGGGTTATGGTATGGTTAAATTCCTCATGATTTTCTGAGTCCATAGAAATTGGATTTGTATTTTTCTGAGTCGCGGTTGATTTTCTATGGATTTTTAAAGTTTCCGGCAATATGATTGGTCCATGTCATTAGGGAATGACACGTGTCAGGGTATTATTGGGCCAGGTCAACGCAGATGGGGGGGGCCAGCGCCATCTTAATTCTGTTCAGCGACTACGACAGGTGTCGACACGAGACTGGTCCCCATTATTAGTCAGTGACTTGCCGCAAATGCACGTCATAGAAGATCATCTGAAAGGTGGGTAGGATTCGTTAAGATGGTTTATCTCCCCCATGAACTAGGTTTGTCGTGGACCAACATTTCATTAAACCCGTGGGGCCTACTGTCAGTGTTTGTCCATGGTTACACCGGGTTCGTTTAAGTTTCGGACATAACAAAGAGTCTTCTCTCTCTTTCTTCTTTCTTCTCCCTCGATCTGTCGCGGCCATGGTGGGTTCAATTGGGGTCGTTGAAGAGCCGCCTGGCGCCAAGGGAGACTTGCCAAGAATCGCAACCCGTCCCGAGTGTAATGAGACTCGCTCTTCAGCTACTGAGGCCATCCCGTCGACGCGATTGATTTACTCCGCCATAGCTAGGGTTCAGGTGACTTTTTCGATGATAGAGCTTTCTAGAGGCGGATTTTGACAGAGAATGGATTTTCGAGTATAGTAAGAGGCTCCTGAATTATGGTGTATTCTCAATTGGGTCGATTGAGGCTTGTGGCAGTGAGTTTGACCTCGATCGAAATCAGGCATGGCGGTGGATCCCTAGCTACTGCAATGTGATGACACGGGCGGCTTGACAATACCTTTGAAAGTAAACGGGGGCGTTTTTCAAGAGGCATAATCCTTCAATTTGACAACCAAGGTCAGTATTTTCAGTTTTGATCTTTATCTCGGTTTAAGCTTGGGTATGGCACCGAATTGATGTTAGGCTATCGTTGACAGCCCCAGGGGTTTGATAATCGAGTTGTGAGTATGGATGCCTGTTCAGAAGGGGGTCCTTGTCATCAATTAGAGTTTGGAATTCCCTAATACATGACATTACCTTGATTTCATTTCTGCCACAGGTTTTCTCAATTGACAGGAAACCAGCTAATAAGGCACAGGTGATGATAAAGAGATGGGTGAATAACATAGGACCCAAGTTGTCATGGAATGGGTTTTAATATGGCTGCAAAATGAAGGCTTCCTCTTTCCTCGGTAGATTAGGAGTTGGCAGTAATGAGGCAACATGATCCCCTAGAATGACATGGTTTCGGTAAGGTAAGAGAGGGGTTTTAGAGGCTTTAGGAGTTGTTATGAGGGCTGATTCTAGGCATCCTATGGGCATGATTGAAACTATTTGTGGGTGAGTTAGGAACCGAAAGTGAATGGGCGGCATAACAGTTTGTCAGTTCTTAGTTTTGGCAAGACAGAAGAGAGAAGTAGCTGAGGTTTAATGGCAGCTACATGGATTTGTCTTAGACAATGTATGGGCATGGTTGAGGCTTGTTTAGGTGATTATAGGCTGATAAGAATTGGGCAGCATAATGGTTTAGTTTGGTTTGGTTTTGGCAAGACAAGAGGTCACCATTTGAGTGCTTATTCTCACTCAAAAGGCCTTCATTCCAGGGAGCTTATTCTCTCCCTGGATGGTCTTCACAAGGTATGTCTCAGAGAGCTTATTCTCTCTCTGAGATGGCTTCAAATGGTCTTCGATCCAGAGAGCTTATTCTCTCTCTGGATGGTCTTCATGGCTTGAGATATTGAGAGGTACCTGCTGTCCTTTGATAATTCCACTAATATGTTGCTTTTTTATTTTTTTTTTATAGTTATTTATTTACATATTTACACAAACACTTTTTAAATTAAGCTTCTACATTGTTTCAGTTTTGAGAAGACACAACAAAGAGGCACAGGATAAAGAAAAAAAGGCAAGAAAGAGGAGTTGCAAAGGCCAACAGAAAAGGAGGTTCAGCAAGAAAAAGTTGATTTTATTCCTACTTCACAGAACTTACAAACAGGTGCTTCCTTCTTTTACAAGCTCCAAATGGTTCTTTCTCTCATAAAACAACTAACACACACACTCTCCTTACAATGGCTATCCTAACAGATCTTGTATGTGGGTGTGTGTGTGCTGCTCAACACATGAGCTTGGTGTCACCCTTGGAGGTAGAATGTGAAGGGGTATTAAGGTTGTGTGTAAGACTGGAAAGAGAGACTCTCTATGTGTGTTGTTGATGGAGAGCCCCCTGTGTATATGTGTCCAGCCTCTTTTCCCCCCTCTCCTTTTTTCTTCTGGCCTTGGGCTTCTTTTATAGAAGAAACAAGCAAATTGCTGTAGATGGTGTTCTCTGGACAGAATTACCCCTGGTGGGCATTTTAGGTACTTCACTTCCCTTGTACAGTGGTTTTGCACATGGTCCACATGGTCTCCAGTTGAGGTAAGTGTTCCATTCTCCATTTGATAATCATTAATTTGTGTTTTCTATGAAATTTCTATCACTTGTCATCAATGAGGGATTTTACGTATGCCCAATTCATTGCAGCCACATTTTGTCATATCCTATCCCTTGTTTCACTTTGTAATTTTGCTCAACATGTTCTTCTTTTATTCTGTCATTTTCTAGAACAAACTTCAACAGAAGCAATGCACTATGAACCCATTTGCCTTACATCTCAAGTACAGCTTCTTATTTTGTATCTTCATTTTCTGTATGGTCTAGTTCAGGTGCTCAATTCTGGCTGTTTCATGCTTCCTCGTGCTCCAGGTTTTCCTTAAAACATCAACAAGGGTAACTGTTTTGATATTGGCTCTTTGGTTTGAAGGAAATAACTTCTTTTTCTTAACCATAGCTGTTCCAAGGTAATGGGGTTTGCTTCATCAATTTCCAAAATTAACAGTCCAATTGCCACCATAATTATTCCCTTGTCGATATTAGGCAAGCAACTTGGATCCTTTTTGATTGATTTGTCTCAATTTCATGAAAATCGAATTTGCAGTTTTCCTGGTCTGAGCCTTCTCCATTTCGTGCACACTGGAGACAGTAGAAGAGTGGGCGCCAAGTTCCTTCTCTACTCACTATCCTGTATTGAATGAAGAGACGGGAATTCTGCAGATTTTGTGGAGGGAGTGGCTGTCATCATGGTATGCGTGAGAGGGGGTTGGCAGTTGAGACAGGAACGGAGAGATGAGGAATTAAGGATGTTTGGCGGGAGCGGTTACACATCAACTGCCATCCAATTCTGCCTCTGTCGTGTGGGGTCGAGTGTACAGGGAGAGGAGAATTGAGGAGGTTGAATCCTTGTGTTGTGGCACGCTGCAGAAGCGGAATGGAAGAGGTGAGGCTGACAGTGGGGTCACGGAGTCAGCGAGAGAGAGAAACGGAGAAGGAGAACAGAGCTGCTGGGCTGAGGCGGGTCTTACGGGCCGATAGTTTCCTTTTATTTCTCTTATCCATGCCGAGCCTCTTTGCATTTTGCAAACTGGGTCAGACGAGCTGCAGCGGGCTGAAGCTTTTTAGAAAGGAGAGTGGAGTTAGGCCTGCACGAATCTTAATGCATCTAGAGCCATTCAAAATACAGAATTTTATTCCTTGTTGCTTCTTAATGTATAATCATATAATTTCATGTATAAATATACATAAAAATCATACAATTATTTTTCCTTGTGTTGAGGCATGAATTGTGGTTTACATGGATCCAATGAAAAAAAACATATTGCATTAACGCTAAATTAACATTCTTTCGTCAATATTAGCATTAATACAAATGTTGAAAATTGGAGCCAATTGTCTTGAAGTTTCGGTTATCATATTCATGCATGCGTTTTCTGACTGATTCGGGATAATCTGAAATCGACTCTAGAAATTCATCCATGCACTGAACGTCTCGTTTATTTGCCCACGGGGTTTCCAGATCCCATATAACAGTCTCTCAACTATGGCCAATTTTTAGGGTCAAACAAATGCCCCCCACCAGAACTGGTTGGGAGATCTAAGTTTTCGAGCAACCGGTTCTGGTGTCCTTGTAGATTGGTATTTATCCCTGAAACGTTGTCATCTTGGTATTTCCGGATTGTCATCTTGGTTTCATTTGATCGATTGTGCTCATGACCCTTGAGTTTCTTTTTACAGTTCTCGTCATTTTTTCCAATGGATTATATTTTGACATGATCCTTCAGCAGTTCCCTTGTTTGTTTAGTTTTGACAAAGTGGTATGTATTGTCTTTTCAGGTTTAGAAATTCGGCGCTACTGCTCGGTCACACGTGCACATTCGTCACAGTCGCACCCCCTTACTTCTTTTAATTCCCTTTTTCTTTTCTCTCTCTTCATTCTTCTTTCTCTCTTTCCCTTTTTCTTCTTCCGAAATTCTCTTTCCTCTCCACTCCTTTACTATTACTACCGAAATGGCTAGCGGAGACGATGGTCGCTTCTCTCCTACTGTCAGTGAGTCGGGTTACCAGTCTGATCGTGCAGTTGAGGAGATCGAGGAGGTCGAAACTGATGCGGCATTGGAAGTTGTTCGTGAGCTTGGTGACGGCTGGGGTGCACCCTCTGATCAAGAAATCCATGCATACTGGCGGCCATTGCCTTCATATGATTGGGGGCTCAACACTACTTCGACTGAGCTTCCTGAGTTTGAGTGGCCATCCTGCTTCTACTTCTTCTGGCTTCCAGTGATTGTAGTGCTTGGTGCAGTAGCTCTTCACTTGTACCTTTCGAGGGATAGGATTGACTGGAGAAAGTGATTAGGTGCATGAGTCTGCTTCGGTTTAACAATGTTGTTGTTGTAGTTGCAGTCGTTTATGCTTGTTGCAGTTGTCTGTAGTCGAGATTGTAGCGGTTGTCATTTGTTATTGCTTGCTTGCTGTGCTTGTAACTGTCGTTACTGTTACTGTTGTTTTTGTCGTCTGTGGTTGTTTATCTTGTTTAAGGGACAAAATATAAACCCTGTTCATTATTTTTGTGCTGGTATAATGAACTAACCAGTGTTGGTTGAATTATGGTTCACTCCAACAATTGACCATTTTGTATGTGGAATTTTGGCTTGTGGAATTTTGTGGAGTTTGGAAATTTTATGGAAGAAATATCTTATGTTGCTATAAAGCAAGATATTTCTTATTTTCTATTCCAGGGACATAAGGCTTCAGCTGCTCCATATACCTGCAAAAATAGGAACAGAAGAATTTGTTATTTATTTTGTTTAAGGGACAAATATAGGAACCCTCGTTCATCTTTTTAGAAACCGGTAGGATGAACGTATACCGGTGATAGTAGGTTTTAGGCCAGCACTATCAATAGGCCTTTTATTTTTGTGGAAATTTGGCTGTGGAATTTTGTAGAGCTTAGGAAAAATATTTTGTGGAAGAAATGTCTCATGTTGCCATTCGGCGAGTCATTTCTTGAATATGGGACATGGGATCTTGATAGTCTTCTACAGTCAGCATCTCGTGAGGGAATGCCTTGAACTTCTTCAGGCTGCCATCTCCTCTGTGAAATTTTCTCTGACCAAGGCCCATAAAATCTTGGCCCAGTGGGACAAATTACTGTTCCTGTTGGCCCCTTTCCTAGATGGTCAATTCTATAGTAGGTGATGGTCTATCCCGTGCAAAGTCATTTTCTGTCGGTCTCCGTCCCTGTTGAACGTTTCTCTTGTCGCGGCGCTCCCGTCACTTCTTGTCTGCCACTACGCTTGGCTTGCATGTGACATGCTCCGTTCCTTTTGGGCTACGCTTGACTTTGTGTTCCAAAGGATTGATGACCAACTGACTATATATGGAGGCAAGTTCAGTTGTTCTCCTTCATCAACTCTCATTCACTAATCTGTAGCATACACTCTAGTTTCTCCTGACTAGTCTCATGGTTTTCATGGCTGCCGTTGTTTCGGTAGTGAAGGGTTTTGTGAGAATTATTATGGAGGACTCTCTATGTTTGCCTCTTATCCTTTTTCTTCTTCCATGGCGTTGGAAAATGAGCGTGTGCGGTCCCCTTGACCTTGAGTTGCCTGCTAGGGTTTGTGTAACTCGGGGAATCATCGATCCTTTCGTTATCCTAGAGTTGCTGGCCTTTCTTATGCCGATTTACAGGCTTCGTATATCCATCTTAGGGTCCCTCTTGATTCTTTATCTCTTCTCAGCGGGGATTCTTCAGCTGGAGTGAAGAGTGTTGTAGAATCATAATTATCTCGAGCGCTCTTCTTGGCTATCCATATACACATTAATCTCGTCCCTTCGAGAATTTTTGTGGATATTGGTATTAGTCCAAGTTCCTTTTGGGTGCCGTGAGAGGATTTCTTCTCTTTCAGCTTTTCTTTCATTCGTGCACAGGTTTGTTACTTCGACTTTTCCCATTTTTGATTTTCCCTTTCTTGCCTCTAGCTGATATTTCTTCCCATATTTTCAGCAGGTTCCTTATTACGAGAGACAAGAAGGTTAACATTGCATATCTGATTATTCGGTACATGCGTCGCGCAGTCAGTACTACTCATGCTTCTTTTTCCTTACTGGTGGAAGAACTCCAGAATTTGCTCAACGGGTTACAGTCTATTGGTTGGATCGAGTCTCTCGATGGTACCTTAATTCCTTGATCAGCATCACACGATCATTGACTATATCTTGCAACCTGAATTACCCATAATCATTATGAACCATTGGAGGAAAGCTCCTCCTTCCCTGTCGAGGACAGGCTATAGTCTGCTTATTGTATAGGTTTTCCATTTGTTTGGTTGGTGTTTATAGTGTTTGTTCAGGTACTTGGCTCAAGTGAGAAGATCCAATAGATGTATGTTGCATTTGAGTGGTTTATAAGGAAGGTTTTGAGTTGTGCTGGTTGTATCTGTGTCTGATATGCACTTAGTTTGGGATTGTTTTGTAGTCTCTGTGCTATTAACTGTTCGATTTTTGGGGAAGATTCTTTAGCGCTAAAATTTTTATCCCTGCCGTTCGGACAATCTGATCGCAGGTTTGTCCACGGTAGCCTTATAGATCGCAGTGGCTAACACGTCACGGCCGAATTTATTCTTGCGCCTTCGATCTTCTTCGTCTTCTAACGCTAGTATCATGCGACACCTTTGTCGGAAGAATTAGTTGTGTGAATCCTCGGATACCCGATGGGACGATTGATCGTTTTCTGTTTCAAAAGATCGGTATTGTCCCTTAGTAGTTTAACCAATCAGGTCAATAGGTCGCACTGGCTTTGGTTATCAGGGGATTAGGGTAGTGGATTGATATCCAGGGATTTCAGTCATCAGGGATTAGGGTAGTGGGTCGATATCCATGACTTTTTAGGTAATCGAACTTCATCTGATTTCCTGACATCAAGTCGGTGGAACACGAGGTTCGATCCTGGTAACCCTGATCACGAAAATAATTCATTCTTGATGAACCACGATGTCGGTTATTTTATCTCAACCTTGTTGATCACCCATTTTCCGGCTAAGGTTTAATGACTCTGTTGTGATTCTTGATTCATGGGTATTCTTCCTGATTAGGTTCATGGTAGCTCCGTATTACTGATTTCAAAGCCACTTTAATGAGTATGCCCAGGCATAGGAAGGTGCTTTGGACATCATATGCGCAATTTGCTCGAACGTTTCACATGTCAGGGTTAGAGTTTCGCTAGAAGGCTAAAATTGCGAGCGTGATTGATTCATCTTCTCCATGGTGCAACATCTTATTCAGATGGAAAAAAGCCGATGAGAGATGATGAATATTTCTGCGATTCCATCCATTGTGACCTTCTTTCTGATCTCGTGAAACTTCGGGAGTTTTTGTAGATAACAAGAATGCACATCTGTTTGTACTCCTTTGGGCTAATTAGAGGGACCCTTTCGGTGCTGTGATAAAATCCCTCAAACTAACACTGAACCATTCAGGGTTTTAGAAGCTCCATCATCATCAATCGCACGAGTCCGGAGTCTGTCTTGTGTCTTTGGGGTGATGAGAGGGAAGGCAGAGTCTTTTGCCGATAAAATTTTGTTGACCCGATAAGTCGAGGATTTGGCTTTCTGGTCATTTTTATCTTTTCTGTGATGGGATGGACTTCTCCGGATAGAATTCAGGTAATCGGACTTTTTCCGATTTTCGTTATTGACTCGGTAGGGTTTTGGTTGCGAATTCACCATCTCGAGATACCAATTGGGCTAGGTGGTGAAATGGAATTGATCTTAGTCAGGTCGGCACTTAGTCCCCAGGTAGAGTAGATGAAGGATGATCACGTTTTAACTAGATTCTGTTCAAAGGGTTTCGTACGGTTGGTGACCAGGCGAGGCGAGGTGGAGACACTCTCGATTGCTGATCAGGTATCCGTAGAATTGATCCATGTTATTGTTGAAATGAACGATGAATGTGGAAGGTGGTCCTACTGCCGATAGAATTATCTTAGAACTCATCTGAATGGCCACCAGACGAGGTGACGTAATGTTACATCCGACTATGAGCGGGATGCGAAGGATAGGGCTGATCTCTGAAGTGAGGTGTGCAAAAGGATGGGGTTGACCTTGATTGGGCTTGTTCTGGAGCCAGGATTTTCCAGAATAAGCTAGTCTGCACTGGGGGCGCCAGGGTAGACTGTAGTGAAGTGGAAAAGCATTTGATTGATAATATTTTTTTTGAGTCGGATCCATATTGGGTCCTGCAAGTAAACAGAACAAACTGGTCAGCTGGGTCCCTTGGGTAGTCCAGACAGTTGATTTGCTCCGGGCTTCCAGGTATTCCAACACAAATTGCGACAACGTTGATAAAGTCAGATAGGCGGGTGAAGTTGATCTCAGTTTAGTCCGCACTGGGTCCCTTGGGTAAGCCAGAACAAACCGATCTGCTGGGTCCCTTGGGTAATCCAACATCCGATCTGCCGGGTCCTTCAGGTATTCCAACACTTTCCGCATTGAAACCAACCACGTCGGCAGGGAAATAGGTTAGTAGAGTTGATCTCAGTTTAGTCCGCACTGGGTCCTATGGGTAAGCTAATACAAACCGGTCCGCCGGGTCCCTTGGGTAGTCCAACGGTTAATTCGCACCAGAGCCCATAGGTATTCCAACACATTCCGCAGTGATACCAACTATGTCAGTAGAAAATAGGTTAATAGGTAGGTTGATTTTTTTTGGCTTCCACTTCATGTGATGGGGTCGATAGGATAGTTGATGTAGCACAACCCTGCTGCTAGCAGAATCATCCTGGTTTGTTATTTTTTTTGTTTGTTTTTTTTTTTTGGCAGTCGAGTAGGAATGGATAATGTTGATTTCAGTGGGATTGATCAGAAAGGGTAATGGATCCTTTGAACTGAAGTTGATGTTGATGTGATCAGGTGAGAATTGGCTTTGGAGAGGGCATAATCTTCCTAGGCTTGTCTGATTACAAATCAGACGAGATAGGGCGAAGATGCTTGTGGTCTTGGCTCTGACTTGTGATGCATGGATTTCCTCCATTCTTCTTGAGTTAGGGGAGGCTTCGGTTTGTTGACCTCAGAATAGTGCCTTTACACTATTTGATCAGAGGTTGCTCAATTCCGGATTCTAGTTGGACAGGTATTAAGGTGTATTTGGTTGCGGTTGGGGGAGCTCTTGATCCAAATCATCCGGGAGGCGGAAGATTAGGGTCATTTGTGTTTCGTGCAGCCCACTATCCAGGGTCGATTGAAATCGTCCTATTTTAATGGGTTACATGGAGTTTTTGGACCTGAGTTTGTTTGAAAGGGGAAGACGGGATAGCCGAGGAAGTCTGTGGCTCAAGGTTTGAGGTTTCAAGGGAGGAGAGAACCAAGGTCATCATCCTTTCATGTGACTCAAAATTAGGGGTTCCTGGCTTAAATCCCAGGAAATCCTTTCCTTGTTGGGTCTCTTTTTGGTTTCTTGAGGGATAGCTCTCAGGATATTTCCTCCTGCCCCCTGCCTTCCTTTAAGGGGAGGTTGGAGTGGTGAAGAGTCCAGGTCTGGGAAAAGAGGCGGAGGTCCTTGTTCCCAAAAGGTTTTGTCCAGTGTTGGGGGTTCCAAGTCAGGCGTCTCCTGAGGTGGCACTCCGGTGGGACTTCTGGTGATTAGGACGATTGCGGCATGGGCACTCCATGTTGGTTATCCCTGAGGTAAATTGTCGGGGTTATTGAAGAGAGAAAATTCTTTCTTTGTTGAGCCCCCTTTTAGTCTCTTCAGGGATAGTTCTCAGGTGGTTTCCTGTCGTCTTCCTCTTTCGAAGGGAGGTTGAAGGAAGCGTCCGACGTTAGAGTTCCGAATCAGGCATCTGCTGAGGTGGCACTCCGGCGGGACTTTGGTGGTTGGAGTAGTCACGGTGCGACCACTTCATGTTGGTTGCTCCTGAAGCAACTTGTCGGGGTTATTGGAGAGAAAATCTTTCCTTGTTGAGGCCCTTCTAGTTTCTTCAGGGATAGCTTTCGGTTGTTCCCTGTCGTCTCCCTCTTTCGAAGGGAGGTTGGAGGAAGTGTCCGGCATTAGAATTCCGAGTCAGGCATCTCTTGAGGCGGCACTCCGGTGGGACTTTTCCGGGATTAGGGTAGCCAAGGTGTGACTGCTTCTTGTCGATGCTCTCGGAGTAACTCGTTGAGGTTATTGGGTTTCACGAGTTTTCTCCTGGTCGAGTTCCTTTTGTTTCTTCAAGGATAGCTCTCGGTCGTTCCCTGTCATCTTCATTCCTTTGGAGGGAGGCTGAGGTGATTGGGACTTTCTTCTTCCAAGGCATCCTGGTTTGGGGAACTGGTTGGAATCCGTCTGCTGATGGCGACTCTGCTGATTCCATGGTTTTGGGTGTCTCCCAAGGTAGTGTTCTGGTGGGACTTCTTGAAACTAGAATAATTATAGCATAGCCACTCTATGCTGGTTATCCTTGAAGCAGATGTCAGGCTATTGGATCTCAAAAAGGGGGAATTCCTTCTTTGTTGAGTTCCTTTTGGTTTCTTCAGGGATCGCTCTCGGTTGCCCCCTATCATCTTGTTTCCTTTGAGGGGTGGTTGAGGCGGTTGAGACTTTCCTTCTCCGAAGTGTCCTGGTTTGGGAAACGGAAGGAGTCTGTCTTCTGGTAGCGACCCTGTGTGATTCTGGCGTTTGCTAGAGCTTCGAGTCAGACATTCTCTGAGATAGCGTTCCAGTGGGGCTCTATGCGATCGAAACATAGTCAATCCTCCATCGAGGGCTATCAGAGTATTCTTATCATGTCGAGCGAACTAACAAGACTGGGGAGATTTGGCCTGATTGCTGAAGTCGATGCTGTCAGTCAAGGCTTGTCAGGTATTTGGGGGTGTGGTGTGTGGTGCCCTCAATGATCCCTAAGGCTGGTTGAACCTTAGAGCCTTTTCATTGGGCGGTTGGGTTTTTCGAGGACGTCGGTTGTCTCTTCTCCATCGGGTGCTGGGCAGAGCCAGGGTTCTTCTGGTTGACCATGGTGGGTTGTGAGCGAGTGACTTCCAAGACTGGTTTGGTGCTACTAGACAAGATTGTCGAGCACCAGGGGGTGGTGTGTGGTGCCCTCAATGATCCCTAAGGCTGGTTGAACCTTAGAGCCTTTTCATTGGGCGGTTGGATTTGTCGAGGATGTCGGTTGTCTCTTCTCCATCGGTTGCTGGGCAGAGCCAGGGTTCTTCTGGTTGACCATGGTGGGTTGTGAGCGAGTGACTTCCAAGACTGGTTTGGTGCTACTAGACAAGATTGTCGAGCACCGGGGGATGCCCTCAATGATCCTTAAGGCTGGGTGAACCTTAAAGCCTTTTCATTGGGCGGTTGGGGTGAATTTCCACTGCCTGTACATTCAGAAGCCACACAGTCTTCCTCAATACTAGCTGTGGTTTGAGACTCTAGTCCTTAGAGGGATTCATAGGACATTGTCTCTGGTGCTACAAGACATGGTTAGTCGAGCACCGGGGTGTGCCCTCAGACGCCACAGAGGCTTAAACTTCATGGGGCACTTCTCTCTTCTTTTTTTTTTTTTTTTTTTTCTTTTTTTTTTTATTATATATTTTTGCTCTTTTTCTTTATTATTTTTTTTTTCTTATACATAATCGGACCGCTAGGCTATCATTCCGTGTTTTCTTCAAGGGAGAAGGCGTACTCCATTCCGTAGACTAGGGTTTACGCCTTTTCTGCTTGTGGCGAGAATCGAACCTGTCACCTTTAGGATAACGGCGGGGCCACTGACCATCTGTGCTGGGTCCCTTTGTTCGCAATCATAGTGTTCTGTTTATAGTTGCTCGGTTTCTCACTGTTAACACCTTCCTATGCTCTACAGAGTAACGATTTTCGGATAATAGCTGGTTTGACCTTGACTGTTGAATTATGGTAAGGGCATGGGCTGTTTGCCTTCTGTTAGGTTAGGATACCAAACTTGGGGTGACTAGTCCGTCATCATCTGATGGTTTGTAAAGGTTTCTTGGACTGGGTTGAGACATCAGACTAACAGGTCGTCTGATATCATCTAGGGATTTGGGAAAATTCCGGCTCAAAGACATGAGGGTTTCCAGTCTCAAGCCGGGTTGGGATACCAGTCTTACGGGTCGCCTGATATCAGCTAAGGTTTGGGGGTAGTTTTAGACTGACGACGCGGAGGTTTTCGATCCAGGGTTGGATTTAAGATACCAGACTCACGGGTCTTCTGATATCACCTAAGGTTTGAAGGGTTTCGGACCGTAGACGTAGAGGCTTCCAATCCGGGGTAGGATTAAGATACCAGACTCACGGGTCATCTGATATCACCTAAGGGTTTGAAGGGTTTCGGACCGTAGACGTAGATGCTTCCAATCCGGGGTAGGGTTAAGATATCAGACTCACGGGTCGTCTGATATCACCTAAGGTTTGAGTTTCGGACCGTAGACGTAGATGCTTCCAATCCGGGATAGGATTAAGATACCAGACTCACGGGTCATCTGATATCACCTAAGGGTTTGAGTTTCGGACCGTAGACGTAGATGCTTCCAATCCGGGATAGGATTAAGATACCAGACTCACGGGTCATCTGATATCACCTAAGGGTTTGAAGGGTTTCGGACCGTAGACGTAGATGCTTCCAATCCGGGGTAGGGTTAAGATATCAGACTCACGGGTCATCTGATATCACCTAAGGTTTGAGTTTCGTCATGAGAGGCTGGAGTGAGACCATCAACCCAACATTCTGCATTTACCATCAAGCCCCATGATCGAAGTCGGTTGCCTTCGTCAGTACCGACAGGTTGTGCTCTCGCATAGGTGAGCTCGAATCTGGATGCCCGCACGAGGTGTTTTTTTATTATAATTTAATTTTTTATTTATATATTCACTTATTAATTTACATGGTGATGTTTGGTGTGTTACTGCCCCCAATCAGATCGTTGAGAAGCCCTGATGAGGTGCTGGATCTTGTAGGACGTGCCATGGGAGTTTCAGTTCTCCTTTCGTGAACTTGTCTTCAACCCAATCCTTGAACATGCAGCAATCCTCAATTGCATGGCCAAGAACCCTATGATATAGGCAGAAATCAGGTTGGTTGAACTGGTACTCTTCTTCGGGGCGCCTGCACCTGGGTAGTCGCAAATTGCACCGCATGGCCAGGCTGAAGATTTCAGTGGTTGCGTCTCTGCGAAAAGAGTAGGGTTTGCTCTTTCTCTCCCCTAGTGACAGTTTTACTTTCCGGGATCCATGGTTTCCAACAACCTCAGGCTCTCCTACCATTGGCATCCCTTCTCTTTGGGAGATCCGAGTACGCTTTGCTCTGTTTCTGTGTCTTTTGGGGCTCTGTTGTTTGACTTGCTTTTGGGGTATAGTCAGTGGGTCGCCATTTGTTCCCAGTATATACCCTAGCAATTCTTGAGTTTCGACGTTCTTTTCCGAGAGCGCCTCCATCTCTTGGCATATCGTTGCATTCTTTTGTTGCAGTTCTTGATTTCTTTGGCACAATTGTTTGATCGTGTGATTCATCATACTGTACTCATGATGCACTTCCTTACTTCTCTGTAAAAGTGCCATGAGTTGTCTTCCTTGTTCTTGTAGATGCATGATGACATTCGAGGTTTCTTGCCCCCAGTTGGCTTGTTGTAGCATTCCCTCAGATTCTACTGTCACGGATATGACCTTTCCAATCTTATCATCACAGTAGGTGTCCCTTTTCTGAGTTTCCGCTAGGTTTTCTTGAGACAGACCTTCTTCCTTTCCAGAGGTAGTTTCCTTGGTTTCCATTACTACAGGCACGATTTCTTCGGTTTCACTATCATGGTTTTGTGTGTCCTTTATCTGGGCGTCCCCACCTATAATGACACATGCTAAACCTCTTTCTGTTTCTTGACTCTCGTCGCTTGTTTCAATGGTGCATGTCGGATTTTCTCTGAATGGGTTTTCTTTTGTCTCATGAGTGGTTTCATCAAACTTCAGTAGGATTGGTTTAGTTCCGCTATCCTGACCTTGTGTTTCTCCCTCAGCTTCTTCATATGACCCAATGGTGTATACTGTGAAGATTTCCGAGTTACAAGGCTCATGTGGTGCAAGCTCTTGCCTTTCATTCCTGGTAAGTGTTACTCTGCCTGACTGGACCTGTTCTTCCAGCCAGTCCTTGAACACCCAACAGTCTTCAATTCTATGTCCTAACACCCTATGATATAGACAAAAGACTAGATTGTCGGATCGTTCCATTTCTTCAGGACGCTTGCTCGGTGGTAACCGAAGGTCACCTTGCATGGCTTGCTTGAAAAGTTCAGGGACTGCTTCCTTTCGGAATGAGTAGGATTTGCTGGATAACTCTACCACTGATAAGAGCCGTTTGGGGTTGTCATAACTGCGATCTCGCGGAATGCTAACATTTCTATCGCTCGAGACTTTCAAACTTTTGCTGGAGGAGGGTTCTTTGGAATTTCGAACTCTCTTGAGTTTTGTCTTCTTTTCCCGATTTTCATGATGATGTGACCTTGCATCTGAGCCCAAGCATTCATAATCTGATACCGCTGCGAGCAAAGCACCAAATCTGGTAATGTCTCTTGTTCTCAAAAATGATTTAATCGGTCCCTCTATGTTCTTCATCATCATTACTACACCCAGATAATCGGGAATTCGGCTTTGACAATGCAAACTCATTTTCCACCATCGGATGATGTAATCTCTGATAGATTCTGCCTCTAATGGCTTTTCCCTTGCCATATCATCCATTGTAATTCTTTGGGTAAATACCGCAAACGTTGAACAGAATAAATTTGCCATCGTCTCCCAAGTATTGACACTATTCTCCTTTAGTGAAGCGTACCAGTCGAGTGCCGGTCCTATCAGGCTTAAAGGAAATTGTCGCAATAGCAGAATTTTGTTGTGTGCCGTATCACCACATGCGGATGTAAACCTGGACAGATGTTGTTTGGGACATGTTCTATCCTTTCCGCTGAATAGTTGAAACTGGGGTCTGATATATCCTTTGGGGTAAGGCATCAAGTCATACTCCTTGGGATAGGGGTTTGCACATTCCCTTGTGCGTCGGGTGGAGTGAGATGTTCTGACTTCAGGTTTCATTGTCCCTTCCGTCTTTCTCCTAGTGTTTTCCCGTATTTCAAGAGGTGCACTGAGTGGATCTGTGAGTTCTTCAGCTTTTCTTGTCGAGGAGACGACTTTCAAAGGGCTGAACTCTGTCCTGGTGGCATCCATTTCGCGGGAGAACATCTCTGTTGACTCTGTTTGGACCGGACGATTTGCGTTGGCGCGCGATGTTCCAATTTCTGCGATCTCTTGCGCTATTGGTGCAAACCGATTGTTGTCATGGTCTCCACAGGGTGTTCTTGAGTTGGAGTCTTTTTCATTCTTTGGAGATTCCCTTGGGTGTCTCGAGACGGTCGACTCCCTATCATCCTTTTCGCTGGAATGGAGTCTTTCACCCTTCTCGTGATGAAAATATGATCCTTCATCACCTCGGGATACTATTCCATTATTTTCCTTGTGGCGGCCCCCAGTATCGGTACTAACGACGGAGACTGAGTTGTTAAATTCTCCTTTCTCAACGGGTTCCACTGTTGGATCTGATTTGGGCGTGTATGGGCTTACATCCTTCATTTGCTCTGAGACAACTCTTCCAGGGAGCGACTTCTGAGGTAATATCTGGAATGCCTGGTGATGGCCCCTGGTGTCAGGGCTGACGGTGAAGGCCAGATTGTTGGGTTCTTTGTTTCCAATGAGTTCCATTACTGGGCTCGTTTTGGATGTAGACGGACTTACATCGCTCGCTCGCTTTGGGACAACCCTTCCAAGGAGTGGGTCCTGGGGCGGCTTCGGGACTGCCAGTTGGTGGCCTCCTGCATCAGGGTTGGCAGTGAAGGCCTGGTTGTTGGCTTCCTTGTTTCCAATGAGCTCCATTACTGGGCTCGTCATGGATGTGGACGGACTTACATCTCTCGCTCGCTTTGGGACAACCCTTCCAAGGAGTGGGTCCTGGGGCGGCTTCTGGAATGCCAGTTGGTGGCCTCCTGCGTCAGGGTTGGCAGTGAAGGCCTGGTTGTTGGCTTCCTTGTTTCCAATGAGCTCCATCAATGGGCTCGTCTTGGATGTGGACGGACTTACATCTCTCGCTCGCTTTGGGACAACCCTTCCAAGGAGTGGGTCCTGTGGCGGCTTCTGGAATGCCAGTTGGTGGCCTCCTGCATCAGGGTTGGCAGTGAAGGCCTGGTTGTTGGCTTCCTTGTTTCCAATGAGCTCCATCAATGGGCTCGTCTTGGATGTGGACGGACTTACATCTCTCGCTCGCTTTGGGACAACCCTTCCAAGGAGTGGGTCCTGTGGCGGCTTCTGGAATGCCAGTTGGTGGCCTCCTGCATCAGGGTTGGCAGTGAAGGCCTGGTTGTTGGCTTCCTTGTTTCCAATGAGGTCCATTACTGGGCTCGTTTTGGATGTGGACGGACTTACATCTCTCGCTCGCTTTGGGACAACCCTTCCAAGGAGTGGGTCCTGTGGCGGCTTCTGGAATGCCAGTTGGTGGCCTCCTGCATCAGGGTTGGCAGTGAAGGCCTGGTTGTTGGCTTCCTTGTTTCCAATGAGGTCCATTACTGGGCTCGTTTTGGATGTGGACGGACTTACATCTCTCGCTCGCTTTGGGACAACCCTTCCAAGGAGTGGGTCCTGTGGCGGCTTCTGGAATGCCAGTTGGTGGCCTCCTGCATCAGGGTTGGCAGTGAAGGCCTGGTTGTTGGCTTCCTTGTTTCCAATGAGGTCCATTACTGGGCTCGTTTTGGATGTGGACGGACTTACATCTCTCGCTCGCTTTGGGACAACCCTTCCAAGGAGTGGGTCCTGTGGCGGCTTCTGGAATGCCAGTTGGTGGCCTCCTGCATCAGGGTTGGCAGTGAAGGCCTGGTTGTTGGCTTCCTTGTTTCCAATGAGGTCCATTACTGGGCTCGTTTTGGATGTGGACGGACTTACATCTCTCGCTCGCTTTGGGACAACCCTTCCAAGGAGTGGGTCCTGTGGCGGCTTCTGGAATGCCAGTTGGTTTCTTAGCTTGTTTCCCATTTCTTCGACATGATCGAAGCTGTCTCGAGCTAAGTTCCCTTTTGAGGTTTGTTCTTTCCCAGATTCATCTCTTAACCTCATTGTTTCATGGAAGCGGTGTGGATGCAAGGATAGGGTTTTGTCCGTTTCAGGGTTCTGATCCATGTTTAAAACTTTGGGTTTCCTGATCAACACGTGGTTCGCACTACTTTCGTTGCTGATTAACTGGAGCATTCCTGCAACATGAGGTGGGGTTCCATTTCCTCTACTGCGTGGCTTCTTGGCTCTTGAATCAGGGACAAATTCAGTTGGTAGCGATTGTTTTCCAAGTTGGTCTTCCTTCTGAGGACGTGCTTCCACTTCGCCTTTGTCGAGATGTTCCGAAAGCACTGAACGTTCATCCTTAGGGCTTGGTGGTTTTCGCTCAGAGCTTGCCCCCAGGGATGGTCTAGGTGCAAAGAATCTTGCGTCCGGAAGTTCTATTTCATGAATAGAGAAAGGATTATTGTCCCCTCTTATCTTTCCATGTTTCCCATTCCGGATGTACTTTATGCACTGATGTAGAGTAGATGGCACCAATTGGTTCGCATGCAGCCATGGACGACCTAATAACACCTTATAGGATGCGCTGACTTCCATGACACAGAGCTTTGCTTGAGTCTCAAGCTTTCCAAAAGAGAATGGCAATGTGGTTACTCCTAGTGCCATTTGAGAGTACAAGTTGAATCCGTAGATCAATTGTTGACTAGGGTTTAAAGCATTGGCGTTGAGAGAGAAGTACTTTAGTGATTCCAGCGGAAGGATGTTGACTGAGGATCCCGGGTCAACCAAGATTCGGTTAATCACAACTCTATTCGACACTCCTGTGATGTACAGTGGTTTATTGTGGTACACTGTTCCATCAGGAAGATCATTCTTGGTGAAGGAAATCTGGAAGAGGTTGTCATCGGTGACCGCCTCCATTGTAGCTTCACGCATCTGAAAGTTGGGATTGGGTTCTTCAAGGTCTTGTGGCTCGCTGCTAATTGCATAGACAGTTGCACTTTCTATACAATCCACAGGTCGTCTTCCACTCGATTGGCAATTTTCTTCAATACTTTCACCCTGTGTTCCAGTGGCTTCTATCCCAGTAAACGGATTGACTAAGGAAAGTGGTTGACATTCCCTAATTACCATGTCACTCCCTGATGTGTAGTTCAGTTGATTTCCAAGGTATACCAGCTTATCAAGGATTGGTGGGTTTGGAACTCGTGCCTCCATTCGCCTCTTCTTAGTTTTTTGATCGATCGGACCCTCAACTAGGAAGACAGGTGCTCGAGGTTCTTTCCATTGATTGAGGGTTTTACTAGGTATGTGGTCTGCCCCCTTGGTCTTGGTAACCACATCTTCGTCAGGCTGGACTGGTTCTGCATTCAGTACTGGCTGACGGCTGACAGCTGAGCTGAAAATTTTTGGTGATTTCTCTCTCAGGGTTCGAAGTAGGGTGAGAGAGTGCATTGTTGATATGTCCTTCTGAACTGATGGTTTGTCTTGATGGGTTTGCGAGGTTCTGGCGTAGGTGGTGTTGTCCTTCGCCATATTCTTCGTCATCGGTTCAATGATAACGATGGTCTTCTCGTCTTGAGTTCCCTCAGAGTGTTCGTTCACTTCAAAGGAAAGAGTCGAGATGGAATTGGCGCACTCCGTACTTGTCATTCCGGAGTCATCAACAGTGAAGGGATTGTGTGAAGTCGCCTGCACCGTCGGAAGAGTGACCGGGATGGACCCGACCATGAATGCGCTCGGAGTGAGTCTTAGCTTCGTTGTTCCTTGATTATTGTCGTTGTGCGCCATTTTCCTACAAAAAGAAAAGCACTCAAAGATCATCGTGAGTAGGGGCTTGAATTGTAAATTCCCTAAGCTTATACATTATATCCATCGATATTCCTTTAAATTGAGTTTCCTAGATGAGAGGAGAGAACTGTCCCACCGGGCGTGCCAGGACCTGTCTCGCGCCTTTCGGCGCCCTCCCGGTTTGTTGAGTGACGGTGCCCGTTTACGGCGGACTGAGGGCGGAAAAAAGCATACGGATCAGATACCTCTCGCGGGCCTTAAGGTCACGATACGGCTGTCTCCTTTACGGGTGAGACAACTGTACAGCCTTAATGCTTCCCACGAGAGTTTATTATTTGGGGGGGTTCGTCAGTTATTCCAGTAGGCGCAAGACCCTACTGTTAATTACCTCTGACATGGTCAAGAGAACCTCTGGATCCGGAAACTCGAAGGGATATCGATGGATTCTATGTCTTTAAACAGCTAGGGAATTGTCTAACACAATTAGCGTTTACGGGGTGGCTAAAAGACTTATTTCTATTTTTGGTGTTTTGAGGTTTTTTAGTTTTTTGTTGTTTTGGGGTTATTCTTCTTTTCTCTTTAGTTTTGGGGTTATTTCTCTTTTTTGTTATTTTCTGACATATCAATGGATTTGATCGCAGGACAGCTGGTTTCGTGCCCTTGGTTTTGGAATTGCCTTGGTAGATATTGGGTTGTTGCCTTTTGTAGAGGTTTCGGCTTGATGCGCTTCAATTGATGTTGGCCTGGTGTTCTCTATTTGGTTTGGGCCCTTGATTGCTGGAAGTTATCTCGATTTTCGGGTTCTGATATGAGGAATTTGGGTTCTTGCCACTTTGGTTGGTAATATGAGGGAATTATGAGGAATTTGGGATTTGAGGATATGAGGAATCTGGGTTAGACTCCTGTTTGGATTCTGATGACTTGGAGAGATTCGCAAAGACCCTGTTCAGGTCTGAGCTTCGGGGAAAAAGTTCAATGTGGTCGGTTTTAAGGCTCGTTTTTGGGAATTTTTGGGTTGGTCGTTTTCCTGAGAACGGGTGAATGACTCGATACCAGTCGGCGACGGTAATATCGGCCATTCTATCTGTTATCATCATGTCCCTGATTATTGTTCCTGATAACAGTCTAACGCCTGACTGTAAAGGGCGTTATTGAGGTGCGCGGGTGACGCTTGAGACAGAACCACTCTGGCAGTCTCGCACATCGAGGTTATAATCATCCGTTGGCATAGAGTATATGGCGGACATCTTAATCACCTGATCAAGATATCATGGTCTGACTCCCACTGAGAGTTGATGTGCCTCGACGTCGTCGGTAAGCACTTCGGTAGCCAACCGAAAATTTGGGGTGGATGCCAGTATGATGCAAAGTTAGCCGCCCGTCAGAGATACGAGCGTGATGCTTGGAGTTGGGGTGGAGAAAAATGCAATATGCACCTGGTTGCCAGCCAAGTGGGTCTAGTTAGAGGGTATATGATTCGGTGATCAATCGAATCATTGGAAAGGTCCATCTGATTGCCAGTCAGATGTTGGTAACTTGGTTCCTGGTTTCTGACTAGGATGTCAAGTTGGTTGGGAACATCAGGCCTTGGCGTATTGATGTTCTAAGGATTCAGCATGTGCCTTGGGTTGTTCTATACTGAGTCCCGGTTAAGCGCGAGGGGCGGCTCCCCAGATCAAATTCTTCGTTGATCTGACCAGCCTTAAGAGCATTATGATTTGGGTGTTGACTGTTCAAATCGTCTCCTACCGACAACTTGGTGGTCGCAGATTTCCCAAGCTGCTTTCATGAGGGCGATATGAAGTTCATATTTAGAAGGGGGATTCAAGTAGTCATCCGGAACTGGATTATATGTTTGGCCGGACGCCAGAATCGGGAGGGGGCCAGTGACTTGTTCAAATTGTCTCCTGAGGTTGGTTCATGGGTCATGACACATCCGAATTATCTCATGAGGTCAATTTGAGGCTTGTCTCTGAAGAGGGGACTCATGTAGCTACTCAAGATTGGTTGACATGTTTGTTTGGGCGCCAGAGTCTTGAAATGTGGTCCGTCAGGTTATGGTTCTGAAAGACGGAAATTGGTGTGTTGGAGTCTTTAAGAAGAGCTCCTGAGTTATTCCCTTGGGATATCCCTGTCGCGGGTCTATTCAATTAAAGTTTTGAATATCAGGGGTTTTTGGGTGGATCTTGTCCCTATCACAAAACTATCCGAGTCTTGCTGCTTAAATAGCCAGGGTTTATGGTATCTGAAATGGTTCCTCAAGTCATCCCAGACGGCCGGTTTAATGCTCTTTTTAGTCGGGTGGTTATCCAAATCAAATCCACTGACAATTCGGGTAACCGGGGTCGAAAGGTTTTGGCTTAGATGCTCAGAACTTAACTTCGCATCGTTGCTAATTTCATCTTCCCAAATGAAATGTTGGCCTTAGCTTTCTTGTTGTTTGCTCTCAGATTGAGGTCACTTGACCGTATTGGCGAAATACGATCAGTATATGTGTGTAGTCTCAATTCGACCTATTTCGTTTACGACCAGAGATTGTTTGTTTAGGTTTCCGCTAGGTTGGGTAGGACTGTTCCTCGGTTGTTTGGTTCCAATCTTGTCAGGACTTGGTTTCTCCGGGGTTCAGTGCTGTTTTGGTTTTGGTTTTGGGTTTTTGTTTTGGTGAGCCTTGGTTGGTCTGTTCCTCGGGTAATAGGGTGCCAGTCTTGTCAGGATCTGGGTTACTCGTGGCACAAGACTATTCATTTTTTTGTTCTGGGTATTCCAGAGTTGGGGTTTTGGTTGATTGGTGCACCTTGTTGAGTTGGTCTGTTCCTCGGTTGATAGGTTTCGTCCTCGTCAGGCTCTGGATCTCCCGGGGTACAGGGTTGTTTCTGGTGGAATTGGGTTATTCCTACCTTCTGAAAAGGGATTTTGAGTCCCTAATCTGGTTCTCAACATTGAACTTAATTCTTTTGGGTTTTGGTGGTCATCAGAGTTGGTCGTGGAGTTTCAGGGTTTTACCCGATCCGGTCCTGCTCAGACAATTCCGGGTTTCGCCCCGCTAGGTCTCTTTAGGGATTGGTTTATTGGCTTTACTGGGTTTTGAATTTTGGTTTGGCATTAGAGTATTGTTCATCCCTTTATTGGTTTGGTCTGAAAGGTTTAGGGTATGTGGGTTTTAGTTTTTTTTTTTTGCAGTGGTTTCGGTGTAGCTGTGGTACCAAGTATGTCATCTGTCGGATTTCGGCAATAATCCTTGATACCGTTGAGTTCCTCATATTTTTCTGGGTTCAAAGGAATTTTCCATGTAGCTTTCTGAGTTTCCTGTGATTTTTGATGGATTTTCAAAGTTTCTGCTGAGGTGGCGAGTAGTGGTTGACCAGTTGAGTGGTTAAAGGATGATTTGGGTTTGGATTTTGGTCATGATTTCAGCAGAATTAAATTCCTTGTAATTTTCTGAATTTATTGGAATTTTTCCTCATGTTTTTCTAGGTTTCCTAGGATTTTTGGTGAGTTTTGGAAGTTTTCTGGGTTTTAGAATAATCCTGGGAATGACGTGGCAATCTTTGATTGGTCAGGTTCTGGATTCTCCTTTTTAAATGTTCTGAACTGGCTTCGGCATGGTTTAGATCAGGGTTATGGTATGGTTAAATTCGTCATGATTTTCTGAGTCCATAGAAATTGGATTTGTATTTTTCTGAGTCGCGGTTGATTTTCTATGGATTTTTAAAGTTTCCGGCAATATGATTGGTCCATGTCATTAGGGAATGACACGTGTCAGGGTATTATTGGGCCAGGTCAACGCAGATGGGGGGGGCCAGCGCCATCTTAATTCTGTTCAGCGACTACGACAGGTGTCGACACGAGACTGGTCCCCATTATTAGTCAGTGACTCGCCGCAAATGCACGTCATAGAAGATCATCTGAAAGGTGGGTAGGATTCGTTAAGATGGTTTATCTCCCCCATGAACTAGGTTTGTCGTGGACCAACATTTCATTAAACCCGTGGGGCCTACTGTCAGTGTTTGTCCATGGTTACACCGGGTTCGTTTAAGTTTCGGACATAACAAAGAGTCTTCTCTCTCTTTCTTCTTTCTTCTCCCTCGATCTGTCGCGGCCATGGTGGGTTCAATTGGGGTCGTTGAAGAGCCGCCTGGCGCCAAGGGAGACTTGCCAAGAATCGCAACCCGTCCCGAGTGTAATGAGACTCGCTCTTCAGCTACTGAGGCCATCCCGTCGACGCGATTGATTTACTCCGCCATAGCTAGGGTTCAGGTGACTTTTTCGATGATAGAGCTTTCTAGAGGCGGATTTTGACAGAGAATGGATTTTCGAGTATAGTGAGAGGCTCCTGAATTATGGTGTATTCTCAATTGGGTCGATTGAGGCTTGTGGCAGTGAGTTTGACCTCGATCGAAATCAGGCATGGCGGTGGATCCCTAGCTACTGCAATGTGATGACACGGGCGGCTTGACAATACCTTTGAAAGTAAACGGGGGCGTTTTTCAAGAGGCATAATCCTTCAATTTGACAACCAAGGTCAGTATTTTCAGTTTTGATCTTTATCTCGGTTTAAGCTTGGGTATGGCACCGAATTGATGTTAGGCTATCGTTGACAGCCCCAGGGGTTTGATAATCGAGTTGTGAGTATGGATGCCTGTTCAGAAGGGGGTCCTTGTCATCAATTAGAGTTTGGAATTCCCTAATACATGACATTACCTTGATTTCATTTCTGCCACAGGTTTTCTCAATTGACAGGAAACCAGCTAATAAGGCACAGGTGATGATAAAGAGATGGGTGAATAACATAGGACCCAAGTTGTCATGGAATGGGTTTTAATATGGCTGCAAAATGAAGGCTTCCTCTTTCCTCGGTAGATTAGGAGTTGGCAGTAATGAGGCAACATGATCCCCTAGAATGACATGGTTTCGGTAAGGTAAGAGAGGGGTTTTAGAGGCTTTAGGAGTTGTTATGAGGGCTGATTCTAGGCATCCTATGGGCATGATTGAAACTATTTGTGGGTGAGTTAGGAACCGAAAGTGAATGGGCGGCATAACAGTTTGTCAGTTCTTAGTTTTGGCAAGACAGAAGAGAGAAGTAGCTGAGGTTTAATGGCAGCTACATGGATTTGTCTTAGACAATGTATGGGCATGGTTGAGGCTTGTTTAGGTGATTATAGGCTGATAAGAATTGGGCAGCATAATGGTTTAGTTTGGTTTGGTTTTGGCAAGACAAGAGGTCACCATTTGAGTGCTTATTCTCACTCAAAAGGCCTTCATTCCAGGGAGCTTATTCTCTCCCTGGATGGTCTTCACAAGGTATGTCTCAGAGAGCTTATTCTCTCTCTGAGATGGCTTCAAATGGTCTTCGATCCAGAGAGCTTATTCTCTCTCTGGATGGTCTTCATGGCTTGAGATATTGAGAGGTACCTGCTGTCCTTTGATAATTCCACTAATATGTTGCTTTTTTTATTTTTTTTTTATAGTTATTTATTTACATATTTACACAAACACTTTTTAAATTAAGCTTCTACATTGTTTCAGTTTTGAGAAGACACAACAAAGAGGCACAGGATAAAGAAAAAAAGGCAAGAAAGAGGAGTTGCAAAGGCCAACAGAAAAGGAGGTTCAGCAAGAAAAAGTTGATTTTATTCCTACTTCACAGAACTTACAAACAGGTGCTTCCTTCTTTTACAAGCTCCAAATGGTTCTTTCTCTCATAAAACAACTAACACACACACTCTCCTTACAATGGCTATCCTAACAGATCTTGTATGTGGGTGTGTGTGTGCTGCTCAACACATGAGCTTGGTGTCACCCTTGGAGGTAGAATGTGAAGGGGTATTAAGGTTGTGTGTAAGACTGGAAAGAGAGACTCTCTATGTGTGTTGTTGATGGAGAGCCCCCTGTGTATATGTGTCCAGCCTCTTTTCCCCCCTCTCCTTTTTTCTTCTGGCCTTGGGCTTCTTTTATAGAAGAAACAAGCAAATTGCTGTAGATGGTGTTCTCTGGACAGAATTACCCCTGGTGGGCATTTTAGGTACTTCACTTCCCTTGTACAGTGGTTTTGCACATGGTCCACATGGTCTCCAGTTGAGGTAAGTGTTCCATTCTCCATTTGATAATCATTAATTTGTGTTTTCTATGAAATTTCTATCACTTGTCATCAATGAGGGATTTTACGTATGCCCAATTCATTGCAGCCACATTTTGTCATATCCTATCCCTTGTTTCACTTTGTAATTTTGCTCAACATGTTCTTCTTTTATTCTGTCATTTTCTAGAACAAACTTCAACAGAAGCAATGCACTATGAACCCATTTGCCTTACATCTCAAGTACAGCTTCTTATTTTGTATCTTCATTTTCTGTATGGTCTAGTTCAGGTGCTCAATTCTGGCTGTTTCATGCTTCCTCGTGCTCCAGGTTTTCCTTAAAACATCAACAAGGGTAACTGTTTTGATATTGGCTCTTTGGTTTGAAGGAAATAACTTCTTTTTCTTAACCATAGCTGTTCCAAGGTAATGGGGTTTGCTTCATCAATTTCCAAAATTAACAGTCCAATTGCCACCATAATTATTCCCTTGTCGATATTAGGCAAGCAACTTGGATCCTTTTTGATTGATTTGTCTCAATTTCATGAAAATCGAATTTGCAGTTTTCCTGGTCTGAGCCTTCTCCATTTCGTGCACACTGGAGACAGTAGAAGAGTGGGCGCCAAGTTCCTTCTCTACTCACTATCCTGTATTGAATGAAGAGACGGGAATTCTGCAGATTTTGTGGAGGGAGTGGCTGTCATCATGGTATGCGTGAGAGGGGGTTGGCAGTTGAGACAGGAACGGAGAGAGGAGGAATTAAGGATGTTTGGCGGGAGCGGTTACACATCAACTGCCATCCAATTCTGCCTCTGTCGTGTGGGGTCGAGTGTACAGGGAGAGGAGAATTGAGGAGGTTGAATCCTTGTGTTGTGGCACGCTGCAGAAGCGGAATGGAAGAGGTGAGGCTGACAGTGGGGTCACGGAGTCAGCGAGAGAGAGAAACGGAGAAGGAGAACAGAGCTGCTGGGCTGAGGCGGGTCTTACGGGCCGATAGTTTCCTTTTATTTCTCTTATCCATGCCGAGCCTCTTTGCATTTTGCAAACTGGGTCAGACGAGCTGCAGCGGGCTGAAGCTTTTTAGAAAGGAGAGTGGAGTTAGGCCTGCACGAATCTTAATGCATCTAGAGCCATTCAAAATACAGAATTTTATTCCTTGTTGCTTCTTAATGTATAATCATATAATTTCATGTATAAATATACATAAAAATCATACAATTATTTTTCCTTGTGTTGAGGCATGAATTGTGGTTTACATGGATCCAATGAAAAAAAACATATTGCATTAACGCTAAATTAACATTCTTTCGTCAATATTAGCATTAATACAAATGTTGAAAATTGGAGCCAATTGTCTTGAAGTTTCGGTTATCATATTCATGCATGCGTTTTCTGACTGATTCGGGATAATCTGAAATCGACTCTAGAAATTCATCCATGCACTGAACGTCTCGTTTATTTGCCCACGGGGTTTCCAGATCCCATATAACAGTCTCTCAACTATGGCCAATTTTTAGGGTCAAACAACATGATATGATTCAAATCTTATTTATTCACAAAGAATGGGTTATACAAAGTAATTACGCATATAAATTGCAAATAATGCAATTCTGAGTATCATTTGAGCATTTCAATCGTTGTTGGATTCATTCTAAGTCATTTCTTTACAATAATCTACATTTAAACTCTTTATACTGTCTAGACTATGATTCATATCTTGTATATTAAAAAAAAATTGGATTATAAATGATAATTACGCATATAAAGTGCTTATATTGCAATTCCGAGTATCATTTGGGCATTTCAATCGTTTCTGGATTTATTCTAAGTCATTTCATCACAATAATCTACATTTAAACTCTTTATACTGTCTAGAATATGATTCATACATTGTTTATTTAAAAAGATTGGATTATACATGTTAACTACACATATAAATTGCAAATAATGCAATTCTGAGTATTATTTGTGCAATTCAATCATTTCTGGATTTATTTTAAGCCTTATCATCACACTAATCTAGATGTAAACTCTTTATACTGTTTAGGATTTTATGCAAATCTTGTTTATTCAAAATATTTGATTATATATGTTAATTACGAATAAAGTGAATATAATGCAATTATGAGTATCATTTGAGCAATTTCAATCGTTTTAGGATACATTCTAAGTCATTTCATCAAAATAATCTACAATTGAACTCTTTATACTATCTACAATATGATTTCTATCTTGTTTATTAAAAAAGATTGGATTACACAGGATAGTCACGCATATAATTAGCACATAATGCAATTCTGAGCATCATTTGCGCATTTCAATCGTTTCTATATTCATTTTAAGTCATTTCATCATAATAATCTACATTTAAACTCTTTATACAGTCTAGAATATGATTCATATCTTTTTTTTTTTAAATGATTGGACTATACATGATGATTACAAATAAAAAGTGCATATATTGCATTTTTAAGTATCATTAGCGAATTTCAATTATTTTTAGATTCATTCTAATTCATTTTATTACAATAATCTTGATTAACACTTTTCATACTATCTAGAATATGATTCATATTCTGTTTATTCAAAAAGATTGTTCATGCCTGTTAATTATCTTCATATTATTATCTTCAATAATCTACATTTAATCTTTTTATAATGTACATAATATGATTCAAATCTTATTTATACAAAAAGATTGGATAATACACGGTAATTACACATATAAAATGCAAATAATGCAATTCTGAGTATCATTTGCGCATTTTTCGTTTATAGATTCATCCTAAGTCATTTCATCCGAAAAATCTACATTTAAACTCTTTATACTGTCTAAAATATGATTATAATTTATTTATTCAGAAAGATTGGATTATACATGGTAATTACGCATATAAAGTCCTAATAATGCAATTCTGAGTATCATTTGAGCATTTCGATCGTTTCTTGATTCAATCTAAGTTATTTCGTCCTAATAATCAACATTAAAATTCTTTATATTGTCTAAAATATGATTAATAACTTATTTATTCAGAAAGATTGGATTATACATGGTAATTACGCATATAAAGTGCAAATAATGCAATTCTGAGTATTATTTGTGCATTTCAATCATTTCTGGATTCATTTAAAGTTTTTTTCATGACATTAATCAAGATTTAAACTCTATATACAGTTCAGAATATGATCCAACTCTTGTTTATTAAAAAAAATTGATTATACAAGTTAATTATGCATTTGAAGTGCAAATAATAAAATTCTGAGTATCATTTGCGCATTTCAATCATTTCTGAACACATTCTTAGTCATTTCAACACAATAATCTAAATTTAATCTCTTTGTAAAGTACATAATATGATTAAAATCTTATTTATTAATAAAATATTGGATTATACATAATAATAATTACGCATATAAAGTGCAAATACTGCAATTCAAAGTATCATTTGCGCATTTCAATTATTTCTGGATTCATCCTAAATCATTTCATTAAAATATGCACATTTTAACTCTTTATACTCTCCAGACTAAGATTCGTATCATCTTTATTAAAAAATATTGGATTATACATTGTAATTATGCATATAAAGAGCAAATAAGTCAATTCTGTGTATCATTTGAGCATTTCAATCGTTTCTGGATTCACTCAAAGTCATTTTATCACAATAATCTACATTCAAACTCTTTATAATGTATAGAATATGATTCAAATGTTATTTATTCAAAACGATTGTATTATACATGAAAATTACGCCTATAAAGTGCAAGTAATGCAATATTGAGTATCATTTGAGCATTTCAATCATTGTTGGATTCATTCTAAATCATTTCATCACAATAATCTACGTTTAAACTCTTTATACTGTCTAGAATATGATTCATATCATGTTTATTAAAACAGATTGGATTATAAATGATAATTACGCATATAAATTGCATATATTGCAATTTTGAGTATCTTCTGCACATTGCAATCGTTTCTAGATTCATTCTAAGTCATTTCATTACAATAATCTACATTTAAACTCTTTATACTGTCTAGAATATGATTCATACATTGTTTATTCAAAAAGATTGGATTATACATGTTAATTATGCATATAAATTGCACATAATGCAATTGTGAGTATCATTTGCTCATTTCAATCGTTTCTGGATTAATTTTGAGTCTTAACATCAGAATAATCTAGATTTAAACTCTTTATGCTGTTTAGAATATGATCGAAATCATGTTTATTCAAAAAGATAGGATTATACATGTTAATTACGCATATAAAGTTCATATAATACAATTCCGAGTATCATTTGTGCATTTCAATCGTTTCTGGATACATTCTAAGTCATTTCAACACAATAATCTACCATTAATCTATTTATAATGTACAAAATATGATTCAAATCTTATTTATTCATGAAGAATGGATTATACATGGTAATTTCGCATATAAAGTGCAAATAATGCAATTCTGAGTATCATTTGAGCATTTCAATCGTTCTTAGATTCATTCTAAGTCATTTCATCACAATAATCTACATTTAAACTCTTTATACTGTCTAGAATATGATTCATATAATTATTATTAAAAGAGATTGGATTATAAATGATAATTGTGCAAATGAAGTGCATATAATGCAATTTTGAGTATCATTTGCGCATTTCGATCGTTTCTGGATATATTCGAAGTCATTCCATCACAATAATCTAAATTTAAACTCTTTATAATGTATAGAATATGATTCAAATCATATTTATTCAATAAGATTGGATTATACATGGAAATTACGCATATATAAATTGTAAATAATGCAATTCACAGTATCAATTGAGCATTTCAATCGTTTCTGCACTCATTCAATGTCGTTTCAGCACAATAATATTGATTTAAACTCTTTATTCTATTTAGAATATGATTCATATCTTGTTTATTCTTAAAGATTGGATTATTCATGTTAATTACGCATATAAAATGCAAATAATGCAATTCTGAATATCATTTTCTCATTTCAATCGTTTGTGGATTAATTTTAAGTCTTTACATCAGAATAATCAAGATTTAAACTCTTTATACTGTTTAGAATATGATCCAAATCGTGTTTATTAAAAAAAATTGGATTATATATGTTAATTACGCATATGAGGTGCATATAATGCAATTCTGATTATCATTCATCAAAATAATGCACATTTAAGCTCTTTATACTGTCTAGAATATGATTCATACATTGTTTATTCAAAAAGATTGGATTGTACATGTTAATCACGCATAGAAATTGCAAATAATGCAATTCTGAGTATCATTTGTGCATTTCAATCGTTTTTTGATTCATTCTAAGTCATTTCATCACAATAATCTAGGTTTAAACTTTGTATACTGTTTATAATATTATCCAAATCTTGTTTATTCAAAATGAATTGATTATACAAGTTAATTATGCATTTGAATTTCATATAATGCATTATTTGAATTTTATATGTGTAATTTCCTTATATAATCCAATCTTTTAGAATAAATAAGATTTGAATCATTCTATATTCATTAGAAACAGTTTAAATATAGATTATATTGTGATGAAATTAATAAGAATGTATCCAGTAACGATTCAAATGCGCAAATGATACTCAGAATTGCATTGTATGCAGTTGATGTGTGTAATTAACATGTATAATCCAATCTAATTGAATAAACATGATTTGGATCATATTCTAAACAGTACAAAGAGTTTGAATGTAGAATCTTACCAATCTTATTCCAATATTATTCAAATCTTATTCATTCAAAGTAATTATAATGTATAGAATAATGCAATTGAAATATATACATTATGAATGTATACATTATAATCCAATCATATTTAAATCTTATTCATTCAAAGTCATTTCATCACAATAATCTAATTCAAACTCTTTATAATGTATAGAATAATATGATTCAAATCTTATTTATGTATTATATTGATTTAAAATGCAAATAATGCAAACAATATTCAGAATCCTGAAACGATTGAAATGCGCAAATGATACTTTATATGGAAATTACGCATATAAAATGCAAATAATGCAATTCACAGTACCAATTGAGCATTTCATTCAATACAATTCTGAGTATTATTTGAGCATTTCAAACGTTTCTAGATTCATTCTAGTTCATTTCATCACAACAATGTACATTTAAACCATTCATACTGCCAAGAATAAGATTCATATCTTCTTTCTTCTGAAAGATTGGATTATATACGGTAATTATGCATATAAAGTGCAAATAATGCAATTATGAGTATCATTTGCGCATCTCAATCGTTTCTGGATATATTCTAAGTCATTTCAACACAATAATATGATTCAAATCTCTTTATAATGTACATAATATGATTCAAATCTTATTTATTTAAAAAGAATAGATTATACATGGTAATTATGCATATAAAATGCAAATCTGAGTATCATTTGAGCATTTCAACCGTTCTTAAATTCATTCTAAGTTATTTCATCACAATAATCTAAATTTAAACTCTTTATACTGTCTTGAATATGATTCATATCTTTTTTATTAAGAAAGATTGGATTATAAATGAAAATTACGCATATAAATTGCATATATTGCATTTCTGAGTATCATTTGCACATTTCAATCGTTTCTAGATTCATTCTAAGTCATTTCATCACAATCTACATTTAAACTCTTTATATTGTCTAGAATATGATTCAAATGTTTTTTATTCAAAAAGATTGGATTGTACTTGTTAATTACGCATATGAATTGCAGATAATGCAATTTTGAGTATCATTTGTGCATTTCAATCATTTCTGGATTAATTTTAAGTCTTTTCATCACAATAATATAGATTTAAACTCTTTATACTGTTTAGAATATTATCCAAATCATGGTAATTCATTTTAAGTGTTTTCATCACAATAATCTAGATTTAAACTCTTTTCATTTTAAGTGTTTTCATCACAATAATCTAGATTTAAACTCTGTTTAGAATATGATTTAAACTCTTTTCATTTTAAGTCTTTTCATCACAATAATCTAGATTTAAACTCTTTATACTGTTTAGAATATGATCCAAATCGTGTTTATTCAAAAAGATTGGATTATACATGTTATTTATGCATATAAAGTGCATATAATGCAATCCTGAGTTATCATTTGCGCATTTGATTCGTTTCTAGATATATTCTAAGTCATTTTATCACAGTAATCTACATTTAAACTCTTTATAATGTATATAATATGATTCAAATCTTATTTATTAAAAAAGATTGGATTATACATGGAAATTAAGCTTATAAAGTGCAAAAAATGCAATTCACAGTATCAATTGAGCTTTTCATTCATTTCTGGATTCATTCAAAGTCATTTCATCACAATAATTTTTATTTAAACACTTAAAATAATCTAGAATATGATCAATCTTGTTTATTCAAATAAGATTGGATTATAAATGTTAATTACGGATGTAAATTGCAAATATTGTATTACTGAGTATCATTTGCGCATTTCAATTGTTTTTTAATTCATTTTAAGTCTTTACATCACAATCATCTTGATTTAAACTCTTTATACTGTTCAGAATTTGATCCAAATCATGTTTATTCAAAAAGATTTGTTTATACTTGTTAATTACGCAAATAAACTATATATAATGCAAATTTCAGTATCATTTGATCATTTGAATCGTTTTTGGGTACATTCTATGTCATTTCAACAAAATAATCTAAATTCAATCACTTTATAATGTGGATATTATGATTCAAATCTTATATTCAAAAAGATTAGATTATACATGGTTATTACGCATATAAAGTATAAATAATACAATTCTGAGTATAATTAGAGCATTTCAATTGTTCCTAGATTCATTCTAAGTCATTTCATCACAATAATCTACATTTAAAATCTTTATACTATCTACAATATGATTATGTCTTTATTATTCAGAAAGATTGGATTATACATTGTAATTACACATATAAAGTGCATATAATGCAATACTGAGTATTATTTGAGCATTTCAAACGTTTCTAGATTCATTCTAATTCATTTCATCACAACAATCTACATTTAAACTCTTCATACTTTCTAAAATTAAGATTTATATTTTCTTTATTCAGAAAAATTGGATTATATATGGTAATGACGCATATAAAGTGCAAATAATGCAATTATGAGTATCATTTACGCTTTCAATCATTTCTGGTTTCATCCTAAGTCATTTTATCTCAATAATGCACATTTAAACTCTTTATACTCTCCAAACTATGATTCATATCTTCTCTATCCAAAAATATTGGATTATACATGGCAATTACGCTTGTAAAGTGCATATAATGCAATTCTGAGTATTATTTGAGCATTTCAAACGTTTCTAGATTCATTCTTATTCATTTCAACACAACAATCTCTATTTAAACTCTTCATAGAATCAGATTCATATCTTCTTTATTCAAAAAAATTGGATTATATATGGTAATTACGCATATAAAGTGCAAATAATGCAATTATGAGCATCATTTGTGCATTTTAATTGTTTCTGGATTAATTCTAAGTCATTTCATCACAATAATCTAGATTTAAACTCTTTATACTGTCTAGAATATGATTCATATCTTGTTTATTAAAAAAGATTGGATTATACATGATAATTACTCATATAAAGTGCATATAATGCAATTTTGAGTATCATTTGCGCATTTCAATCGTTTCTGGATACATGCTAAGTCATTTCATCACAATAATCTGCATTCAAACTCTTTATAATTTTTAGAATATTATTCAAATCTTATTTATTCAAAAAGATTAGATTATAAATGGTAATTACGCATATAATGTGCAAATATTGCAATTCTGAGTCATTTCAATCGTTTGTGGATTCACTATAAGTCTTTTCATAAAAATAATACACATTTAAACTCATAATACACATTTAAACTCTTTATACTCTCAGACTAAGATTCATATCTTCTTTATTCAAAAAGATTGGATTGTTCATGTCAATTACGCATATAAAATGCATATAATTCAATTCTGAGTATCATTTGCACATTTCGATCGTTTTTGGATTAATTTTAAGTCATTTCATCACAATAATCTACACTGAAACTCTTTATAATGTATAAAATATGATTCAAATTTTATTTATTCAAAAAGATTAGATTTTATTAGGAAATTACGCATATAAAATGAAAATAATGCAATTCACAATACCAATTGAGCATTTCAATCGTTTCTGGATTCATTCAAAATCATTTCATCATAATAATCTTGATTTAAACTCTTTGTACTATCTAGAATATGATTCATATCTTGTTTATTCAAAAAGATTGTATTATACATGTTAATTACGCATATAACTTACGAATAGTGAAATTCTGAATATCATCTTCGTATTTCAATCGTTTCTTGATTCATTTCAAGTCTTTACATGACAATAATCTTGATTTAAACTCTTTATACTGTTTAGAATATGATCCAAAGCGTGTTTATTCGAAAAGATTTGATTATACATGTTAATTACACAAATAAAATGCATATAATAATCTTGATTTAATCTACAAGAGATGGTCTATTGTTAGATTTTTCTAGATAGATTTTTTTAACATTAATTGCTACATTAAACATTGCAAGATTCAAAAAGTCTATCAAAAATAAATTGCTAGATTTTTAAGGACCTATTGATAGAAAATTGAGTCTTGCTAAAAAATTACTAGATTTAGTGCATCGATTAAATCTAGCAATAGAACAAAGTCCAACACTAATAAAAAAAAATCTATCTAGAAAAATCTAACAATAGACCATCTCTCTTGTAGTGAATCAGCCCGCTGTATGGAGGTAATTTAGGTGCTGTTCCTAGCCAATATTCGATTTCTCATGATCCCTCTTGAGCTATTATAACAGCTATGAAATTGGTGGAGAACGCTTATTTCGAAGGTTATCGTTACCATTGCCAAAATTAGATAACTAGAATCACTTAGGAAGGAAGCGAAGCAAATCCAATTGCTCGTGCGCTTGGAAAGAGAAACACACTCAGTACTAGGCTACTAGTCTACTAGGCAACAATTGCAACTTATTAAATGCTTCAATACGCAGGAAAGAAAATTATTTTGAAAATTGGAAACAAACATCAGTTTCAAAACGACCAGTTCCTTAATAAAATTTGATGCAATGAATAAATTATTTATTATTTAATAAAAAATTTCGACCATTTGGTGGGAGTTGAGGACTATTGTGCAAAAATATACCTTTTGTCGAAATACATATACTGTGGTTATAGTTATTGGTTTGTGTTTATGTTTATATGAATCAATCTTGTGTAATGAAGAAATAAAATAAGAATTTACTATATCTGTTTAACATGATCTATATATATGTATCATCTCTTATATATAAAATAAAAACAAGGTTTTACTATTTTCTGGAATCCCTTTTTATTCTCGATTTTCTGATGCATTTCGACTCCGTTTGGATGGTGTGAGAATAAGAAGAATAAGGGAATAAGTATTGAAAAGTGTGTAACTTTGTGAAGAGTTTGGATTGTTTATAATCAATTTGGGAGTAAGAAGAAACTATTCCCTTAGGGCTCATCCAAACACAGCCTTCATGTCATAAACCATCCACGATCACAAATATAAATTTGAACTAGTTTTATTCTCGCGCGTTGCGCGATGCATTTCTATTTGAGTATGCGATGAAACGATTTCCTAATGAGTGTGGATATGTTATGGATGACATAAATACAGTCGCATAAATATAGCTACACATAAATACAGTGGCATATACTATGAAGTTGCCTGCTTGAAACACAAACACAGTGGCTTATTATTAACAGTTTGAACGACAAAACTGCACAAAAGTATCATTGAATGCCAAACCAATTGCAACGGGAAAAAAAAATCAAATATTTATTGATAATGGTATAAATGTCCAAACTCCAATAGTTCTGATTTCAACTACTAATGTAATTAGTATTTTAACCAAGCAATAAGAACAGGAATAAATCCAACATTATACCTTTGCTTGATGTAACGGATCTGCAATATTGTTGAAACAGATGTAATTAGTAGTTTAAGCAAGTAGTACATATATATTCTATTTTCTTTTGGTACAAAAAAAAAAACGTTTTGTGCGATAAAAAAAATGAAGGTCATTTTGTGATATTGGATAATTAATCAATCTTTCATAACTGAAATAGGTCTTCCAATCAGATTATAGAATTAATCTTAAATATTCAATACCAAAATATCCAATATATAGGATACAATTTAGGAATTTCTAATCAGATTTCATCACTAACACACATCAAATAAAAAAAAAAACCTACAACATTCGCTAGTTAATTTTGCTTTAGCACAAAGGATACCAACATGCAACCAAAGGATCTGAGGAAACCAATGTAGAAATTAGAAATTGAGATGCGATAGCACTCATCTGCTCCAGTTATCCTTGACTTCTTTCTTTCTTCACTATTTACCTGAAAGGCTGAAACTGAAACAATTATGCTCATTGGTGAGTATATCCAATAACGGCTTGTCACATTTTACAAAAAACTAAAATTTGCCCATGATTTGACCCTTTTCAATTGATGCCGACTATGGTTACAATTAGCCCTTGTACTGTTAATTTTTCTGACATTATGGTCACCAAAATGAGATGAAATTGTTCCCCAAAATGAGATGAAATGAGACGTTAGCCATTGTACTGGTTTGTGACGTTCTTAGCTAAAATGAGATGAAATTGTTCCCCAAAGAAACACCACAAACAGTGAGGACTGTCAGCACCAAACAAAACCGTAAGAAGACAACCTCCATATAATTTTCATTACTCAACCAAGACATATTTAAAATCTAAAGCAAACAATTGTGCAAGTAAACCAGAGACAAAATCGTCATTGCAAGGAAACAATTTTTCTTTTTCTGCCTCTTATAGCATGGAACCAAGAACTTGTTTAGATAACTTGTGGAATTAGACTATGATTAAGCTGGTCAAATTTGTACAACATCAACAATGAATTGTATTGTCACTATTTAAGCACCTTAACTGTAGTAGAGCTCGGCAAATGAAATGAACTAAATATTTAAGAAATAGAACGGAAAAAGTATCTTTTTGCCTTTTAATTTCCTTAGTGCATGTTGATCAAGATAAATCTGCAAAGCCTAGGTTAGACAAACCTGCATGAACAAAAGTGAAATTATGTAGTTGATCCATCAAATTAATGCACATAGAATAAAATCTCAACTTGCTCATATCAGCCCTTCGTTTTGCGCATATTTTAACAATAATGTCAATATACAATATAGTGATATACACATATTAAATACACTAAATATCTATTAATAAAGAACACCACCAAAGAACATCAATTAACTAACAAAAGAATAATGGTAAATATAAAATATATTTCAAGCACCTTAGAAACCACCAAAGGACCTATTAATTATTTTCAGCATTTATATCCCATGGTCTGGAACCGACCAATTCTGTGAAAAGAAATCAGCAATGAAATATGAAAATTTTGCACAGAGGATATTCCTAAGCAAATTCAACGGAAGACATTTTTTTAAACTTCATAAAGGACCTTTTAACAAACTCACCATAGGAATTTTGAACACCTTTTTAACATATTCAAACAGGTATAGTAGCTTTTCTGAATGCTAGAATGATATTATGCTGGGTTTGTTGGTCAGCTGCAAGAATGAATCTGTTTTTTCATCTGTTTTTTCTGATGAAGAAACGTCTATAGAATTTATTAAAAAAAATTAAATACAATCACAAATTAACTGAACAACCTAATTAAACAAAACTGATTCAGTGCTAAACACCGTACCTGGAAGGTTGGTATGAAGTCTGGAGTGGAAACTATATACCCTATTTCCCATATTCTTACCTAACTTGACCAAAATGCCCCTAAAAGGTTGCTATGAAGTATGGAGTGGAATTTTTTTTAAAAAAGATATATGATAAGTACTGGAATCAGTAGTAATTGCTCCAACATATCCATACCAAATGCTGTAGTATGTTCTTGATCTTTTTTTCTTTTTTTTTTTGGAAAATACAATAGCATCTGCTAATTCGCTATTAATCAGAAGCTGCATTTTTTATTCGCTGTATGTTTCGATGCAACATTTGGCATATAAACAATTCAAGAAAAGAGAAAATGACCTTTGATGGATCAGCATGTGCTTGTCATATGAGCTCCCACAATCATATGAGGGATATGCCAAAATACAAACAGAAGGTTGCGTCAGTAAATGCCATAACAATAATGGTTGTTAAGGTTGCAAGTTATCTATTGCTTGAAAATTTGAGATTGCACTGACTAATTGCAAACACCTAGAATATTATGTTACTAACCCTTGTTGCTTCAGCAGATGGTCCTAACTGCTTTCTTCAACGCTCTCCTCAAGCACCCTTAAAGAGGTGAGCATGAAAAAAGAATATTAGAATAAAGCACTACATACACTGATATATCCCAATTCAAATGGGAAGAAATAAAAATCAAGAATAAAGATGATTAGATTACTTTTGTTCTTGATTAGCATCTCGGATCACTTTTTCCATTACTAACACTCAATCAAATACAAATACATGCTCCAAAACACATCAAATAACCATCTAATTCACCAAAATCTATCCCCTCTGATCCCGATTAAAAACAAACTGCTACTACAACATTTGAAACAAACATGCCAGACAGAAATGGAAAGAAAAGAAATTAATCAGATTATTATCTGATTAATTTATTGGTTCTCTAATTATTGTGTGCTTGCTTTCTCTAACAAACTAAACCCACAAAAAAAAAAATCAAGTATGTGCACCCTCTGCACCTATGACAATTTACTGAGCACAATAAAAGTAAAAAAACTAACTCATTGCATGTGATTCTCTCTAGAATCGGGTAGAGTCTATCCCATGAAACCTAGCTGGCATGGCTGATCTTTCTGAACACATCATCAATATCCAAGAAAAGCAATTCCTGAAAGTTGAAATTTGAAAATTAAAATGAGAAAATGCAGCTTAAATAAGGAATTTATGCATTAATTTTGTTCATGCCACCACCTATTAGTAATTGCTTTCAATCAAATAAATACAGTATGAACAAATGATATAATATTCTCTAATTAAAATTTTATAAATTTGTATTCTATTAGTTTGTTTTAAATAAGAGAAACATGAAGCTAGTTGTTTAATAACATTCAATGATTGTTGTACCTGAAGTTGAAAGCACGATAAAACTCAATTTCGTTGCAATGACTCAGCATGAGCCAGTTGAGAAATCAACTACAACATCCCTCATAAATCAGCCAACTAATTCTGAGCTATTTGCTCACACCTTTAGATTCTCAACCCTACAATAAGTATAAGCTTTAGATTCTCAACCCTGGCTTGTGCGCTGTTGAGAGGATTAAAACTCAATAGAGAGCGAGCACTGAGAGGATAAAAAAGGAAGAAGAGACGTGGTCAGATAGCTCTGGAACCTGATTTGTGGTCAAAATGGCGCGCATCCAAAAGAGGAACAGACGATCTACTCATTGCCTTAGTCCAAGTTTCGAGGGGAAATGGTAGGCGACCGCGATTTAACAACGAAAAGCGACAACAGCGGGTTCTCTTTTGTCTCTCGCCTACGGAATTTAAATAAAACAATATTGTATTAATGAAACGACAAACAATAATTTAACAGGAAAAATTAAGAAATATGAATGTTAAAAAAATAAAGTGCCCAAAATTTTGGAACACTTCAATGTTGAAAACTCTAAAAATTGCTACATACCCATGACAGAAAAGCTCTCAATGACAACACAAACCCTCAAAATAAATGTTTACTTCGTTTTGCTTTGAATCAATAGAATACATATTAAAAGGCAAACTAACAATCTCATACCTTAAACAGAAATGAGTGCTGATTTGGCTTGTTGCAATATCCCATCTAACAAAATGTTAAAATATTATAAATCAAAAGCATGCAATTAGAAACAATAGGAAAATAAGTTCACCTGTGTGTTTGACAAATTCTTTCTAGAGCACCTGTAATCAACAACCGTTTCTTCAATTTTTTTTAAATAAACGTAGCGTCAGGTGCCACTTGTTTTGTTGAACGAAACAAAAGTAGTTAAGTAAATTACCAACAACAATTCTTTCTGTAGTGTACCTTTTTAGTGCTGCCAATTTTTTTCTGAAAAATAACAAAGGAAATGAAATAACAATCTACATATGGAGTGAAAATAGGTAATGGAAACGCAATATAGAAATCTTTGGACAAAAAATAAATAAATAACAAATGAAAAGGAGAGAGAGGAAGAAGACTCTAAACTCTTAGATAATGACCAGTGCACATGAAATTGAAATTTATATTTTTCACTAATTCACTGAGCACAGCATTAAAAATTTTTAGTAGAGATAAGGTGTATGGTATTATTTGGATACGACATACTTGAGAGCAGCCTTGATCTCATAGTAGGTAGCTACATCCTCGAGACTGATAGTGAGGTCGACTACTGACACATCTACAGAGGGAATGCGGAATGCTATGCATATCAGCTTGCCATTCAAAGCTAAGAGCACCTTTACTACAGCCTATACATTTTTCATTTGTAATACTATTCCAGTGGAACTTGAACATATCAAGAAGAGAGTCAGGAATTTCTAATCACATTAAAATTTCATTGACAGTGTTTATTACATTTTTCATTTTATTGTGTGTGTGTGTGAGAGAGAGAGAGAGAGAGAGAGAGAGAGAGAGAGTTCCTTGGCAGTACCAGTGCTGCTGGCAATGATTTTGAAGCTGGCACCACAGTCCTTGCTTGAGGGTCCATCAACAGTCTTGTGGGCGCCTGAAGCAATGAGAAAAATAAAGCCTCAAAATGAAGTTATGCTGCGAGACAAAGTTGGAAAAAGAACCACAAAATTTTATTGTATTAATTAATAGGATACAAAATTAGCCCATGTATATTTTATAATCTTGAATATAATTTCTAACAAAAAATAATCTGAATTGCCTTCATGCACAACATGATTGAGGCAACTAATCTACTAAAATTTACATATGCAATTGTCAGAATTTTCTTTAATATTATGTACAAATAGGAGACTGATATATCGAACGAAGAGAAAATAATAACACTTACCTTACCAACAGAAAAAAGAAGAAGCACACGACACGATAGCTCATTTTTACTGCTGAAAGCAACAACATAGACAAATTGTATTCATTTTAGCAAGACACAACAGCAACTCATATCATCTGAAATGAACTAATGGGAAAAAATGACTCATGTTAAAAGTACCAAGAACACAAAACAATAAATATTTGAGATCTTAAGCATAAATTTAATTATATGATCTGTTGCTGAACAAAAAAAATTATTTTGAGGGTGAACATGGTCTGCACCTGTGGCCTGTTCATGTAAGCTACTGCATTAGGACCAGCTTGAGCTAACATTCAAATCGAAGTTTTTAATTGCAAAAAGAGAATCATATTAGATGATCTATTTTTTAATAGTAAAAAACATGGTTGATATGTTTTGATTAACTACAAACGTAAACAGCTGATACAGTAGTTGAGTACATCAAACATTTACAAAAGCGAGTCAAGGTAAAAAATAAATTGAAAAATTTCTTTTAGATGACCACAAAAAAAATTGACATTAATAAAATCAAGTCAGACCAACTTTCTAGAATCACAAATAACAAATCAATCTTTAATCTGCAATTTTTCTGAATTTCCTAAAAATCAAGTCAATCTTCTCTACTCTCTTTTACTCAACCCGATAGAAATCAATACCTGCTTAGGGTTGATGAACCATCCATCTTCCTCATGTGAAAAGGGAGGCGAGAGCTGCCTGAAGGACTGTTGCAGAATGACATCGAAGGGAAATTGGAGCTTCAATCTCATCTAGCACAAATAGCATCTCAATAGGAGCTAGAGAGCACTGGAAGAGAATTAGAGGAGCAAAATTGATTCATAAATTGTTTAAACTGCTTGTTAAAAAACTAATTGCTAAACTGATTGTTTAAAATGGAGAAATTAAAAAGGACATACATGAGATGGTTGGAATCTTGAGGTCTCCATCCTTTGATGAAGACAAATACAGAGATGAGGCGGATGAATAGGAGTAAGGGCTCTGGATAGCCATTGGGTCAAATCAGGCAACCAACAAAAATCCGAGCTCCACTGAAAGAGGATGACGTGATCTATTCATCTACACAATCGACGCCGAGAGAGGAGATTAGAGGTCACGAATATCTGGCAACGAAGAGGACCAGCGGTGTTTTCTCTCTTGTGCTAAAAATCGGAAATGATGGGGAGAGAGAGAAAGAGAAAGAGAGAAAAGTAAGGAGGCGTGGAACATGGAGAGAAAGCAAAAAAATGGTACATGGAATCCATCGAAGCGGAGCGAACGTGCGCAACCACGTTGTGTCGAGGACAACCAGCCACCTAGCGATCAACAACACACAAAGCGAAAAGTGTCAGAGCAGGTAACCTAAATCGAAGGAATGCCGCTCGTACTGTCGAAGCACATCGCGGCAGGGAAAAGCCAAGAAACACTCGCTAGCGGCGATCTAACGGCCAAGACGAAGAGGCGCTAACGGACGGCCAGGATCGCAGAACTGTTCTAACCACAGTTAACTAAGGGGGAGCGTGCTCAGTTGGGGCTCGGTTGTTAGAGGAGAGGAGTAGTGAGGTGGGGTCTGGTGGCGCTTTGGCGGAGAGGAAGTGACGGAGAAGGAGAGAGGGGGAAGCGGCACCGGAGACAGAGAAGAGAGCGGTGACTGGTGAGAGAGGCGACGAGAGAGGCAGAGGGTTTCGGCTGAGGCTGCAATGGACGAATACAATTGAGCGAAAAGAAACGAATGGCCAGGATGAGTTACTGTACTAACTACAGTTCCACGTGCATCGCACGCCAGACAAGCTTTATATAGTTTTAATTTTAATTTAATTTATCAAATTCATCAGTTTCGGACCTGGTTTCAATAGCCCGGAAGAGAGTAAACAACAATAATGGGCCTTGGCCTTCTTTAGCGTTCTTACAAAAGTTAACGAATTATAAATGGAATTAGAAAATTAGAAAAAAACTCTATTTAAAAAAAAAGAATATTAGAAAAAATGGCGCTTGTCCAATGTCTCAAGTGGAGTCCTTGCGTCCTCTGTTTCTACGAGACACAATTCTTAAACACTTTATATGAAGATGATTTATATGGACTAAAGAAAGCAATCAAATTAATGCAAACAAATCTATAAACAATAATACAACATAATAAAATCATAACAAAAAAAAAAGATAATTATAGAATTTTCCATCATAGAAAACCATGTCCAGAAGAAAATATAAGATACACTAGATATCATCATCGTCCGCATCACAATCATCCAATCTCCAACGACCATTGTCTCCCTTGATCATATCTTTGTTGTGCCGAACCCACCAGGCAATAGGAATATTATACTCCTCTTTTAAACAATCATAGAATTTGTTCACCAGACATATATCCCTGTTGAGCACCAGATTAAACCCATCTTTCTGCCATCCGGCAACTCCATGCATATAGCTCTCTAAATCGTGCCATGTTGCCACATCTCCCGGACCTTTTATAAATGGCGATTTCATGACGTCTATGGTTAACTCGACCCCTATGTCAGTGTACCTAATTGGAGGAGGGATATTAGGGACGACATCCTTCACATTACGGACTCTGAGTAGTCTTAAGTCGGACATTTGCGAAAATGCATTTTTGAAGCTGGAATTACCGACCCGAGGGCTGGCAAAGACAATTGCCGTCACTGGACATGTTTTGGAAGAAGAGTTATTGGTACGGTTCAGGTGTTTTGAGACGATATCAATGGCATTTAGCGTGGCTATAGCAGCACCCAAGCTGTGCCCGGTTATGGTTATGCTTGTTTCCTCACCACTGTACATATCCATAAGTCGTGCAATCTCTGTCAGAGCCTGTCAGAAGATTGAGAGGTATAATTGATTACAATGGCAACACAGTTTTCTCTGATAGATTTTGCTCTGCTTCGGAAAGAAATGTTAATTAGTGGTCAACGAGGCCAACTTATAGAATTGGAAGCCCTTCTGGCTTTATTTATTTTTGTAGTAAATTTCAATTAATTTTTTCTTCTCTACGAGTAACCTCATGTAGTTCTACAAAAATTTTTTCTTCTGGCTTTATTTATTAATTTTTTCGTTCCTTCTTTTTTATTAATAAATATATCCTTGGAGCATCTAATTCATTTGCACAAAAATGTAATAAACTAAAAACTTGGAAGCAGCAGCTAGGTATATATATACCTGATCTCTAGCACTTTGTTTGGTGATGGTGGACGTGAGGTTGTCTGATGTGTAGATTGAAAGAAAACCGTTATGAACACTTGGTTCATCGCCGGTGTTTGTTGGACCCACCAACTCAGAAGCCGAAACCAATGTAACATCCATGTCCTTTAGCCACTCGGACACTTCCTGCGTTCCTCTCCATGCCACCACAATGTCTCTCCGGCCGAGCCACATCTTTCCTTCATCAGTTGCAACTGCTATGAAGCCCATCCAGTTTGACTGAACGTTGCTCGATCCTGTGTTCACCGGGACTTTCTTGATGACTTCAGGTAAGTGTACACTTGCTGTGGCATACAAATACTTGGTAACTTCATATGCTTTCGGCATCGAAACTTGCACTTTTTCCAGCAGGTGCGCTCGCTTGTACCTATCATTTAAATAAGTTTCTGCATTTATCTGTAACGAAGGTATGCTGAATGGTATTGTCAAAACAGCATCCGTCATAGGAGGTGAAGGGAGAAATGGAACTTTATAATCAAAGTAAAGAAGGCTTAGACAAAACCATAATGAACGAGGAAAAAAGAAAAATATCCACTATTATTGATATACTTAGTCTTAAACTGTACCTAGGTTTACCGAGATTGGGCGATCGGTACTCGCCATTAAAACCATCATATGCAGCCTGTGACAACTCCCCATAATTTATTATAGCCCGACGTAAGTCTATGTCAATTGGGTCCAGCAAATTTTGCCAGTTGCTGTTGCCATGGATCTCCCTCCACCTTTGAGCTATATTTCCAAAGAAATCCTGAGACATTGTTAATTTGGTTTGGTGTTTTTGTGCAGGTCCGGGTTACAATAAATGTATGGTTCGTTTTTTTTTTATCATCAAGGATTAAGTTAGGTTGAGACAAACATACGTAGGTTTATATAATTATTACATGTCAAGAATTTTTCTTAGCTTTCAAGCAGCTTTAAAATCATACTTGGTTTCAAAAAGTGGAAAGAATGGAGATCACGGAAATGAGGTAATGGAATAAAGTCAGAAACGAGTTTTAGGCATTCCGTTTATCCTCTTGTTTGGTTAATTGTTAAAATTTCTTCCGCTAATTACAAACCAATTCAGCCAGTAATACAATATAAAACTTGAAAAGAAATTAATGTTAATCATTTACACCAAGCAAAATAAAATTGTTTAATTATTTTATTTATATAATTTATTTCAAACAAAAAGTTGATCAAGTAAACATAACGTAAGTTCCTTAACGTAAGATCGAAGATAGAATGTACGGTTGCATGAGGATAAAGCTGCATAATTTAACATTATTTTGTTCATGACATCATGACAGCCGTCATAATTAAATCCAAGGCTTCAAGATGTTGCTTCAATTGCATTTTTTTTTATAATAAAAAATTGTTTAAACAAGAGTTTTGTTATGATGTCAACAAAAAAAAAAAGAGTTTTGTTAATTTCTTAGAATTTATTTGATACTTTCTTTTTAAAAGGTTGAACAAAAGTTTCTTATATTTATTAATTTTCTAGTTGTGGCATCAAGCACAAGTCTTGGAAGAATTTGGTTTGTATTATTAAATGTTGAATATTTGTACTTTCTCGTGATTAATAATTTCCTTATCTTCTAAGCATAATATCAAGCAAATATTTGTGAAAAAAAAAGAAGGAAACTCCAAATCTGTCATAGTCTGTCTTGTGATTGTAGCAACCTCAAAATATCGCGTATACTCTTGCCGTACTTGAAATATCAGAAATGACAGTTCCTATTCGGCCTTGCTAATCATCCATCTATTTATAGTTCCGGTGTGATTAATTGGCATATATATTTTACATTCAACGTGAACTTTATATAAATTCAAACTTTTTTTTATAATTCACAATCACTGATGCATTAAAATTTATGCACGTAGAAGAAAACAAGCAGGCAAGTGATAAGTTGTTCGTGATTTTATTGAGACGATTGTTAGTAGGGCTGTTAACGGTAAACTATTTACCGTTATGTCGTTTCGTTTAACCGAAATGGAACGGTTTGTGGCATAGAAAATTATACCATTTTTTAAGTGGCACGGTTGATGGCACAGTTGGTTATATTGTTTCGACCATTTTAACTTCATTTCAAACCGTTTTGTGTGTAATATACGGTTGATGACACAGAAATTTGTTTCGTTTAATAAATGAAATGGTAAGTGGCATGTCAGTATTGTACCGTTTAATAAGTGACACGGTAAATGTTTAGTGTCATTCAGTGTCACTTACCACGTTTTGACGGCCTAATTGTTAGCCGTTCTTTTCTTTTCTTTCCTTTGATTTTGTTTATTTTTATTGTTTTACCGCACCAAGGTCCAAGGTCTTTCTTCTGACATTCAACGACTTTGAACAAGATGCAGGCCCAATTTTTCCCCAACAAGATAAGAAAAAGGCCTGACTCCATCCACGCCCAGGAAAAGAATATAAGAATCCTTGCTTTTTTTCCTTTTTTTTTACGAGAAGTGGCCCGTAGGCATCAAATTAAACAGAATGAAAGTCAGAACTAATAAGAATAAAAAGTATCCTTGTTAGACGTAATCACAAGCACATTAGACAAGCTATATATAACACTTCATACCCATCTAAATTCTACATTGTTAAAAAGACTAAAAAAATCAGCCAACTTCATGGAAAATAAAGTTATTAGTAGCAAGAAAAACAAGTTCCAAACAAATCAAACAACTATAATAACAAAGGCCGAAAAGTTAAAAACAAAAACACAAAAAAATAAATAAATAAAAGAATGCAATCAACCTTTTTGTTTAAAATATAAAGATTGACCATCAAAAGTGGCGGAATAGGGAAATGACATCAAAACAAGATCACTTGTCAGCCTCCCCTTCAGAATCATCCAATCTCCAACGGCCATCATTTCCCTTGACCATATCCTTGTTCTTGTTAACAAACCAGGCTACAGGAACAGGATATACATCCTTCAAAATATCGGCACTCTTGTTAACCAGAGCAATATCTCTATCAACCTCCAGCCTAAACCCATCCTTTTGCATTCCTGCAACACCATGCAAGTAGTTTTCCAAATTGTGCCATGTTACGGCATCCCCAGGATTCTTTATATAGGGTGACTTTGTCAGGTCGATTGTTAGTTCGACACCCACATCACAGTATGGATTGGGTGGGGGGACATTAGGGACTATATCCATGACATTACGGACTCGAAGAAGTTTTAGGTCTAGCTGTTTGGAATAGGCTTTCTGGAAATTGCAATCCCCGATACGAGGACTAGCGAAGACGATAGCTGTGACTGGACAGCTTTTAAGACGGGAGTAGCTCGGACAGTTAAGGTGCTTCGAGGCAATATCTATGGCACATAGTGTGGAAAGAGCTGCGCCCAAGCTGTGGCCAGTTATAGTTATGCTTGTTTCTTCATTGCTGTACTTGTCCATTAGTCTTGCAGTCTCTGTTAAAACCTATCCAAAGGTAAACTAGTTTACTTGACAAAGACAGTAGCAAAGGATTTTGAAATAAATTAATTATGTTCCTTCAAACTTCAAAGTTCATCATAAATAACGTTGCAAGTTCAAGTCAAAATATGAACCACTTAAAGTCATTGCGAATACAATTAATGAATCACAAACAATGAGCAGAAATGCAGAATATCTATATCTCATGTCTGTACGTATTTCTATTATATATATAAATAATTAGCAGTAGGAAATTGAAGCATACATATATGATATATTCATGTAAATATATGAACTAAAATCTATTACAATAAAAGCAAATTACCTGTTCTCTAGAGCTTCTTTTGTCAAAGCGTGAATTTGGATTGTCTGATGTATAGATTGACAAGAATCCTCGATGCACCATTGGTTCACCATCGTCAGGTTCTGTAGGACCCACCAACTCTGAAGCTGATGTCAATGTGCAATCAAAGTCATTCACCCACTCCAATGTCTGTATGGTTCCTCTCCAGGCAACTAGAATATCCCTCCGCCCGAGCAATGCCTTTGCCTTGTCAGTTGCCACCGCTACAAATCCCATCCAGTTTGATTCCTTGCTTGGCAGTTTTACAATGAATGCATCAGGTACATCTATGCTTGATGTGGCATACAAGTACTTTGTAATTGTGTATGCATTTGGCATTGATACTTGCACCTTCTGTAACAGGTTGGATTCCTTGTATCTATTTTTAAAAAAATAAAATAAAAATAAATATGCAACATGCTGTACAATTTGTCATAATTTTGAATAGATAATGGATAATTTGAGTGCAAAAAAAAAAAAAAAAAATGAACCTAGCTAGATTGCTGCTTACCTAGCCGCACCAAGATTAGGTGATCGTCTCTCTTGATTGAACCCATCATAGGCAACTTGTGCCATCTCACCATAGTTTATTATACTCAGACGCAAGTCTTTGTCAGGTTGGTCAAGCAAATTCTCCCAGTTGCTGTCACCTTGGATCTCCCTCCACCTTTTGGCTATTTTTCCAAAGTTGTTAGACATGATTTCTTAGTTTTTTAGTTTCTTTTCTTCAGTTTGAGTATTATAGGTGTTTCTCTGAGCTCTGATCCATGGAGTTCTTAAGAGGATAGTTATGTAATTTTAATTTCAAAGAGATTTGATTATTTTCTAATAAAAAAGCTAGAGGTGGGACAACAAAAATTCCTCCAGCTGTTTTATATAATATATTGCCATGGATCTCATCCACTATTGGACCACATATATTTTCAAGAAGTTGCACACACTCACACATCATGTTTGGTTAATGCTTTTGTGGAAGTTCTGATTAATTGGCTCGCTTTGTCTCTCTTTGCATTTATTCATGGGGAATTATGATAAGTAACAAGATGGCTGCATATTTAATAAGATCGACTGTTATACTTTTAAGAAATAAGAAGAGATTAGTTGAATATAGCTCCATATTGTTAGACAATTGAGGGCTGTACATAAAATTAAAAAACCCGCCCAACCCGTGTCACCCGCCCGACCCGACCCGTTTTTTAACGGGTTTAGACATTGTTGGGTTGGCTCGGGTTTCAATTTTGATAACCCGTTTATACTGGTTTAGGTCATAGAATTACTTCTGATAACCCGCTTATACCCGACCCGGTTGTTTAATTAAATTTTTTTCCTGATTTCCTTACTCCGAACAATCCAGAACTCATTTATTAATAAACTTTTACTTTATTTCCTAACTTCAGGTTGGAAAGCTGGTGGAACCGTGGTAGAATAGTGATACTGAGATTAAGAAACAATACATAATATCCAATAAAAAAAAAGCACACTTAGGAGACTAAAGTTCACTACTGTATTGTTGAGACTAATTTAATTTTGTTGATAATATCTTTTTAATATTGCAGAGAAAAGAAGTTAAAAATCAAGATTGGAAGTTTAGAGATTTGAAGAGCTGAACTTTTAATTTGATAATGTTTATCGTTATATATTATTTGCTATTTTTTTAAGACTTTCATGAATTTTGTACGTCAGAAGTGAATATTATCGGTTAGTTTCTGATTTAATATTATATTGTATTCTTTTGTTAAAAAATATTATTTGTTAAGCTATTTTTATTTAATTAATATTGTAAAATTTATTTATGGTATTATATAAATCATAATCCGTTCAATCTGGAAATCTGTAAAAACCCGCAAAAACACGTAGATAAAAATTTATATGAGTTGGATTGGATTATGGGTGGGTTAATTAAAGAAATATTTTAACCCGGTATAGTTGGGTTGGATTAAAATATTGATGAAAAATTACAAAACCGCCCGTTGTACACCCCTAGACAATTCATTTTGTCAACAGATTACTATTTATCAATAATATACTAGATCCAAAAACAGAATTCCATTACTAATCACATTTAGAAAAAGCCAGTCGGCAGTTAATAAAAAATGAACATTGAAGAATTATTTTGGTCACCATTTCTCTTGTGATTAAAATCTAAAATATCATGATCCTTAATAAATTTACCTAAACATCCTAATACTCATAATAACTAAAAGTTAACACAAGCATTCCATGAGCAGGAGCAATTTGGAACCAAAACATTTCAAAATTCTCAAATCCTTAATTAAAGAGTGCTGCTTTAGTTAATAGGTAGAGGTCCAAAACATGGACTGAAATTATATAGCTTTCGTGCCTTTTTATTTTTTTTCTTTTCCATGGAGCAGTGGCACACTCTTCTGTACTCTGAGATGGTGTATAAATGCCCCAATTCTCAACACTTTGAGAGCCTAACTTGGAAAGGTTGACTGGTTGAGCCCTTGAGAGTCCTCTAATTTTATGAAAAAAAAAAAACAATATTTCAACTTCTTTCAATACATGCGTATCAGGTTTCAACATCGAATACATATTTGGGAAGCAAATGCAGTAGTCTGGTCAATCGAAGAGGGCCGGATATGACATAATTTCTAATGCAGATTTCAAGTTTAAAATCTATTGTGGCGAGCGAGCGATGTATTTTGTGAAGTTATTATGCTTGTTTTGATGTTTTCCAATCTAGAGGGACATGTCGATTTTTCTTCGGAACCTGCACAAGTACAGGGACACGTTTTACCCCGTATTTTATCCATTTTTTTTTGGATAATTTTGTTCCACAAGTACAGAAAAAAAAAGAATTGATACTTTAAAAAAAGTTCAATCCTAAATCAAGTTAGGCAGTTTGATTCCAATCATATGATTATACATATATAGTGACATGGTTTTTATCGTTGATTGTTATAATAAAAACTGTAATCTTATTTTTATTTTGTGAGTTCAGGCATACAATTCAACATTATTCTAGATAACAGAAAAGGTTTTTTTTTTTTTGTCATGAGCATGACAAAGGATGTTTTCTTCAAAAAGAAGAAAACTAAATAAAGTAAAAATACAATTCAACGTTATTAGTTTGATGTTTCATTTACCAAAAAGTTTAACAAAATAGTGCTTAAAGCTAGCCAAGGCAAAAACCGGTCTATTCTGGGAGAAACAACAATCCTAAGAAAAAGACAATTTTTTTGGACCACTACAAACACTTCGAATGATTTTTAAGCACATTCACCGAAAGATTACTTGGATTCGAAGGATTTGAACCGTATTAGTTAGTTTTACATAGTAATGCTCCTAATAGTTTGAATATTACCCCTCAGTCTGTTGTTTAAACACTTTCGACAGAGTACCTTTGGGGACATTTTAGGCTGAAAAGTTTTTCATTTTGAATATGTTATATATGAAAATGCTATTGCTTATTATTTTTATTATTGGAAATTTTTTGCAGTGAACAAAATTTTTTACATGAACTAAAAAAACGTTCATTTAAAATTATGAAGGATTTCAATTAATCAAGAGTTCAACAAATTTCCAAATATTAGAAAATAAATGAAGAAAAATTATTATTCTTAGTCAAACATTGAGCAACAAGAATTTTTATCAGTTGTCTCAACTCCTTTCGCAAATTAGAAAAAGCTATAAATTGCCTGCGTACAATTATTCAAAAAAAGAAAAAAAAAGAATTTTGACTTCAAGCCAAGTGGTATAATTCATATTTGACAAAAAAAAAAAAAAAATTGGCGAGTCTTATCCTTTTGAAAAGCTATGCAAATGAAGTAGAGACACAATCGCTGAAAGTACTGTATGTTTCTGTCTGATTAAATATCTAAGAAGAGAAATCTTTGAAAGAGGAAGGAGAAGATTTAGTATCGTATATTTCTGTCCTATTAAACAAAAAGAGCAGGCACAGGAAGATTCGTGAGCGTATTTCTGCTGAATTTGTATAAAAATATTTTCCTCTTAATTGAAAAAGCGATAAAAGGGTAAATACATACATAGACAGTATGATTGGAGGAAGATATTCTCAAATTCGAAAATTACAAGGGGATATTTTCAATTAGCTAACATTTGAGAGTATACCACTGATTTTCCTAGCAGATCAAGTGCAGAGTATAGGTGGGTTAATTAGCCAAATTACCAAGTGCAAATTAAACAAATCAGACCACATGTTCTATTGAAATAATTCATCACAAAAAATATGTATAAATGTTCTTTTCAGTTATGAAAAGAGGTAGAGTAAACCTCTACTTATTCAGAAAAGAAAAGAACCGTACATAATGGAGCATATAAATGTTTTTAATGAAGTCAAAATTCGAAATGATCAAATAAAAAAAAAATGTATAGCTACATATCATTATCATCCTCATAATAATCATCTAAGATCCAATGGCCATCAGCCCCCTGGACCATATCTCTGTTCTGACTAATCCACCATGATACAGGAACAGGAAACTTATCCTTCAAAGAATCACATCTCTTATTAACAAGAGCTATATCTCTATCAACCGCCAGTTCGAATCCTTCTTTCTGTGCACCTGCAACACCGTGCAGGTAGTGCTCCAAATTGTGCCATATCACTGGATTTCCTTGAGTCTTCAAATACGGTGATTTACTCGCATCAATTGTTAGTTCAACCCCTACATCAGTGTAAACAACAGGAGGGGGGCATTTAGGAACTATATCCAAGACGTTGCATATTCGTAGTAGTCTTAAATCCGGCAGTTGGGAAAACAAATTACTGAAGTTGACATCGCCAACACGAGGACTTGCAAAGATGATGCCTGTGACAGGGCAGGTGTTAGAAGGAGAGTGGTTGGAACGATTAAGGTGGTTTGAGATAATATCTATGGCATTTAGTGTGGCAAGAGCTGCACCCAAGCTGTGTCCAGTTATTGTTATGCTTGTTTCTTCACCACTATACTCGTCGATTAGCCTCCCAATCTCTGTCAATACCTAATAGAAGGTGGAATATGATCACTGCCTGAATTAGAAGTGCCAGTGTTAAGGAATTTTTGATCAGTTAGTACAATTATAAGGTTATCGATCTATATATATCACCTAATTAACTTTAGGGAGACTACGTACCAGAATAATTTTTTGTCAAATAAGCGTAGTACTTAACAACTTGCAATAGAATCTACAATTTAACATATTTTTGCTGTTAAATTCTAACTTTCAAAGTCAATGTGTCAAATCAAGACTATTTCTAGGAAAACGACATATATGGTCAACTTCAAATTAACTAACTTAAAAGATATCTTCACTTATCTAAGAAGTAACTATCTAAATAATGATGATAATATATTAATAAACTATTAGTTTACCTGTTCTCTAGCACTTTTCTTGTTGAAGCGTGAAGATGGATCCTCTGATGTGTAGATGGACAAAAACCCCCTGTGGACCAATGGTTCCTTATTGCTGATCGTTTGACGTCCAAGCAGCGGGGAAGCAGATACCAATGTGATATCCATGTCCTTCACCCAATCTGACACTTCCAAGGTTCCCCTCCAGGCGACCACAACATCCCTCCGTCCGAGCAATGCCTTTCCTACTTCAGTTGCTACTGCCACATATCCGATCCAGTTTGACACCTTGCTCCAGGCTTTACTTGATGTGTTATTCACGATGAATGCATCGGGTACGTTTATGCTTGATGTAGCATACAAGTACTTTGTGACCTTATATGCGCTCGGCACAGATACGTGTACTTTTTTTAACAACTCTGATCGTTTGTACCTATATATATGCAAAGGGTTAACAGGTCGGTTTAAATATATAACGATATTATCAAATTTGTAGTGCTAATTATGAAAAAAATTCAGGGGACAGGTACAGAGAAAATGCATAACAGAGATGTATAACTGAGAAGAATTTGACTTGAACATATACCTAGGTGCACCCAGATTAGGCGATCGTGTCTCCCGATTGAAACCATCATAGGTCGCTTGCGCCATCTCTCCATAGTTTATTATACTCCGGCGAAGGTCTATGTCAAGAGGGTCCAACATATTTTTCCAATTGCTATTGCCATGGATCTCCTTCCACCTTTTGGCTATATCCCCAAAGAACCTTGCAGACATGATTATTGGGACTAATTTGTGCTGTTATCAGAGTTTTCCCTTTTTTTCTTTTTCAATGCTTAATGATCTTGGAACGATTAAACAGACGCATATCTATATCTAGTTCAGTGTATTCTCTTGTACCAGCTAAGTCCCGTGGGATTTAAGATTGGATTACTGGGTCAAGCGGTATATGATCAACAGAGTAACGCTACGGAAGCAATATTATATTAGTCTTCAAGTAGTTGGCTACACGCTAATTGATACTCTTATAAGGGAATGTGATGTGGATAACTTTCTAAAATTTAATTATTGCTTGCTAAACTTCTAGAACTTTTTCCCCTTAAAACAAATTATTATTAATTAGCCCTACGGGTAAAGTCCAATTAATTCTATATCACATAAATTATGCATTTTTTAATTCGAATTATATAGTAGCTAGTTATCAACTTAATTCTACTATTTAAAAATTCATTTCAAGAGTTCAATTAAGACATAAATTTGATATCAAATCTTTTTTGTTGTTTTTTATAATAAATTTTCAGTGAAGCCGTATTTGGAATTGATCGATCTTACGCAAGTAAAGCATATTTATGACGGGTTTGCTATTGACAACAGCAGTTTTGCTGCTTGCAACACAATTTCTTTCTAAATGACTAAATTACCTCAGAATTTCAAGTCTTGACGAATACAACATAAAATCTGAATTGATGCTAAAGGAGAAGGGCTTAGGATCAGGGGCGGATCTACCACCGGGGCGGGTGGGGCTAGAGCCCCACCTCACGCCGTCTAGCCCTTGGAGCCCCCCTTTAGTCCCAGCTAATTTTTTCTGCCATTGAAACACTCAAAGGTGGGGCTGAAGACTTAAACAGAGGTTGTAAGACCCACCTAAATATTTTTTCTAGATCCGCCACTGCTTAGGATATGGCCGTGTTAGACGTGTCATAAATGGGAATTGCTTTTGACAACAGGGTTGCTGCTGCTTGCAACATATTTTTTATCTAGATGACTGAAATACCCCTTTAGGCAAAGATTTTATTCAATAAAGAGAATTTCACCAGACATTACGTACAACTTACTACAATTTGCATGAAATCTAAGTATTTCATTTTTCTGAAGGGATTAAGCAATTATGGCACCAACATTAAAAAACATTAGTCAAATCTGCAGTTCCTTCGATCAAATTATTAATTAATCAAATGATAAGCTTGATGATTTGGATATTGACGTGCAGATTTATTTCAGAGTGTTTGTGATCTAGTGGGTTCCTACTAAGTACTAAGTACTAACAAACTATGCGGCAGAAGAAAAATGAATAAGAGGATGGCTAATAATGAAAGCAAATAATGAAATGAAAAACAAGTTTTTTTCTATTTTTGATTTGTTACGTTTTGCGTCCCTTATGGACCCCATGCTCCGCCCATACCCACCCATATATCCCCCCCCCAAACACACACAAAATTCAATACGCCACATATGCCGATTTTTTAATAAAAATAATTTTATATTAAAATTTTTTAATAAGAGCCGTTATTTATTATTTTTTGAATAAGAACCATGGAATAGTGTTGTCAAGAATTCTGTAGATCTCGCCGCAAAATCCACTTTGAACCCCATTTGGGGCATATGGTCTGAACAGAATAGCGTGATTTATAACTACTTATTCCATAGTTTTTATTAAAAAATAATAAATAGTGGTTATTATGAAAAATTTTTAGTATAAAATTGTTTTTATTTAAAAAATCGGCCACATAACAATAAATATATAATGGTTCTTATTAAAAAATTTTAATATAAAATTGTTTTAGTTTAAAAAATCGGCCACATATGCATCTGTACTTGGGATCTGTTAATGTAAATTAGGATTTTGCCGATTTACTAATGTTAGTATTTTTATCAAATGTTAACACTTCAAATTGATTTTTTTTTTATTTAGCACGGTCAATTGAACAGTTTAATATATCTACATATCAAAATTTATTACAAGAATTAGTTTTAATACCATGCAAGATGATCAAATTAAAGTCGCCGGTAGGGCTCAATATATTGCTGCCACGCCTACCTTGTTACACCTTTAATTGACTTTGCTTCATTTCAAAGCATTCGTTCAAAAGGTCTAAGGCTTGTCGAATTTTGGTGAAGTCTCTTGCTTAAGGGAAACAGCGGAAGAAAAGGAAAACACATAAATTTATAAGTTGTTTTCATGCAATATTTTAGCTCGCAATAATGGATAAATTGTAGATATTTATAGACATAATACAAGGACGGCCGATGTTGATATATATATTATCCGGTTTGTCCTGATAACGAATATTCTTTCGTTGTGCTATATATATTTATTTATAAGATATTATTATATTAAGCATGACGTTTCCATTGAAAAAGAATAATGTTTGTTGTTAACTTAAATTAACTATTATTTGTAATACTGTTCGGCATTTGAATGCATGTGTGGCAGGCTGGCAGCTATTTCAAATAATTCTTAGTTAACTGTACTATTTTAATAAAGGGAAAATTGAATATGTGTCACTCTAAAACTTCGAAGTTAAAAAAATGCCACCACAAAACTAATCCTTAGCATAATTAATGCGCGCTCCCTCTTTTACTTAGAAAATTACCACTCCAATACAAGTTCTATACTCTTTTGATATAAGCAATAATAAGAAGGTACTGTACGGTCAATTGATTTTTTTTTTAATCAAATGTTAACACTTCAAATTGATTTTGAAATACATGTATTTCAAAATCAGACACTAGCGCAAGAGAGCAGGTATAGTATTATATTCCGTCTTTGAAATACATGTATTATTTTTTATCAAATGTTAACACTTCAAAAATATTTTGAAATACATGTATTTCAAAATATTTTTTATATTCCCAAAATGTCCTTTGCCCCTTTTTTTTCCCTTTCCTTTGACCCCGTTTGGATCGTATGGGAATAGGGGGAATAGCTTCTTTTTAGACGTAAATTTATTATAAATTAACATTCCAAACTCTTCACAAAGTTACACACTTCCAAATACTTTCCGCCTATGAATAAGTTATTTCTGTTATTCCTAAGCAATCCAAACGGAGCCTGTGAATTGTGACTGGCGATCATGAATTCATGATAGATAGCTACAACACAAGTCCTATCAATTGATTTTGTCACTAATATGTTGTGTTTCCTGTTGTTTTATATAATTTTGTAACTTCTTTTACTGGCAGTTATATATCGAAACTAATTATATAAATAGTTATCTAACTATAAAAATTATAAAAATGTGAGATAGTTTAGTAGCTTATAGCAGCGAAAAGGAACTCAGAATTAAATTTTATTCCTACTGCTTGGTTCTTCTTTTTAATCCAAATTAAAAAGTTGTACCATTAATTTTTTTAATCTGCATTAAGAAGATTCAAATACATTTAGAAATAAAATTTATTCAGAATGTTGAATAACTTAAAAATAATACTTCAAATGTCCAAAAAAATCATTCTTAATCATTTACGAATAATATTTTTTTACTTTGAATAATTAATTCTAATTTTATTCTTAAACGATCCAAACACATCCTAAAGAAATTTGGGACTTGTATAAACGGATAACCAAGTGGCTAGTGTGCGTCCTCTTCCCTGTGCTTTAATTTCTTTGTGTTCACGTCCAGTAGTTGAGACAAATAAACCATTTTATTCACTTCAATGCAGAAACTAAAATTATTGGGAAAAACAAAATCCTGACTCTATCATGCGAATGGAATTCTCCACCTACATTTAATGGCATGTAATTATCAATATTATTATCACACTTAACAATTAAACTGTGATCAACCCCCGACCAACTATCAACGTGAACATGAATTATCATCATCATCATCACTTTCATGATCTACCAATTTCCAATGCCCATCTGCTCCCTTCACCATACCTTTGTTCTTCAGAGCTCTCCATGAAACTGGAACATTGTAATCGTCTACCAACGCATCCATAGTTTTGTTCACTAGTGCTACATCTCTATCAACTTCGAGCCGAAACCCTCCCTTCTTCCCTTGTACACCAGCAACTGCATGCAAATATCCCTCTAAATTATGCCACGTACTCGTATTCCCCGGACCTTTCAAATATGGTGACTTTTGTGTATCCACAAGTAATTTTACTCCTACTTCAGTGTATCCAATAAATGGGTAAGTGGGTACCAAATCAGGTGCATTACGGACCCGTAGTAGCTTAAGGTTTGGCTTTGAAACTAAGAGGTCTTTGAAAGTGGAGCCCCCAACTTTAGGGCTTGCAAAAACTATGGCTGTGATTAGAATGTCAAGGTAATTTGATGCTATGTCCATGGCATTTAGCGTAGCAAGGCATGCACCAAGGCTGTGACCTGTGATAGTTATGCTAATTTCTTCATCTTTATATTCGTTAACCAGTTTTTGTACTTCCTTTATAACCTACAATAACAAAAATTAACAACATATATTTCTAAGTTATACATTAATTGTTATAAAGAGCCATTAAAAAAAAACCTAAAGAAAAGTATATAATAACTTCAAAAGAGTTCTATATTAGAATCATCAGCTTAATGCCACTGGATTTTGACATGAATACTTTTTTTGCTTGCAAAATAGAAATGCTCATGTTGGTAGGTGAAACCATGGTTCAAAAAATCGGCCGATTCCGATTCGAATCGGCTGAATCGGATCGGAATCGGCAGAGACCGAGCCGATTTTACGTGGTTTGGAACGGAATCGGATGAGACTATAAAAAATTGCCATTAATGTGGTGTTTATCAACGGAGAGAGGAGCAAAGACTTTTGGGAACAGCGTCGGAGGTGGCTAGGGGTGAGGAAGAGGCGTAGGAGGCCGGTGGAACAGGTTAGAAGGACGACGGCGCTCTCTGTTGGGGGGGGATCGCCCACTGCACAGAGATCTGTGCAAGGCAGGGCCGTAAGGGACGGGAAAAGATCAGTGGAGAAGAAAGGTCCAACTGGAACTGTCCAGTTCATGTATATTTTAAGAATTGGACGGTCCAGATTATTCTAAAATGAAAATAAATTTAAACAAAAACATGGTTGATCAAAACAAAGATCCAAAGGCACAAATTTTTTTTAATTTTTATTCTACTATCCTAGCTGATATATTAAGGTGTTTTAGTGAAAATTTTCTTATCAAATTTTTTTTTTATAAAAATATTTTACTAATCATGAAATTTGTTTTAATTATTTTTAACATTTTATTTTCTGAAAATCTGACATACCAAAATGGCTTCCTAAATTATATAATTTTTATATTTAATTGATTTTGTACTTCAAATCTTCGATTTTTATAATTTTCATAATTTATTATATTTTTTTCTTAATTTTAAATGCATAAAACATTATTTTTGTAAAAAAATCCGATTTTCCGATCCGATTCATCCGATTTTTCCGATTCATCCGAGTTGACTCCTTAGACCAAGAGTCCGATTCCGATTCCGATTCCGATTTTCAGAACCATGGGTGAAACTACGCCTTTCACCATGCAAGGTCGTATTTTATTACTCTTAATTTATGCGGTGTGTTAGTTTAATTGTACTTCGGGAAAGGCTATATACATATATGCATCTATGGAAATTTGTATGTACCTGGATAAGCTAGCCTTATATATGTTGCTATCTTCAATATATTTGTATGGTGAAAATATATTAAAGACTGAATATAATACTATACCTGCTCTCTTGCGCTAACTTTGTCATACTTTGACTGATTATTTTCTGTCGTATATATCGACAACCACCCTCTATGCACCATAGGATCACCACCATCCGGCGTATGCCCGAAAATTGATGCAGCTGACACCATTGTAAAATCAAAATCATCAACCCATTCTAGTGTCTGAATAGTTCCTCTCCAAGCAATCACCACATCTCTCCTTCCCAAAACCTCCTTTCCTACGTCTGTCGCAACCGCCACATACCCCATCCAGTTGGATTCCTTGCTCCATGGCGCCTCTACTATTGGTTTGAGTATAAAGGCGTCTGGTACGGGAATACTTGACGTGGCATACACAAATTTTGTGACTCTGTATATGTTAGCATTTAGTTCAACCTTTTCGAGGAGGTCTCGCCGGCTGTACAGGCAGGAACCTCTGTATGAAGATCTCTTTTCAGTGTTGAAAGCGTCATAGGTAGCTTGACATAACTCCCCGTAGTTAATTATGTTAAGCCGTAGATCTATGTCTAAGGGGTCTAGGAGGCCTTCCCAATTGTTCTCGCCATTGATCTCCCTCCATCTTTTGGCTATGTTGCCATACATTTTTTTTTTCTTTTTTTTTTGTTAGCTTAAGTAGCAAGCTAGCTGGATCGAGTTTATTATGAGTTACGTTTGTTGTTATGTGATGATTGTTATATATAGAAGCATCCTAGTTTAGATTTAATTATAGGTGCATGGCTGATTACTGTAAAATATTGAGTTGACTTGCAGTTAAAAATGTTATATAATTTCTAGTCTTTTCACAATCCTGCTCCAGTGTTGCTTGCTTTTGTATATTGGACACTGGACATTATCTGGGGCCGTTTGGATCGCTTAGGAATAAGAGGAATAGTCTATTCCTAGACGAAATTAAAATATTGAAAAGTGTGTAACTTTATGAATAGTTTGGATGGTTAGAAATAAATTTCCGTCTAGAAAGAGGCTATTCCTTTTATTCCTAAGCGATCCAAACGGCCCCTGAAAGAATCTACTAGAGTGAAAAAAAAGAATTAATATATGATGTCCGATATATGTAAGGAATTTTTTAAATAATGTTGTAATTAATTATCTGAAACAAGAGATTAATTTGCAATGTTGTACTATATATACTCAGAAAAGAGATTAGTTTCCATTTACTGATCAATGAATTATAACTAAGTAATTTTTTTTATTTTTCTTGGCATATCATAAAACTATTAGCTAGATTTTCAAATTACAACACGGAAGAAGTTTTCGTAATTAAGCCATTATTTATGCTTCAAATCACAATATTTTGAACGGTGTTTTTGTACGTTCAGTTAATTTGCAAAACCTTGGTAATACCTTGGTAATAGTGAAGTTTTCTACTAATTAGTATGTATAATTCTCAATTTTCTACTAATAATCTGGTATCAGGACAAATATAAAAGAATATATATTGATCCAATAATCACAACATTTGTATACAATATGAAATTTAAATAATTCGTAGAACCATAAGTAATGGAAGAATTTTTGGATGGATAGATCGGGATTGTCACTCCAGCAAAATTTCATTATTTAAAAAATTTGCAAGTTAAAAAAGAAAAAGAAGCAAAAAGAAATAATGAATAATTATTAGAGGTAACAAGCACTTTTATTATTAGTAGTAAAACAAAGAGTAATATGCTAGCTATCAAATATCTTTTATCAATTTTGATCTGGAGGCTGGAGCACAATTTCATAGAACAGTTAAGCTTTGACAATTAATGGTTTCTTATAAAGCTATACTTATTCTTGTGTGACAAATAAGCAAAAGTAAGGACAACCTTTTTTATTAGAATTTCACCGAGGTAAATAATTCCGGATTGCACCCATGAACATATACTGTCACAGGGTTTTTAAAGCAGAAGAACCCACAAAGTATTATATTTTTTTAATTTTTTTATTATTTGACAATAGCTTTCAAATATATTGGACGATTTTTTTTTTCTAAAAAAAAAGCTGTTCAATAAGAACTCACACAATTTTCATGCCCACTTGTCGTGCTTACCTACTTGGGTGCATTTGAAAGCATTAAGATGATGCGTGCACGAATTAAAACGACTCAGTCCAGATAAACACACCCTACTCATGTCATGTGACGTCAAGTCCTGTGGGTCCAAATAAAGGGCCCCGCTTAGATCGTGATGAATCGAATTAAAACTAATTAATAAAAATTCCAATTGATCTTATAATAAAATTCGAAACGATTGAATAATTTTACCAACCTAAATAAAAATAGAGTTATGTAAAATAAATTAAAATTCAACTTAATTTATCAGACTGAATTAGTATAATAATTCATATTTGTGATCATAACTATATCCATGTATTAACTAGATAATAAATAATATATTAATGCATACAATATTAACAAATGTTTGGATTTAATTACTCAATTTGTTTGTTCAATTCATTTATATTTAATTATTAAATTTGAACCATAAATCAAAACCTTTGCATCCATATTTTAGAACTGAATAAATAAACTATCCAAAATAATTGTGGTTTGGTTCAAATAAAAATGTATAAACCGACCAGTTTGACACCATCAGCTGCGGAACGAGGCGACAGTTGCGTGCAAGCCGAATTTTTAGCATTTCTTTTTTGCTTACCTTATAGTCTTTTTTTAGCTATGCTTGTGTATTACTCACGTTCTCAGTTTAGCAAAAATTTGGACCATCCACAAGATTCGACAATGAAATTTGAACAAATGTGTTTACTCTGGATTTAAAAATTTACGCAGTCACAGTTACATAAAAAACTCTGGGTTACGTTGGATTTAAATTTGCTAGCTTTTTTTATTATTTCTAGGATTTTATATATGTTAAGGTATAGATTTGAATTTTTTGCGTCACTAAACTCCAAATTATTTTTTTAAGAGTTTGAGTCGTTTGGTTTTGAGTCATCTTTTAAATTTTGGTCGGATCGCATTGAGTCATGCATACAACTTCAGATTGTATGAAAATTAAGGTTTTTTGTATTTCGGATAGCCAAATTTTAAATTGTCTGCCTTGAGTGGAGTTTTGGATCATTCAGTTTCAAATCGTGTCGGATTCTAAAATAAATTGAATCGAATTGAATTTAAATTAGTTTTCATTTTTGTTTCCAAAACACGTAATATCGAGTGAGGTTATATCCAAATTAATTGAACATGATGAGTTTTTAACATCCGAAAGAAGTTTTATCATATTTTTTTTTTTTTAGAAATACTAGATAGTAGCTATCTAGTTTAAATTTATCATATTTAATTAATACTATATTTTCTTCTATTTTCTAAGAGATGCTGAGTTAAGCAACTAGTCTATTCAGTGAATTTGAAATTTAGACGACTACAAATTATTCTTTCTATTAGAAGTCGCCATTCTTTCAAAATTGATTCCTCTTATCCTCTCACTTGGTGAGCAGCCCAATATCAAGACAACTTCTAGTAGGAAAGTGACCTTTCATATTGCATGTTCATGCTACATTGGAGAGGATGTGAAATGTAGGGGTCAGGGGTGAACTATTTTCTAATTTTTAGGAGCTTTCAAATTTTATTGGCTAATGTTAGTCTTAATTAATTTTACAATTTTATTTTATTCGGTCAACTTTATTTTCGAAATATACGCAGATATATATTTTTTTTTTTTGCTTTTGACTAGTTCCCCAACTTAAGTCACGTCGTCTGATATATATAAACTTTCATAAAATGGGGCTCGATTAGTTTTTTATAATTGAATCATAAGTGAACTGAATTTATTTATTATTAAAAATTTTAGCTGTCGAGACTAATTGCAGTAAATATGGTTTTAGTATTATATATGAACATACTACATATTATATTAATATATATAAAAACCAGAGTTACTGTACGTATACATTATTAGTTATATGTTGATTTTTTTGTATACTAATTTCTTTGAACAAAATTAAAATATTATTGCCATGAAAAACCATGAGGGGAAATTTAAGGGTTTTTACAATATGTACTAGATTAGAGTATATATTAATCGGTTAGTCTATTTTTTTATACTAAATAAATAAATTTTTGTTAGGAAATTTCTTTAAAAGGCCCTGTCCCGCTGTCCATCTCCACTGTCTTTGTGACCTCGTTCGGTTTTTCTATTTGCATTCATTTGTGGCTTATTCTGTGCGCTCTCTCTGCCCTCTATGCTCTGTGGCTGTCTTCTATTGGTCTGATCTCTCCGTTGCTTTTTGCCGTCGCATGGGATCCGAATCTCTCCTTTTATTTTTGATTAAAAACACATGGATGTCCCCCCCAGCCTTCTACGGGATTTGTTGCGTCTAATTCGCAGGACTTTAGTGTGACAGGTCCGTTTTTAATTTTCATAGTACATAGATTTCAGTTTCGCAACAACAAAATTATATAGAATCATCTTCTCAAATTTTTTATTAAGAATAAATATTATAAAATAATAAACAGTTTTAGTAAATCGATAAACTTTTTAATATTCATAGTAAAGTTGGGACTGGGGGGAGACGCCATTGGTACTGGCGTCTCCTTTTTTTCATTTTTTAATTCGAATTTCGATAGATTTTCTTGTTGTGTTGTATAATTTGTGTAGATCAAACGGTTTGTCTGAAAATTTTGAAATTTTAGGACATGAAAGTAGGTATGGCAGTAAGCGTTGGAAAATTTTTTAGATTTTTTTTAGTCTTCTTTGACTATTTTCTAGTGCCATACATTTGGTACCCTGCGCAGTTGGTTTTCTTGCCTGTTTTGCATAATTTGTGTAGATGAAACAGTTTGTCGGAAATTTTTGTAATTTGAGGACATGAAAGTAGGTATGGCAGTGAGCGTTGGAAATTTTCTTTAGATTTTTTAGAGTCTTCTTTGACTGTTTTTTAGCGCTATACATTTGGTACCCTGCACAGTTTTTACCGAGCTAGTTGTAGCACGGATGTCATCATCAGTCTCGTGCAATCTAGAGAAATTGTACAGTCCTAAATTCTTCATTCTTTTCTCTGAACGTGTATGACTCTTAATCCTAGGCACGTATTGGCGAAATCGAGGCATTACATTCCTTTGCATTTATTTATTATTAATAATAATATTACAATTTAATAACAAATATAATTAACAATGAATAAAATTAAAATTTGATAATAATTCATACCTGCGAATCAGTGACAGGAATGTCTGTGTGATGTTCACCCTCTATAAAAATGCAAATATTTGGGTCCTCTTCATGTGTGACTGCCGGATTTTGGAGCGAAGCGAGCGTCTCCGTCCGTCTCCTTCGAGCAGAACACTCACCACCTCCACTAGACGATCTACATGGTGGCGACATAATCTAATAAAAATAATTCAGAAACAATACACAACTATTATCGTATACTTAAATGGTTCATTACAAAATATAAATTTAATATAAATTACAATTTTTATTAATAAAAAACTTTAATATAAATTACACAATATTAATTTAATTTACGACATTTTTTTTAATATTCAATCATGTAATTTTTCGGTTAAGGGTAAATGTAATTTTGCAACAGTCAATATTTCCTTTCATAATATAAATGTAATTTTTTTTTCGGTATTTTAAATTTTGCAACATTATTTGTTAATTTTCTAATATAAATTTGCAAAATATAAATTAAATATAAATTACAATTATTATTAATAAAAATTTTCGGTAATAAATTACAATATAAATTTTCGGTAATAAATTTAATATAAATTACAATATTTTTTTCCTAATATAAATTTTCGGTGCACCATAAATTTTCGGTATTTTTTTCCTAATATAAATTTTATACCATATCAATAGTTTCCTAATATAAATTTTCGTATTTTTTTATAATTATATAAATTTATTTACAAAACATTATTTACCTTCTCCTTTGATGAATTTCTTCCAGGCGGGCCCCTCTGTCAATCTTTCTTCCCTTCTTCGAGGCGGTCCCCACTGTCAGTCTCTTTTTTTTTTCTTCCAGGCGGGTCCCTCTGTCAGACAGGAGACGCCAGTACCAGTGGCGTCTCCCCATCCCAACTTTACTATCAATCTTAAAAAATTTCTCGATTTACTAAAACAGTTTATTATTTTATAATATTTATTCTTAATAAAAAATTCGGATCATCTTCAAAGAATAAAAAAAGGGTCAAAGAACATCCCATGTGCACCTTTTTAGTATCACGTGTGGCAACTTTTTATATTTTTATGTGTAGCGATGTAATTATCTTTTTAAGTATGCAACACAAAAAAATGTACAATGAACATGCAAAAAAATCAATCAAAAAAATTCCAGCAGCATTGCACGTTAGGGAAGTATTGGATTTTTATGTTTGATCCCTAAATTTTTCTACATTTCCATCCAATTTTTTTTTTATTTTAGCCCATCTATTTTCTTTTATTAATCGGCATCAACTATAAAAAATAATGTGATAGAATTTTTTAATTCTGGATTGTTAAAAAATTCCTTTTGTAACTTTGAATTTAGTTTAGTTGTTTGCTAATTTTTCTCATATCATTTCTAGATTAAATATTATGAATATTCTTACAAAATTTTACTTAAGCTAATAATATATAAATATATATTTTAATTTTGGACTTCTAAAATTTTGTTTATTTTTTTTATTCTGAGTTGTGTAAAATTTTAAAAGAACGATATTTTTTTTTTGCTAGAAGAAAAAAAAAATCAAGGAACCAACTTTGATTTAATATTCATCGTGTGAAGCGCAATGCATTCTCTAATTTTCCATAAATTCAATTTCGTACCTGTGACACTTTTGTACGTGAAGTCACATCCGAATTGGATCTGATGAGTTTTTAACTTCTCAACTAATTAGTGTTTTTTTTTTTTAATCTCTAACACATAGTAGTTTTTTGTTCAATTTCTTAAGAGATCCGAAATACGCAACTAGTCTATTATGTAATTTGAGATTTACACAGACTTCAAGTCTATAGGATATATATATTTTTTTCCCTTACAAATATTTGATAGCGTCTATCAAGAGTTAGTTACAAAGACCCTAAACTAAGCTAAAAATTCAATGGCTGCTAACACAAACACATTGCTAAAAATAAAATTAAGACAACACTCCATAAGAAACAAAAACTTTTTGAAAATTAACAGCGCATTTGTAAACGCATCGGCACCCAACAAAAAGTAACGGTCTAGCTACCGGCTACAAAATCCAATTTTTAAGTCGCAATTTTTTCAAACATTACTCCTCTAGTCCTAGCCTCTCCGTTGGTGAGCGGCCAATTTCAAGACAGCATCTACGTACAATTTAGGTTTTCTCATTTTATTGAGTTTTTTTATGTCTCAATTTTACATTTTAATTTCATTTTGACTCCTTTATTTCCCAAATATGAACAGTCGTTATTTATCCTTCTCGCTTCAGTAACATCCAAAAATATGTTGAACACGAATTTGGCTGTACCAAATTACAATTTAATTTGTTTGGTTCAATTTGTAGTTTGGTTGATTAGAGTACAAATATATATATTGTATAGTTTTGACACATCAGATTTCATGATAAGAAGAATTGATACACTACGAAATGCTAGACTTGGAGTATATCCATAGATTCTCCGAATGAAAGAAATCTTTTTTTTTTCATTTATTGTTTTGTTAGGTATTTTGCGTGCTGTACTGCTGTGATGCCCTTGGTTTATAATAAAGCAGGGTGTTTTTTTGACCTCGAAATTAAAGTATAAGCACCTCGCTTGTAAAGCTGAGACTCTCAAATAAGATAAAAAAATAAATTAAAAGTTTTTTTTAATGGCAAATTTTGCCTTGGAAAATTTTTAAATGATAGTAGTAACTTAATTATTTTTAATTTCTATTCGCTCCTTTCTTTCTTTAAAATAGGATTAAGATGGGGACCGGCGATGAACCACATATATCAATTGAAGGCAATATACCTATGGGGTTTTTTGATAACTTATCAATAGAGTTTTGGATGTTATCAGCAATACTCGTCGTAATACTTGTTTTGGCTTTTATTTGTTGGAGAAAAAAAGAAGACAGCAGCGATTGAAAGGTACGAGACAAGGATTCCAATAATGGTGATTCTCCCTTTGTACATATTTTTATTTTATTAAAGAAATCTGTCAGTGTGGTAATTACCACCTTACCTTCAAAAAAAAAAAAAAAGGTGATTCTACGTAGATGGACCTCGCAGTTTTGGGGCTGCTTAATTTGCTCTGTTTACAAGAATATTATGATTAGAAATTTGATCCTGGTAGAATTCATGTTTAAGCTTAAGTATGTAATAAATTAATTTTTTGTTTCCGGAAATGATGTTATCAAAATTTGGAGAGAGATGGTCAGATTGTGTCCCATCCAAAATATTAATTAATTATACTCTTGGGGGTACACTTAAATAAGAAGTAGTGTTTTGCATACTGTACATGTACCGGCCAGCCCAACCGCTATTCAGTATTTTCCGGTATTGACTGGCCGGCATTATATAATGAATGTCTTATGTTTCAAATGCTGAAAAAAAAAAAACAAATTCACAGTTGGACATCGAGTACAGTTAATTAAAAAAATAGTCAAATTAACACAAGGAAAAATCGATCATTGCTTTGTTTATAAAGCATGATCCATCTCAAATGCTATTTGTTCAAAAAAAAATAAGAGTATATAATATTTTAAAAGTAATTATTATGAACTGTATGAGTGCTGAACATTAAAAGCTGGTGAGAATGAATTAAATGCTACAAATGTTAATTGAGACGAGAAAAATCGATGAATAAGTTATGCGTCCTTATGAAACCTTATGTAACAGTTGTCTGGTTACATAAGTGTTGCATAACTTTTTATGCAAGTTCTTCTGCATGAAACAAACATCCCTCAATATTTGAAATAAACAACAGACCTATGTCAATGAATATTTCTACATATTAAAGTCCGTCCATACATTAAGTGGGCAATGTTATTACTCCTTAATTACTACTTACAAAAGGGTATAAACAATTTTATATCAATTATGGATCATTGATTTGTATAATTTGATCTGATCAGTGGTCTGGATCAATGTTAGACTTTTTATTAAAAAAAAAGATTAAGTTACTACCAAATTAGCTATTTATTTAAAGAAAAGACTAAATTATTGATTTTACTATATCTTTATTGCTTAATGTGTAAAGTTCTATATGAACAATGATAATATCAATATTTTATTTTCTTATTTGTCCACATATTGAGAGCATCTTTTGCGAAGTTTTTTAAAATGTGTGGTTACACAATACACACTTAGTAATAAATAAACATAAATGATAATTGTCATATGTAGTTATGCCATCCCTTGTCATCGCTAAACACAAAGTCAATACATAAAACAGACAAGATAAACATATAGACAATCAAAGTGAACACTTACATACAAATAAGCGTTGTCATTTATTGTTTAAATTTTTATATGCATATTGAACTTATTTGTCGGTATGTGTTCGCTTTGATCGCTATATATGTTTTACCTTATCTATTTTATGTATTCATTTTTTGTTTAATAATGTCAAAGAATGACAAAACTACATCAATTTCCATATTAATAATGATCCATGTTATGTTTTGAATAACGTAATAATAGCTAACCATTTGGGTCCCTTCGCACACGCATACAAAACGCGTTCACAACAAAACAAAATGTCTGGTTCTAAACACGACTGACATGAGTCAAGCTAATTAGAGAGGAATAAAAAACATTTTGAGTATTACAATAGTTGATTTGGTCAAACATCATTGTAATGCACATTTTATTATTAAAAGAAAGTACATTTCAGTATTACAATAATAGACATATTTTAATTTACTAACAAAAGACGCTCTCAATACATATATAGACAAATAAAAAACATAATAATGTAAGAAAATTTAAAATCATCTTGTTCTTTGAGATACATGTGCATATCTTTCTAAAAAATAAATTGTTAACACCACCTGAATCTTTTCTGTCAAAGGGTCTTATCTTTTATATGAAATCAACATCTAGACTATACATCAGATCAGACCACATAAATTAATGGTTGATAGTTGATAGAACAATTGTTTTAGACACCTCTTGTGAAATTGTTATAATTCTTTTATGAGTGCTTACTTATAGATTTAATTGATCAAAAACAATTAAAAATTGGTTGAGAGTACGAGAAATCGGAACAACAGTTATTATTCAAAATTTATTTTTAACACCTAAGAAAATATATTAAGTATAACTGTATAAGATATTGCGGCAGAAAGGACGTGATTATATTTGAAAAGTCTTTAGAATAGATAGTATAATTAAAGTATAGTATCTTGGGATCAGAAATATATAGTATGATTAAAGTATAGATCATAAAGTTGTATTTTGACAAGAATAGCCCATTTGGGATGACTTCATTGATCAGAATCCGGAAAGATCGCGTTTTATATGCCTAGTTTACCTACGGTTATTCCTCAAATTTTTTTAAAAAAAAAGGGGAAAAAAAGATAACATTTTATTATTACAAATGGCTGTCTGATTAAAAGCTAACCAACCTAATTTGGACTAACTGAATAATAATATCATCGAATCGAATCAGTCCATATTTTTTTCGATCAGACTGTCCGATTAAAATACAACCTTCTTTTTTTTATTTTGGAATTGGATAGAGATGTGGTCTAACCAATGATAGCTCATGCGACTTTGATTTTTGAATAAACATAATCTAAAATTTATATTTAATAATAAATATATTAAATGAATAATTTGACAGAATTAACATCTAGACGCGCCACTGCATTGTAGGGTGCACCGGCGACCGCGCCAGTGGAAGTGCCACGCTTGGGAATGCTGTACAATTCTGTCAGCTTTTGGAGTTTGAAAAAATAAAAAATTTCGGACGCAACAATGGAAGTGGCGCGTCACTATTTTTAGAAAAAATATTATTTAAAAAAAATCTAGATGATGGAAGTGGCGCTTTAATATTCTTGAAAAAATATTTTCTTATTTTTAAAATATATTACTATTTAAAAAACTTATTCCTTTTTTAAAAATAAAAAATTTTCAGATGCACCAACAAAAATAGTTCGTTACTATTTTTAAAAAGTTGAAAAATAAATTCAATATTTTCAAAAAAAAATTCAACATGCCAATGGGAGTGGTGCAGCTGCAAGTGCGCCTTTGGCAGGGGTGTGTCTAGATGTTTATTGTTAAAATTATTTAATATATATGTTTATTATTAAATATAAAATTTAGATTTTGTTTATTAAAAAAAATCAAGGCTCGTGGCGTAGGGATGAAAACGGATCGGATACGGAGCGGATGTTGGTCTTCCCATATCCGCATCCATATTTTTTTTCGAATACAGATAGGAATACGAATGTGTTCGGATACAGATACGGATCGGATATTAAACGGATACGGATACGGTTCGGATGTTTTCGGATACGGAGTCGAATACGAATATATTTTGTCGGATACGGATAACATTTTAATCTTTTTTATTTATTCACAATAACAGTTTCTCTAAATATAATGTTATTCAATATACTCAGTGTTTATATTAGTATTTCGTCAATATCAGTAGTAGTACATGCGAATGAATATCTACTATTTTCATAATTTGAGCCAAATGAGCATTTCTTTAAAATATGAAAGTTAATTTTAATAACATTGCCTTCAATTATAATGTACAACTTTAGAAGTGAACTTCTTTAAAACAAAAGTAAGCAAATTTATTTGTTGGGTTTCAACTTTTAACACATAAATAAAAAGCTAAAAGTGAAAGCAAATAAGAGACCTTCTAAAATTGCAAGCACCACATAAGTACAAATCTAATAGGATTGATCAATAAATTCAATCTTTCCTGAATTTCAACAGTATATTTAACTATTAAATGTCAAATCATATCATGTTACCTTAAATGTCATCATGCATTAAAATAGTATATTAATCATATGTAATCAACATGATTAGAGGAAAAAAATTAATTTTAGTATTATTATCATATATAATCGTCTCAATAATAAAAAATAAAAATAATTTTATGTTACTAGTCCAAATGAAAATATTATTATAAGAGAACTTATCTAATAAAAATTAAGTATTATATAATTAAGAATATTCTCTAATGTAGATAAGTGATTATATTAATCATCTTATGCCGTTAAAAATACGGATAAACATATTAATATCTATCGGATACGGATAATATCCATGTCGGATACGAATACGGATCGGATATTGTCTAAAAACTCAAAACCATATCCGCATCCATATTTTTTTGGCGGATACGAATACGAATACGGATATGTTCGGATACGGATACGAACCGGATGTTACGCATATTTTTCGGATTCGGATACGAATCGGAGCGGATAAAATCCGCTCCGTTTTCATGTTTACTCGTGGGATATCCTGAAGTTGTGATAGATTACATTAGATCTCTCGAGCTATTACCGTTATAGAATATATATTTCTTGAGAATGGTAAACGGATCCCATTTGAAATAATTGCCATATTTCTTATTTATTTTCAAATCTTCAGAAATTCGTCCATGTATACCAACATGTTTGGTATTAAATATGAAGATGCTAATATTAAATTTTTTTCTGATTTCTGTCTTCATCGCTTATTTTATATAATATATATAGGATATAGGATATAGGATACTAATATGAGACCGCCGCCATCTCAGAATTATTAAGGATTAAAGCATAAAGGATATACACACATATGTCGCTTTTGGGAGAAGTGGCAGCAGGAGCAGCAGCGCTAGCATTTGTATGTATACTAATATTTTGTATATGTTCTCGAGGAGAAGGTAATACAAGTTCTTGAACAATACATATCTTACTTTCAACCTAGCTATAATCAACATCGTCCATCTTTGCTTCATTTTTTTTTCCATTTTAATTACTTGATATTTAGATTATGATAATAATTTTCTTTTGGATACACCCGAACATTTTTGTTCGCGAACTACGCCAGTTCGGCGCAAACCAAACATTAGCCGAATACAAACAAAAGACTGTTAGCGAGTGTATCCTAACAGAGCTTATAGCATAACTGATCTGAAATTTTAAGAATAAACTACAGTGATGATATCTCGCGTACCTTGTCACAAACTGGTCCTACCAAAATGTAAAACCTTACAAAGTATAAACCACACCAGCTTAAATATTCTCCTTTTCTGCGAAACCACATCCCAGAAATTTTGTCCGTTTTTTTGCTTCGACTACCAAAAGAACGGTAGCAACGGCTCCCAAGCTTTTCTTTTATTTTTAAAACACAGCATCTAACTAGTGTTCGTGGTTCCCTAATAAAAGTTCACAATAATAGTTTTTTTTTAGTAAGCCAATAACATTGGTAAATTCCACTTGCTTCTAATTAGTGTTGTTCTTCTTATGTGCCAGTTGCCAAATGGCCCAGCAGATGGGATGAAGAAACGCCGAATGGTGATGATTCTTAAGAAAAAGAAAGCGATGTAAAAGAATAAGAAGAGGAATCCAAGAGGTGATTCTTCTTAGATGAAGCTCGTAGTTGTTTAATATATTTCACTATGTTAGGGTCTATTTAATTTTTCTCGCTGTTTGACTTTGAAGTCTCAACTTCTTTTATTTATATATGATAAGAAAAGCTGAATTCATTCTTAATTTTGTATTAATTATGCATACACACAGTAATATATCAACTTATTATCTATGCTGCATTACACGTTTCCGAAAATGATATTATCAAAGTTTGCTGAAGTAAGTCGTAGAGGTAAACTGAGAAGCCATTCCACCTGATGATGCATTCTGTTTGTGAATCATAGTCTTCAATTTAGTTTGGTATTGCATAATGTTCACAGGGGCTAAATCGTGAAATTTCCTTCGCACAAAATAACTAAGTACCAGCTTCAAGTTTAGAGGTGACAATTTGACTGTATGGTCAGTTCAACTATGGAACATTGTCAGGCGATGGTTCAGTCATGTCAGGTTGCATGAGTTTCCAGTTGTTCAGATTCGAATCATATTCAGATCTCAGAGTAAGTTGAGTCATGTTAGGTTCCCATTAGATTGACTGTACACAAAATTAGGATCTGATCACGTTTGAGGCAATTTGACATTCCTAATTTAGAGAATTGGGTATGAGTTGAACAGATCTGGTGGCAATGTGGCATATATAGTTAGGAATTAATGTTTCTTGCTCTGAGAAAAATTAAATGACCGTTTGACAAATCAAGTTCAGCTGGGTCAAGTACTTAAATTAACACATGAAAATCACTAATTATATTAACTATAATGAAATCATTGATAGTATCAGTTTACTATTATTGTACGCAAATAATTTTGACATTTAATTGTAGGCTGACCACAGCTTTCGGCTATCGGTAACATTACTTCAGAAACCCACGAAAGCTGTTGATACTTAATAGTTGTTTTTGTGCTGTTTTGGAAAAACTATTGGGGATCCCATCTCATGGGCTCAGGCCAGTTACGGCCTTGGGCTACTTTGGGCCTGTATGTGCTCAGCTTAACAAGCAGATTATCAGTTAAAATGACAAACATCAGGGGCTAAACTGAAATTGTATAGAAAAAATTAGAAATAATAAATTAATAATTCACTTGTGTGGGATTGTAGATTTGTAGTTCCCTAAGTTCCCTTCAAGACAATATTCGGAAATATCCCTTCAAGACGCATATTATATAGAAAACAAAAATCTGCTGTGTTGGTTCACAAATCACAAGTCACGACACAATGAAGTCTGTCTGGTTTACACACAAGCTGAGAGAGAGGGAAAATTAAGAGGAATTCAGGAAAGATATATATAGCCTTAGTTTGCATTTCTTTTGCTGCTCTCCTTTAGAGATTCTTCTCGTTACTTCCTTTCTGTGTAATCCACCAATTGGTGACTAGACGAGTGGTACCTCGGTTGTGTGTGCGCGTAATTGTGTGCATTTGGAAACTCTATAATAAAGTTTAGTATAAGTGTTTACGGTGTTCAAATTTTGATGCTTACTTGGAGGAATTTATTGTTGATATTGTGCTATTGTGGTGATCACTATTTGATTTTGTCTATAATTCGGTGGCTGTTCCAGTTATGCTCACAATGTGTTTGATAAAAGTCACAGTAGATTAGAGCGAGTTTTGTTGCATAAACCAGACTGGTGCAGGTCAGTTCTATCAATAAAAAGGTTTTTCTTGCCAGTACGGTCGGTTTGGGCTGATAATCAGTGGTATGGTTCGGCTGGTTCACTGGTTATGATCTGATCTGGGCCAGTTGGTGGGAAAGTTTGCTTATAGAAAGTGCACTTCATGTGTGGCCCCTATCTTATAGAAGCACGAGTATGTTAATTAACCAATTGCATGCACACATCCATCATGCTATCTGACTTTGTAAAGTAGAATTATTGTTTGAAAGTGTACTGTTATTGATTCTGACAATGGTTTCCATTCACCAAATAGATGCATTACACTTCTTTCCCCTATAAATGATAATTAGCAAAGTTTTGAGAGCGGAGGGTCAGTATATGGTCCGTCCATAATTCCATCTGCAATCGCATGGTAAGATGCTTCAGTCAGGTGGACACCATCCCAAGATATAGACTTCAATGGATCAGCACACACGGATGATTGCTTGTCTCCACAGCCGTGGTTGAAGCTATAATGATACTTTGAATCTTGAGCTCCACAGCACGCAAATAATGGAGACTGGATACCTGCACATGTATCAAAAATTCACTTGTTTCAGTCAAATATATAGAATTACCATGCAATAAGTTCTAATGTGCATAAAGATTGTGCATGCGTGTACCAAGCTTTGTTGCATTTTGGTAGACACTTAGCAGTGCCCCATAGTAGTCAGCATAGATAATTTTTGCATTTGGGTGGAGCTGTCTTTGCTTGTCAAGTTCTTGCTGAAGCAAGTTGTTGTGGTATACAGAGAAATCATTCAATCTGTTGATACATCCTGTTTGTGGGTCATAGTCTTCACTTTTGTTTGTTTGGTATAGCTTAAGGTAGACAGGAGCACAACCAATTGGGAAATTTCCTGGCACAACCAAAGTAGTAGCCCCAAGGTTGATAAGATCCTGTCAAATAATGGAAAAGATATGCAAATTATACATCTTTTATATCTTTTTATTTTCCTATGATAACTTTTTAGAAAATTTCCTCCATATATACATATGGCAATATGGTTCACATCTAACTTTGGTCACCAAAATTTATTTTCATCTCAAAATCATTCAACCTGAACCCAATTGAAATTTTCTATATCCTGTTTATGACACAAATTTATTTCTTTCTCTAAAATTTTCATAGCCTCTCAACAACTTTTTAAATGAAAAATGAAGGAATGAGAAAATAAATGTATGCTAAATATATACTAAATTATGAAAAAGTTGAGAAGTAAATTACATTGACAGCAGAACCTATGGCAGAAATCACGTATGGGGTCCATGTTTGTACTTTTTCGAGTGGTACGAGAGTAGTTAGGCCACGATTATAGTCGTTTCCTCCGATTTCTCCAACAAAAACAAGGGAGGTGCTCATCACAGTTGCAGCATCTTGCAAGCAATAAATATTCTTATTACAATAAAAATTGGAATGCCAATAAGATTAAAATTGGCATGCGTATCTGTCATAAATAATGTCAATTATTTTGGACAAAATTGTTAGAGATTGATTCAAAGAACTAGTTCTAGAAGAATTAGTTATGTATCCGTTTTTAGTATCAGTTATTTTTAGTTGTAGCAGTTATTTCGAGTTGTTTAATTATGCAGCAAGGTTATGTTTGTAGTGGGTTAAGTTATAGGATTAGTGGAGTTTATTTTTAGCATATGAGAGTTTATTTAAGACAGCATTGTATTCGTTTTTTCAGATGTAAGAAGTAGAATTGCAATAGAGAAAAGCTTGTGTTCTGTTGATACGTTTCAATTGTTTTTGCTTCCTCTTTCTTAACTGTTGAAGTTCAATACATAATTGTTGAACTTTCAATATACAATTGTTTGAATTCCCCAACAAATTGGTATCAGAGCGGGTTAGATTTATTGGGCTGTGATGGCAGAGAATGGCAATTCGATTCATCCTTCAATTCCACTTTTCAAAGGAGAAAACTATGAGTTTTGGCAGATCAAGATGACAACCTTGTTCAAGTCGCAAGGGTTGTGGGATTTGGTGGACAAAGGCGCTGGCACAGATGCAGAGAGTCAAAAGAAGGATGCAAAAGCCTTGTTCTTCCTCCAGCAGGCTGTACATGAGAGTATCTTCTCGAAGATTGCAGTAGCAACTTCAGCCCAAGTAGCATGGAACACCTTGAAAACTGCATTTCAAGGTACTTCTAGAGTTATGGCAATCAAACTGCAAGGATTGCGAAGAGAATTTGAAACACTACTCATGAAGTCAGAAGAGAAGGTGCAGATGTTCTTAACAAGGGTAAACACCACAGTGAATCAAATCAAGTCATGTGGTGAAACCATCAAGGAGGAGACTATTGTGGCAAAGGTGCTGAGAAGTTTGACTCCAAAATTTGATCATGTGGTGACAGCAATTGAAGAATCAAAAGACCTCTCAACCTATACGTTTTATGAACTAATGGGATCACTGCAGACCCATGAAGTCAGGCTCTCCAGATCATCAGAAGGATCTGATCAAGGTGTGTTCTTCACCAAAAGTGCTACTTCAGGAGGCAGAGGTGGCAATAGCTCAAGGGGGAGAGGTAGAGGAAATAGTAGAGGTGGAATAGGAAGAGGAAGAGGAGGATATGGCAGAGGCCAGAATCAAGATGTTGAAAACAAGAGTCAACAATCAGAGAAGAAAGACAAGAAAGATGTGCAATGCTTCAACTGCAAGAGGTATGGGCATTATCAATCTGAATGTTACAGAAAAACAAAAGAAGAAGATGGGCAAGCAGATGTCCAATGTTATTATTGTCATAAGTATGGCCATGTTCAAGCAAATTGCTACCAGAAGCAAAGAGAAGAAGGGCAAGCCAGCTATGCAGAGACAGATCAGCATCAATCCAAGTTATTCATGGCATATACTAAGGAAGAAGTTGATAGCAGTTCAATTTGGTTCCTAGACAGTGGATGTTCAAATCATATGACATGTCACAAGCATCTGTTTGAAGATTTGGATACTTCTCACAAGTTGAAGGTCAGGCTTGGAGATGATAAATCAATCCAAGTAGAAGGAAAAGGCACAATTGCAGTAAGAAACAACAATTCTGGTATGAAGTACTTGCACAATGTTTATTTTATTCCACAACTGTCTCAGAATCTCCTCAGTATTGGGCAATTGATGGAGAATGGATATTCAATACTGTTTGAAGGAAGTACTTGTTTGATTAAAGAGAGTGAAACCAACAAGTTAATTGCAGAAGTGGCCATGGCAACCAATAAGTTATTTTCTTTAGAAATTTCTGGTGTTAGAGAAAAAGCATTAGCAATGAAAGAACTGAATCAATCTGAATTATGGCATCTCAGATATGGACATTTGTATGTTAAAGGATTAAAGTTGTTGAATCAAAAACAAATGGTCTATGGTTTACCTGAAATTGATCAGCTAGGAGTTTGTGAAGGTTGTATCTATGGAAAACAAGCAAAATTACCATTCCCTAAAGGACTTGCAAAGAGAGCGACACAAGTTCTAGAAATTGTGCACACTGATCTCTGTGGACCCATGGAAACTACATCACTTGAAGGCAGTAAGTATTTTCTACTATTTATTGGTGATTTTAGTAGAATGAATTGGGTCTATTTTCTGCAAAATAAAGGAGAAACTTTTGAGCACTTCAAGAAATTTAAGGCATATGCAGAAAAACAAACTGAAAAGAAGCTGAAAGCGTTGAGATCAGATAGAGGGGGTGAGTATCAATCCATGGAGTTTCAAAAATTTTGTGAAGCTGAAGGTATACACCATGAGTTAACAGTTCCTTACACACCAGAACAGAATGGGGTTGCAGAAAGAAAAAATAGAACTATTGTTGAAATGGCCAGAAGCATGTTGAAAATAAAAGGTTTGCCAAATTTGTTTTGGGCTGAAGCAGTAGCAACTGCTGTGTATTTGTTGAATTTGTCACCTACAAAAGCTGTAATGAACAAAACACCATTTGAGGCTTGGTTTGAAAGGAAACCAGCAATTGGTCACTTGAAAGTATTTGGATGTATTGCATACACCTTGGTTAATTCTCAGAACAGAAAGAAGTTGGATGAAAAATCTGAAAAGTGCATCTTTATTGGGTATTGCACACAGTCAAAAGGATACAGATTGTATAATCCAAACAGCAAGAAGTTCATTGTGAGTAGGAATGTGCTATTTGATGAAAATGCATGTTGGAATTGGAAAGAAAAAACATCTGAGTGTGAAGTTGAGTTTCCAACAGAAGATGAAGAAGGAGAAGTTCAAGAAGAGATGCAGATGCAACAGCAAATGAGTTCCAACAGCGATAATACATCAACTTCAACTGCTAGACTGAGTGACAATGTGCTAGATGATCCTGAAGATGAAGGAAGAAAATTCAGAAGCATACATGAATTGTATGAAGCAACTCAAATCTTGTATGTGGCAGATCCAACAACCTATGAGGAAGCATCAGAGAAGAAAGAATGGTGTCAAGCAATGCAGGAAGAGTTGGCAGCCATTGAAAATAACAACACTTGGAAATTGGTACAACTTCCTCAAGGAAAGAATGTGATAGGAGTAAAATGGGTATTCAAGACCAAGTATGGTGCAGATGGCACAATAAACAAGTATAAAGCAAGACTTGTGGTCAAGGGATATGCTCAAAAATATGGTCTGGATTTTGAGGAAACTTTTTCTCCAGTAGCACGGTTTGAAACTGTGAGAATGATACTATCACTTGCAGCACAGATGAAGAAGCATGTATATCAGCTTGATGTGAAATCAGCTTTTCTGAATGGAGATTTAAATGAAGAAGTATATGTTGAGCAACCAGAAGGTTTTAAGAAGAAAGGCAAAGAAAATTGGGTTTACAAATTGACAAAAGCACTGTATGGATTGAAACAGGCACCAAGAGCATGGTATAGTAAGATTGATTCCTGCTTTATCAAATCTGGTTTTGAAAGAAGCAAAAGTGAACCAAATCTTTATGTGAAGAAAGAAGGAGATAAGCTGCTGGTACTTTGTTTGTATGTAGATGACATGATTTACTTTGGGACTGATGAAGGCTTAGTTGAACAGTTTAAGAATAATATGAAGAAGCAGTTTGAGATGACTGATCTTGGACTTCTTCATTATTTCCTAGGCTTAGAGGTTAAGCAATTGCCAGGTAAAATATTTCTATCCCAAAAGAAATATGCATCTGATATGCTTTGCAAGTTTGGCATGCAGGGGTGCAAGGCGTGTCCAACTCCTATGAATAAGAATGAAAAATTGTTGAAGGAAGATGGTTCAGGAGCAGCTGATTCAGCAAAATATAGGAGTCTTGTTGGATGCTTGATCTATTTGACACATACTTGACCTGATATATCATATGCAGTAGGAGTGATTTCTAGGTTTATGCAAACACCAACAAATCATCACTATGGAGCAGCAAAGAGAGTGCTGAGATATGTTGCAGGAACTTTGAATTTTGGGATATGGTATGATCACAGCAGTGATTTTGTTCTTACTGGGTTCAGTGACAGTGATTGGGCAGGATGTGTTGACGATTGCAAAAGCACTACTGGTTATATGTTTACAATGGGATCAAGAGCTGTAAGTTGGTGTTCTAAGAAGCAATTTTCAGTGGCTTTATCAAGTTCAGAAGCTGAGTATGTAGCTATTTCCTCAACAGCATGTCAAGCAGTGTGGCTTAGAAGAATTTTGTCAGATTTGTATCAACCTCAGCAGCAATCAACAACAATACTGTGTGATAATCAATCAGCCATTGCAATGACAAAGAATCCAGTTTTTCATGGAAGAACAAAACATATTGACATAAGAGTACACTTCATCAGAGAATTGGTCTCAAGGCAGCAAGTTCAACTCCAGCACATTAAAACAGATGAACAAGTTGCAGATGTTTTGACAAAGGTTTTGGACAGGGGCAAGTTTGAATACTTTCGAGAAATGCTTGGAGTAAAGAGCTTTGAATCAAGGGGGAGTGTTAGAGATTGATTCAAAGAACTAGTTCTAGAAGAATTAGTTATGTATCCGTTTTTAGTATCAGTTATTTTTAGTTGTAGCAGTTATTTCGAGTTGTTTAATTATGCAGCAAGGTTATGTTTGTAATGGGTTAAGTTATAGAATTAGTGGAGTTTATTTTTAGCAGATGAGAGTTTATTTAAGACAGCATTGTATTCGTGTTTTCAGATGTAAAAAGTAGAATTGCAATAGAGAAAAGGTTGTGTTCTGTTGATACGTTTCAATTGTTTTTGCTTCCTCTTTCTTAACTGTTGAAGTTTAATACATAATTGTTGAACTTTCAATATACAACTGTTTGAATTCCCCAACAAAAATTACGTAACATGATTCACATATAGCAAAGAGTTTTTTTAGACTTACCAGAACCTTGAGCTATTGTTGGCAAGAGATTCTTGAAAGACTGAAGCTGAACCCATAGAGAGTTGTCTTGTGTTGTTATGTTCAACCCTGATATTATGTTAAATTCTGAATTGTTTAGCGCAGCTGCACCTCCAACGGCAAAGTTTACACCTTTCTGGAAGTACTCCTGTGTTTTGCCACCCACAGATGATGGCAGAAATGGCAAACCAAATTGTTGTGCTGCATCCATCATGTTATAAAAAATTCTGAGATTCATAGCTAATAAGTAACAACGAAAGGTACACTTTAATGACATGGTCAGAAGTCATCTTCCACCAGTCCTTGTAACATGCCAGTATATAAAAGGATCTAGTAGGAAATCACTTCCCCCTGATCTAAAATCCAGTGGTTTTTTTAAGGTTTTTACTTATAATGCTTTCTTTACCGTCTACTGCTACTACTTGGTAAGTGTGAAACTCCAGAGATTAATTAGAAAATTTTCTTTACCTACAAAGTCAACAATGAGCCGACCGTCTGAAAATCGGCCTGTGGGATTGTGAAAGTAAGTCTCTCCATATGGAAGTGCACCGATGCCAGTGTTGGGTTTGCCTGTTAGGAGGTACATATTTCCAGTATCACTGATAGAGTCACCAAAGATGATAATTCGGTCAAAGCAACCGAGCGTTGGAACTATGCTTTCGTTCATAATAATAATGAACAGAGAAATAGAAAAAGACAGAATTAGATTTGACGAATCCATTTGCAACCAATACTTAAATTTGAATAATGTCAAGTAATTAGGCATAACATAATCATCGAGGACTGCATTTCTATACTTATAGAGGACTGTACAATTTTTTTCTACAAATGGAAGGTAAGATATGCTAATAAATTCACTGGTTATGAAGGAAACAGTAACATAAATTGAGTAAGAACTTTTTTGCAACAATGGTTCTCATTCAGAAGCATATCAGAATATTTAAGAATAACCAATTTCTAAATTAAATACATATATACTTTCAGTTTGTCAAGGAGGGTCACGCATAATAAAACCTTTTTTGACCTTGTTTCTTCCATAGTTTCATTACATTTCAATTTGAAAATTAGCAAAAGAAAAACAAAAAAAGGTGAAATTAGCAACATCGCCACCTATGATACGCATCTCTTACAAAATATCCATTTGGATAATCAAGCAAGAATCTATTTTTGAAATTTTATGCGCCTCCCTTCTCATGTTAAGAGAATCAGAGAATCAGAAATGGGATTGACCTAGCTCACAGTCATTGTTACACTTGTTCTGCCCGTGGATAAACATGTCAAATCATTATCCTTTTTTAAATGATATACTTGTTCTATCAGTAGATATATTATCCTAATTGCATGTACATCTCTGAAAGACATGAATGTACAAAGCTCAAAAGTTAAAACAAAATCTTAAATGAGAACGTTGTTAGGTATCTAATTTGTTTTGCCTCAATTTTAATGGAGAGATTTGCAAACAAAATATATGGGCCCTTTTAATGGATTGCCTAATTATCACTATTCGTTACAAAATCTGCATTTCATACACCAAAACTTGACTACTTCCGGAAAAATTGTTCAATATAGTTCTCCTAATTGTTGTGAACTAAATTTAGGCCAAGGATCATCAAAGGAAATAGTGATATAAATGGCCCATATTAGAAAGACGATCATCGAGTTACTCTACGTTTCCATCAATGTTTGAAAACAAATTATAATTTTATAATTCTTTTTCAGCACACGGTTCCATGGACAAAACAAATTTCAGTCCAATTGTCTTCGATAATTTACTTAATTGACTGATACATTCCTACGGCACAATGGCTGCAGAGATTAGATAGGAGATTTCCTTTAGTTCCCTTCTGAGATCACCATTGATTAAAAATATGAAGAACGGCAACGGCTACATTATGTTGGAGGAAGAAGAAGGTTTGCTGAATAAATTGGAGCAAGTGCTAGATAAAGGAGGGGAAGAGTAATTTCCTTGTAGCACTCCATCTGAAATCACCTTGTAAGCCGCCTCTGTAAAGTGGATCCCATCCCATGATACATATTTCGACGGGTTCGAACAAACCGTTGAACCACGCTCTCCACAAAATACAACTGATGAGCAATTGTAAGGGCCTTTTCCCCCACAACATGCTATTAAAGGATAGTCGATTCCTGCACGAGTAAAAATGACTTGCAGCTTCAAAATACAAACGAAGATACATTCAGAAAATTAATATTAAAAAAAGCCAGGTAACTAGTTACCAATAATTTTGGTTTCATGTGAGGGGATAAAAGAGTAATCGTATTTGAAAAGAAAGCGTAACAGGTCTAACAGGGGAAAAAATGTATGAGGTCAAAGTATAGTAATAGTATAGTATTATAACAAAGCATGAGGTCATGGGGAAAAGGTATGAAATCCAAAATAATTTCGTATGGGAGGGGATGGGGAAATAGGGGATTACAGGGTTTGGTAACTGTACAATTATCTAATTATGGATAATATATATGGCAATTTATATATTAAATTTAGTCAATGTAATTTGGACCAGCTAACTGAATTGTTAAAAGCACCTAGTCATATGTAAATTTAATGACTAACACAATATATATTGTTCAACAACAGGAATTAGAAAAAAAGGACCTCTCCGTAAGGGTAAAGAAGAAAAAGAAAATCAAGTTTAAGAAAAAATAAGATAAAAGCTCCTATTAGAGTAAAATAACATTCCATTTAATTTACTGTAAAAAGAAGAAAAGCATAAGTGAAAATAGAACACCATTATTTTTTTTTTTTATATTTCTATAGTGTACTTATAATATGTAAGAGACAACGAAAAGATACATTAAATAATTTTTTTTATTGGTGAGTAATAACCTTTTTTTTCAGAAATTATTTTCAATTATGTTTTAGCAATTATGTAATTCATATTCGAAAATAATATGATTAAAAGTTTTTAAAAGATCCTCCAGGCAAATTGTGTTGTACATAAATTCTAAACACAGCGACTGTCAATTAAATATGATTTTGAGAGGTCTTTAAATGTATATATCTTGTTGATGTTGAATACAAAGCTTCTTTTGTTGATTGAGAAATCTCACCAAACTTCTTTGGATTGCGAAAGATACTCATTGAAGCCTCATAATAGTCTGCATAGATAATTGTTACATCAGGATAAAACAAACGAAGTTTCTCCAGTTCCTCTGAAAGCTTTGCATTGTGGTATTGTGCAAACTCGTTTAATCTCTTGATGCAACCTGTTTCTGGGTCGTAATCTTCCTTTTTCTGGCTTTGGAAAATAGTAAGATAAGATGGTACGCATCCAATCGGAAAATTATTTGGTACCAGTAATATTTTGGCCCCACGATGAATTAGTTCCTGCAAAAATTTTAATCAGTAATCCTGGTCGTATATCGATTTGTCATATGCATATTGCAGTTCATGTATTCTTTCCATTGATTTATAATAGTAATTTATTTGTTTTTTCATTAGCATCTTTCTATAAATGGAAACTTTTGACCCTTCTCTTTTTTTATCAATTAATCATTGTTTTGGTACCACAACATTCTTGCTAGAGCAAACCACACGATCACGCTGTTTCCAAAATTATGAAACCACATTCTGCCTCCAAAAATATGGGAGTACTATAAATTAACAAATTAGCTGATGTAAACGTGTGTTAAGCGCATTGTTTAATTTATATGAATTTGCAATTTTACTGAAATTTTATTGACAAGTTTCTCGTTGGCATTATTTGTACAATATTGATATCTCAACTAATATATTCAAATTGAAAAACTATATATGCTAAGATAACAAAAGACAACGCTTACATGGATGGTTGAACTAATGATGCTGATTACATCAGGAACAAAGGTTCGGACTTTCTCAATAGTTACTCCATTATACAATGGAATGTTGTAGTCATTCCCACCTATCTCACCTACCACAAAGAGAGCGTTGTTCATGACATCACTGCCATATCCTGCACAGTTAATTTTACTTTGTTAGTTTCTGAATGCGAGTTGTCTTTCATACTGTGTGCACAATATTTGTCATTAATCATTATATATACTCAGTTAATTTGTGCTCTCCGCTCATTTTATTTGGGAAGTACTTGTTTGAAAAGTTTAGTACCAAATTTTATTTCAAATATAGAAGGGGTTTAACTGAAAGTTTGAATAAAAAATAGAAAAGAAGAGGCGAAGTGGCTTCTTCAGAAAGCCTATGGCCCTGTGAACTGTGGGGCTCACTGAAGTAGTTTCTACTTGACATTTTTATAGATATTCGTGTAGCAAGTAAAATTTTGACTAGAAAGCGAATATAAAATCACCCACCACACTTCTGTTGCACGAGACAGAAAATCGAAATAAGTAGGTAGTGTTAGTGTTTATCATTTACCCGGCGGGTCAGACCCGACCCGGGATATACCCGGCCCTTTTTCCGGATCGGGGTGGACCAAGGGGGTGGTACGGGTCGGGTTTATCAAGAATTTGGATCGCACTTTCTAGTATAGACCCGTGTTAACCCGTCCCGTCTTAACCCGTGGACCGGACCGGACCGACCCTTAAACCCGCCCTTAATCCGTGATAAATCCTTAAATCCATCTAAAGTCTAAACCCAACCCCAAATTCTTTAAAAAAAATAAACTACAAAATTATTTTATTATTAACTATATTTGAATTTGTTCGATTAATTATTTATTCTATATATATTATTAGACATAATATATTTTAGCTAATTTTTATAACTTATATTTTACAATTTTTTGTTATCAAACCATCAACAATAAAAAAAAGAAAACATTAAAAATTACAAATCAAATTTAAAATAAAATAAAATTCAAAATATACTACAAAATTATACTTAATTATTTTTTTATAAATATAATATATTTTAACAAATTTTTATATATTTATTTAACAAATTTTTGAGATGAAAACAATGAAAAAAGAAACAAATTTAAAATTTGAAAAAAAATCGCTCTTGGACCGTCCATGGACCGGACCGGCCCGCCTTTACCCGTCCGGTTCATCTAGGGAAGGGTCTATCAAGGGTTTGGGTATAGGTTTGAGAGGTGGACCGTGCTAACCCGTCCTGTTTTAACCCGTGAACCCGTGGTCTGTGATAACGCGTGGACCGTGGGAGTTTGAACCGGACCGGACCGTTTGGTAAACCCTAAGTAGTGTAGTATTATGGATAAACAACCACTTTGCCACCCAACCCTCGAAAAAACGATAAACAGTACATAAATTTTACCATAGTCTGATTTAAGGGCCGTTTGGATCGCTTAGGAATTTGGAGAGAGAAATTGCAATTCTTAAGAATAAATTTATTGAGAAGTGTGTAATTTTGTGAAGAGTTTGAATTGTTTATAATAAATTTATGGTAGAAAGATGAAATTCCTCAAATTCCTTGGAGAACCCAAACAGCCCCTGAGACATGGAAACCACTCTTTATTTTCAACATCGCAATTATATACCAAAAAAGTATATTTATTCGCATAATATAATATTGATGCATATGGCTCATTGGCTCTCTCTCTCTCGTTTTCATTTTTTTCTTTTTTTTTTCCTTTTTTTCAAATTTTACTCCCTCTCTCAAACCAACGGCGCGATCTCCCTTACTCTGTTACGTAGAGTAGATAAATCTGAAATTCCTGAGTTGAACATTTCAACATTTTTTGGGAAAGCAAATGGAAGAACTACAGTCGATAACATGCGATACTATCTAGTGCTCTGTTTTAATATTTTTTCTTGTACTAAGCAAGAAATTAACATGTATCATGTGCTACCACAAATATACTCACAAAGCAAGAGATTTCAAATAATACCTGGCTCTTCCAGGATTGAAGGTAGCAATTTCTTGAACCATTGAAGTTGTGTGCCAAGTGAGTAATCTGTCCAGGATGCCTCAATTCCCTTGGATTCGAAGTAGGAATTGTTCAGTGCCATAGCACCACCAACGGCAAAATTCGCACCGTGCGGGAAGTCTTTTGTGCTCTTTCCAGAGAGATATGCTGGGATTAATGGCAATTCGTATGCCTCCGCTAATCAGTGGAATGGAATATAAAGTTATAAACCAAGATTGTTAATTCCTTTGTTGACAGGAAATATATTATCATGCATAAAACCGCCATAGCTAACTTCTGGGAGTCAATTTTTTTTTTTAAATTAACTGCTTCATCAAATTTTGTACAATTTTCTTAACTTTGGGATTAATTAATTATTCTCATGATGCAAACAGTAAATATTTACATGCAATATGCTATATTTCCTTGGGTACTTGACGACTTATTGAAATTCTTTCCTAATACATGGGAGGTACATGTGTTAGGTGATTTACTCAGATTCCCAATTTCATAACATTCAATTTATAATAGAAAGAATAGAACTCAAATGCACCCACCGATGAAGTCGAGAATTAACCGTCCATCAGAGAACCGCCCGGTGGCCTGATGGAAATAAGTCTCCCCATAAGGCAGGTGACAGAGAGGGACGCCGTCACAGTTGCCGACACACTTCAGTAAGTTGCCGGTGTCACTAATCGAGTCTCCGAAACAGAAAATGTGGGTGAAACAACAATTTCCTGATTTTGAGAAAATTATGAGGATGAGAGTAGGGATGCTAAGAGAGAGAAGCAGATGCCTGGAGGCCATGACTATGAGAGATATTGAGTTAGCTCAGGGGTCGTGGACTTTTAGTGTACTAAAAAAATGGGAAAGTATCCTCTGCCAACTTTTTAAGGTTGGTAGAGTGTCAATTTTTAATCTGGATCGTTCAATCTAATTTCGACAGTTAAAATTTTTCGAATTTATCAATTTAATATTATGTACGGAACTTTCATAAGTGTTAGAATAAAATCTAACGATCCAGATAAAAGATTGGCACTCAGTGCCAATCTTTGGCAGAGGATATGATTCCCTAAAAAATGGGCAATTGTATTTGTTTCCCGATAAGCCAGTTTATCTTTAAAAAAAAAGAGAAAATTGTCCCTATACATTCAAAATAATCTCTTAAAAGTAAAAAAATTACGTATGTTAGAGTTATTCAGTTCACACATATTCATTTGAGTATTAAAACAATGCACGTATAGTTAAGTTTTTTTTTTTAAAAAAAAAAGACCAAAACCTGTTCATATATAGATTAGGAATAAAAAAAGTAAGTATATCATTCCAATTTTATATTAAACACCTACGAAAATATATAAATTATAATTTACCAAATTTTCAGTAGGGAAGGAAGTGTGTTGCAGTTGAAAAATGTTTATAGTCGGCATCGCTAATAGAAATTAATGTGGGCGTGCCGTGTTTGCTAGTTATATAACTAGGAAGGTAATATTAAAACAGAAGGCATTAAATAAAGAATAAGAATAAGAATTTAGAAATACGTGTTTATTTAAATTTTTTATTCATATTTTATGGTTTTGTTAGAATATAAATAAGGACTCGAATAAACCTCCATTTTTCTTATTCTTGTGTTATTTAAGTTTTACAAGAATAAAAAAATTGAAACTTATTCTTATCCAATTCATTATTCTTATGCATCCAAACACAAGATAAGATTTGAATAAGAAAATTGAAGGTAAGATTATACATGTTTTTTTTTAAGTGGTTAACTGGTTATACGTTTCAACAAATGGAAGGTAAGAAGATAAAAGATATGCTAAAAAAATTCACTAATTATAAAAGAAATAGTAACATAAATTGAGTAAGAACACTTGTGGCTAGGGGTGTCAAACGTGAAAACGGAACACGGAAATGACATGTTCCGTTTCCGTTCCGTTCCAGTCGACGGAATAGAAATCTATTTCGTTTTCGTTCCGTTTCGTCAAACGGAATAAATTTTCGTTCCGTTTAACGTTCCGTCCTCCATTTTCTATTGATTTCAACTTATTTCCGTCTATTTCTGTATTCCGTTCGTTTTTTTCATTTCTATTTCTGTTCTGTTTTCATAAACGAAATTGATTTTCTGTTTCATTTAACATTCCGTTCAGACGGAACGGAACGGAACACTGAAGCGGAACGGAATATTGACAGTTCTACTTGTGGGCTAAATGGTTCTGATTCAATAGCAATGTAGCATATCAGATTATATGAGAGTGACCGCTACAGTGGCAGAGGCACAGGGGTGCAGCGGTGGGCCCGTTGCACCCCGTGATCTCTATTTTACCTATATTTTTAATGCTAATTTTGATCATATTATACATAAGCTAAGAAATATGCCCTCCAAACACTAAAAATTGCAAATTTGTCCTCCTAATTATTTATTCCCTCCGCCACTGGACCGTTAAAGTTATTAAATCAAACTTTCATATAATTGGGGTCGCTTGGATGGTAGGGGAATAAGGACTAAGAATTTTAGAAAAAAAATATTGAGAAGTGTGTCACTTTGGGACGAGTGAGAAGATGTTATTTCGGGAATAAGAAATGTTGTTTGAATGGTAAGTTAGGAATAAACAAATTGATATTAATTTAATTAAATTATTAAAAATTATTATTTTAATATTAAATAAAGTACTAATTAAAGAGAACATATAACTTCATTTAGTTATTAGTATTTAGCTAATATTGTTGAAATTATGTATATATAACTGTAGAAAGATGTTATTCCTAAGAAGAAGCTATTTCTAGGAAAAAAATATTCTTCTTCTTATTCCTAACTTGATTGGATGCTTAGGAAGAAAATATTTCTAGAAAGAAACTATTCTTCCTATTCCTTTCCAATCCAAACTATTGTGAAGAAGGGTCACGCAAACTATAACCTTGTTTGACATTTTTTGTTACACCTTGTTTTTTTTCTTTGGTTTATAAAGTTTGAAATTTTAATTATAAAGTCTTAGAATATTTTTTAAAATTTGCTATTGCATTATTTTCTGTTTCGATATTATTTGGTCAGTATATTTGCTAAATAAAGTAAATTCTATTATCAATTTAAGGCCGATTTTTGTATTTTCAAGTAACCAAACTTCTTCAATTAATTTCATGTATTTGGTCCTTAAAATAGTATTAGTATGTTTTGTGGGACCCTTGTGTCATGTTGTTCATTCGGTTCAAACATTTAATGATCTATTGAGCTTATTTAAAAAGTACATAGTGCATTTCTTATGGAACTCGCCTAATAAAAAGGTGGCTGGTTCCCTTCTCTTGTTGCCATCGCCATTTACATTCCTCATTGTTCTACTTTGCATTCTCATCCGAACCATTTACTCCTCTCAAAAGCTCTGAAAAATTATTTGCAAAATTCCACTAAAAGAAAATTATTATTCAAAATTTGGAGAAAAATGGAAAGTGGCACAAGGAATGAAGTCTCATCCAACGGTGGTGTCGAATTGAAATTGGAGTGAGGATGGCACCAATTATCTCATCTTCATTTGTAGCATCATCCAGTTTAGTAATTTCTCATTCTCTCTTTAATTTAACTAAATAAAGTAGCTTGCACTTTTAGAAACGTTATTCATGATTCTTGCAGATTGTAATTTCTTTGGGTTCTTTGAAATAATTATTTCTGGCTGGATATTTCAAACAAAAATTGTGCTTTTCCATGATGATATCAGTTCAATGGAATTCTTCTTTTTTTGGACCTGTATATATATATATATATATATATATATATATATATATATATCAATACTTTTTTGCATATATAATTTTCTATGTTACTAAGAGCAATTACTGAAAAGTATTTGTTCAAATTGAGTTGAGTTCTTCCATTCATAGGTTTAGTTTTATTATTCACCAAAAATTCTAAATAAGTTTGAAAGTGGCCTTGTTAAAAAAAAGTGTGATGTCTAATTGGAAAACTATGTTAAAAACGGATTTTAATCTTGGTTGCTGAAATTATTTGGCCAAATTTTGATAACTACAGTACTTAAAATATAGTTATTGAATATTTAGGTTATATAGAAAAATATAAGATATATAAAATTAGAAATGGTGCATATATCTAAACCGACCACATAAACAATTATTACTTAAAGGCTGTTTTGTATGAAGATAAACAATAGTTTGGTATTTGAAATAGAACTTTTAGTTAGTATTTTATTTTGGTTTAGAATCAGTGGTCGTGGGTCAGAGACAAGAACAACTTTTAAGACGGAAGCGTTGTAGGATCACTTGGCTATATTTTCCTTGCTTGCTTTTGCTTGTTTGACAGGTGCGGATTTCACATGAGCTTTACTTGTATTTTTAGGAAATAACTATTTGCATTTCATATCTAAATTAATTGTGTGCATATTTATCATTTTGTATATATGCTTGAATTATCATATTGAACTATTATGAGTATTTGATAAATGAATTGCATGTTGAATGGTTGCCAAGTTGAATAAATTGAGAATCTTTATTATTTCTGATACACTTGTTCGGTTGAGAAAAAGCACTCCATCTGTTTGGAGTCGGAGTCATGACCCGTCTGGCCAAACACCGTGACTTAAGCGCTTATGATCCGGATCCCGATACGGTACCAGTCTAGAATGGTCCAAGTGAGGAAAGTGTTCCCGACTTGTGGTACATTTGCTATTCGGATTGTTGTGATGATATGATATGGAATTGTCTTAATTGTATATGGAATTTTATGGCCGTTGGCATCCATCTTAAAGGTGGTTCGCGGTATCTGAATGAAATGACTGAAATGATTGACTTGTGATATACCATACTTGCATTAGATAGATGTCCAAACCGACCCGGCTTTTGAAATGCCAAATTGTATTTGAATTGCAAATTGAATAAGTAACCGTGCTCCTCTGCATTGCATTTGTTTTTAAATGATTGCATTTGATAACTGATTTGTTTATGTATGCTTATGTATTTTATTATTATTAGTTTAACTTGGTACGGTAGTTAGTTCCTGAACATGTATAGTAGAAGTTCATGTGACTGGAACTAAAAATCTCACTGAGATAAATATAATTTATCTCACTCTTTACTTTTTGCATTGTTTCCACTATTGATTGTGGGTTCTAGATTTCAGATCGAGTGCTGGATAGCGAGACGAGTAGCAGCCCATTGGATCTATGGTTAGCAACATGTATGAACCAGGCTGTTGTAGTGTATATAATTAGGTTTAATTTATAAATCAGACTTAGTTAAGTCTTGCGGGTGCAGCTGGCATCCCACTACAGGAAATTGCAGCATCTGCATCGGGATTTATGATTTTCCAGCAAAAATTATCTGTTGCATCAGCCAAAAAAAATTATTTGCATCCACATTTCGTTTTTCAGCATTTTGCATCGACCTATATTTGTCTACATCGGCTTGGTGATGTAAATAATAGCCAGTTGTATGGGAAACACTGATGTAACTATTTTTATTTATGTGCATCGAATTTACTGATGTAACTTATTGAACATTTGCTTCTGTCCAATGGATGTAATTAATGTATATGTTCTTGCATCAGCTACGGCAATGAAAATAATATATGTAATTGCATGAGATAAATTGATGTAACAATTCTCACTCGACTACATCTATTTGACTGATGCAATCAATAGATTCTTGCATTGCTCACAGCAGATGCAACAAATCCGCAGTTTATGCATCGGTTATGTCTATGTAAATAACATAACTAATTGCTTGGTAAACACCGATGTAACTAATTCGTGCTATTGCATAGATGTATGAGTGAATTTTTGTTGAAGCTTTTTAAGGAATATTTTTTCTTTTTTAAGATAAAGGAGAAATTTTAATACTACATAGCTTTGTACAAAAATTTTAACACTTCATAAATTTATTCTTTTCCTAAATCAGATGAGCATTGATGAAATGGTTATAAAGATATATTTAGAATGAAATTTGCAGTAATATAAAATTTATGGACGGAATGGAATTATTAAAATAAAATAAAACCCTTTTGACATATGCTTTTGCTTATAAGTTGTAGAACTTCTGCTTTAGAAAAACTCATGTCGGCACTCACGTACTACTTATTTTTAAGAAAAAAAACAATCATGCTAATGAATCGCTCCCTTTTAATTATGATCAGGATATGGAAATTAAGACATATGCAAAATCATCTCAATTTATGAAAAATTATCTCTTTAAACTTAATTTTCTGCCATCTTCAAGGAATAGCAAATAAGCAACATATTTATTTGGACCCCACTTAGATACATATTAAATCATTGCCAAATCAAGAGTGCACATGGGGAAACCCTCGCACAGCACCAGAAAAGATGCCAAATTTAACGGAAAATTTAAATAATTTTTTTTTTGATATTCATAAAAGTACATAAATATAATCACCTTCATAATAATAATAATAACAACAACAACAACAACAGTAGTAATAATAATACAAGCTAAAATTTTTTGTTTTAATAATAATATCTTGTTCATATCTTTTTAAAAATATGAGCACTAAAATATTATGTTTGTTAAACAATAAATATTAAAATTTTAAATTATTTTAGTACTAAAAATTATGAAATGTATCAGTGATGCAATGGATATCCAAGTGCAATTATAGTATTAAAAAATTATGTTTGTTGTTATAAAATAAATACTAAAAGCTTATTATAGTGATTTTGTATCCTTATTATTTACTTTATTTGTAACATATAATTAAGATACATATTCAGCGGAAGATATTTGTATTTATAACGCATGAAATTGAGAAAATGGAAAATTATCTAATTTTATGGAAAATGCGATTTATAAGGATAACAAATCAGTAGTATATTTTTTTTTAGAAAATTAAATCAGCAGTATATTTATCTGGACTTATTTAGATACATATTAACAAATCTTCTCCAGCACGGCTCTCGGAGGATGACACATTTAGCACAAATATTTTCCCATAAATAATAAATAACTTATATTGATATAATATTGACACTATATATACTATGTCAAATTATCAACATTTTTTAATAAATACTAATTATTCATATAACTGTAAAAGTAAATATTTCAAAGTCATCTTTTTGAATATAAATATAAATATATAAATATAAATTATTAATATAAATATAAATACGAAAATTAAATATTCATGAATATTTTTTCCATATGTATGTTTCAATAATAGCATCTTATTCATATCTCTTGTACACATGATAAAATTCATGGATTGTACTTTTGGATTACGAAATATATACTGTACTAAAAAATTATGTTTGCTATTATATTTTCAATTACTTTGGAGCTGATAATAAAAAATGTATTAATTTAATGATGCAATTGAGAATTGTATTATTTTGTTACATTGTTACTAATAATTAAGGAACATATTAATAATGTATTGATCAAGAAAAGCATGATCTCTATTATCAAAACATTGATGTCTAAAATTTTAAAATTCACATTTACATCATGAATTAATTATGGAACTTTAATTTTCAAACAATTAACTTTTATTATAAATAGACTCACTAGATCATGGTTATTTATTTATCTTATTATCCCTATATATTGATTATCATGTTAATATTATTTCTTTATATTTTAATATTATTAACTGCTTATTTAAAATAAAATATTATGGAATATGATAATATATTTGAATTTATAAATTAAAAAATTAATCATATAATATGAAGTGGAATAATGATACAATTATAATAGTAAATAAATATATTTTTAAGAATCAAAATATTACAATTGCAATTAAACTTGTTACTACATTTCATATTAATGGATTATGGCTCAATTTATGAAATCTAATATTTATAGTAGAATAATTCATAGAAGTGTTCATCAAAATCGATTGAATAAAAAAAACATATTTCTAGTATCTTTTAATTGTAATAGTTTAAAATTAATCAGATAATATGAACTGAAATATGATCCAGTTTTAATAAGAAATAAATATTGGTGAATAAATAAGGATTATGACTCTACTATATAAATTTTAAACTTTAAAAAAATTAAATTTTATGAATAAACTCTAAATATGAAAAGGTTCTAGTGCAGTTGTTATCTATCAAACTCCAATGATTCTAAAATGAGCAAGGTTCTAGTGCCACAAGTTTTTGGTGCCACAAATGCCACAACTTCTCTTTTTCATTAATATTTTAAAATTTTAAAATTTAATTTTCGAATCCAAACCGTTGATTTTATTCAATTTTACGAGTGATGCATTTTTATATAATTTTTATAAATTTTGGAGTTTATTTGATATTCGATCAAGAGGCTAACATATGAACGTATTAAAATTAATCTGTTATAGTTAACAAGATTCGTTCATTTTTTGGCCTCTTGATCAAATATCAAATAAACTCCAAAATTTATAAAAATTATATAGAAATGCATCACTCATAAAATTGTACAAGATCAACGGTTTGGATTCGAAAATTAAATTTTTAAATTTTGAAATATTAATGAAAAAGAGAAGTTGTGGCATTTGTGGCACCAAAAACTTGTGGGACTAGAACCGTGCTCTTCTAAAATTATTGCAAATGTGTTGCGTCATATTGTGTCACATCAATTGTGTGTTGGACTTTATTTATTGACGTGTTGATGCGAGTTTATATTTTCAATGTGTCATCTTATATCATGTTGAGTGAAAAAAATGGACTAATACAAAACACATTATGTTATAGCACATTGTGTCAACATGACACTAGATGATGTGTTAAATGTGGGTTCAATTAGAAATTATTTTAATTTTTTTTAATTCATTAAAAATAAAAATAATTAAAGGAAAAAATATAGCAAATCGTAGGAATTTATTTTTAATTGATATGCTATACTAAAAATATTGTTAAATAAAAATTATAAATCAGTATTAATAAATTTATTTTAATGTAATAAATGATAAATAACATTTTAAAATATAAATAATATTAGTTCTCGATCTGCACGTGTTCATGATGTGTCTTGTCATGTTATGTCGTGTCACATGTCTATTCGTATCGTGTTAAAAGATATCAATATTAAAAAAATTTAAACACTGTACAACTTTGATATGACACGTCCACACAGTCATGTCGTGTTATATCCGAACATGTCGTATCTTGTCATGTCTTACTAACATGCCTACATGTTGTGCCAATGTGATAGTGTTATGTCATTTTAGAGAACCCTATTGTGCCAATGTGATGGTATCACGTCATTTTAGAAACTCCTATGTGTAAAGGAGATAGTTTTGAAATATCCTAAAATTATCAAAGCAGAAATATTTTCTAATAATTTTTTATAACCATGCTTACAGTCATTCTCTTCCGTGTGGTATATAAGTTTTATTTTATATCATACTAAGCTATTATATTTCACCTCGTTCTGACCTTGCTATGATTAAACATTTTCTTGTAAAATTGCTTGACTAATGCATTTAAACTTGCGCACGTTGACTCACCAAATATAATGATCATTAAGCTTTTAAAGCGGCATGCATTTCCTATATATCTTCTTTTCTTTCATATCTTTTTGAGATTGGCCGAAGAAAAAAATTTTAAAAAATACAACGAAATTAAGGTGCTGACCTGGTGACATATTTCTTACCATTTCATTCCATAACATTCTCCCTAATTTCCTTTCAATTGATTGGCAAAAAAGGTAGAAAATATAATAATTTAAGAGAGGATGACCAGGCGTCATTACTCATTTCCTATTCTTTATTATGTCTTCCAACCTATAATCTCTTCAATCTTTCATTTTTTGTTATTCTCTTCTCTCACCTACTTTATTTTCAGAATTCTTCTCATGTTCATCTACTCATGTTTTCGAATATCTTCGGTGTTCCATCTATATGCTTCTTTGTTTCTCCTTAATTAATTTAGAGAAAAGTAAGACGCGAAGGATATGATTTCATCCACTGAATTTCTTCACTTTTTATTCCGGTAATAAATTTATATAATCACTATTTATTTTGACATCACTTTTTACTATTTGTAATTTGGCAAATGATCGAATCTTCTTAAATTCAGAAGTTCCGTAAATTTTATTGACTAAAAGATCAATTAAGCAACTTATTATTTTATTGCATATATAAACTAAACAAGGTTGCATTTCTTTTAAGCAAAAAAAAAAATACATCCGTGATTATAGATTTTTGCTGCATATGATTTTTTTTCTATATCTAATTTACATTTGATGGTTTTCTGTAGCAGGTGAGGCGTGTCATCCAGCATAAGAGGAGTTGCTTTCACTTATAATTTCAACGATAATGAAGATGGTGATGAGGAGGCACCCAGATCTAGTATTTGCATTGACATTTATCAGTTAATCCAAACTTCTAATTTGCATCAGAAATTAGTTATGTTAGGAAGTCTAAAATTGATTTTTGTATCTATATTTATGTTTATTTTCTGAATCTGAAATTAAGTAAAGTGTCTGAATTTACATTGACTCGAAATCAATTTGCTTAGCTAACGAAGCTATTCAATATTAGTTTAATTATTTTGTATAAAAATGAGAATGGTGGGTGTTAATTCCACACGAGCAGTTTAGGGTTTCGAAAAATAATTAGGACATATAAGTTGTTTTTATATTTTATCATCTCTTTCTTTTATTAATTATAATTTCATTTCCATGACATTCAGGTTTGAAAAAAAAAGTGTCATTTGCTAAGCATAGTTGTCGATGAAGTCTGAATTCATTGGATGCCATTAAAGAACTCTGAGCAGTGAATATCAAATTTGAAGAAGAAGAAGAAGAAGAAGAAGAAGAAGAAAAAAAAAGAAGAGTCAAAATAATTATATTTGAGATGATTTTAAGTTAGTTGTATAATAGCTGAATATTTGTTGTAATCGAAGAAGGAAAAGAATAATTTTAAATGGTGTAAAATAGTCAAATGAAATTTTAGTTGAAAATTCATTTTGAACTTTTGATGTTTTTTATTGTTTTTATTGTGATAATTATTTTTAAATTTAATTTAAATTCAAATTAATAATTCAACTTCTCTAATGGATTTAATTTGTGTCATAGATTAATTAATTTAAATTGAAAATAATGATGCAGCTAATATCATGTGCATCAAGAAGTTACATGCAGAAGCACATAAGTTGCATCATCTTGCACAAGTAAATAGATGCAAATAATAATCACATGCATCGAAAATTTTCATTCAAAAGAGTTTAAGTTGCATCGGTTTGTTGATACAGTTGACTATTTATCTTGCATGAGTAAATAGATGCAATTAAAATCACATGCATCGGGTATCTTCATGCGGAAGAGTATAAGTTGCATCAACTTGTGGATGAATTTATCACTTATCTTGCATGCGCAAGTTGATGCAACTATAAATTACATGCATCAGGAATTCTCATGCAGAAGAATATGTTGCATTGGTATGCGGATGTAGTTTATCGTTTATCTTGCATGCATTAGTTGATGAAACTAAAAAACACATGCATCAAGAACTATCATGCAAAAGAGTACGAGTTCCATTGGCTTGTTGATGCAGTTTATTGTTAATTCTGCATGTGTAAGCCGATGCTATGATAATTAAATTCATCGGGACGACTAATGCAAAAGGTAAAAAGTTGCATTAGCATGATGATGCAGTAGATAATTTATTTTTCATCCGAACATTGATGCTTTTGAGGATCTGTTTTTAGCATCAGTCATCCAATGAAACTGAGTGAGTCGATGCATTTGATATCATCACCATCGCCACTTTCTGCATCACCTTTGTTGCATCAATAAGCTGATGAAGATCACTTACTTCATCGGTTTTGCGGATGTAGAAAGGCGATGCAGATAGTGTCTTTTCCTGTAGTGTCCGCGGCGGGCACTCCGTCGTACACCGTCCAGTTACGGTATCTGACGGGGTGTCACATTTTTTTCTTCCATTACAATTCAATTATAAAATTTACAAAAAAACATACGTAGGATGAGATTCGCCACTTTCAGTGATGGCCGCCTCCTACCTATAATATCCATTTATAACGTTCTATTTCCCTCCGCATGTTATCAGAATCGGAACGGCTGTGGGCCTACTTTGAGACTGGTCATTGTTCCACTTGTTGCACCATTGGATAATAAGGTAAAATAAAATCATTGTTCCTTCTTTTACAATTCGATTGAAAGTTGCAATCTTCATATTTAAAAAATATAAAAATCAGTAAATATTGTCCACAGAAGTACATCTTTGAATGCAAACAGCATCAAGATAATATGTATTTGTATTTTTTAATTAATAAAATGTTAAATTAAAAGGATTTTAACTACCTAAATGTGTATTATTATTTTTCTCTATTTTAATGGACATATGGGCAAACAAAATTGTGAAGTTCTTTAAATAATTGTTTCTAATTTTTCTATGCTTATTATTTCCTCTAACAAGTTTAATGGGCCAATCAATTTTTCTTATCATTTCCGTGGACACTAACACATTCCAGTCCAATTATAAATTCACTTAACTGACTAAAACATAGTGAAAGTCAAAAGGATCGGGCCGGATTTCAAAGGACCGGACTTGACGGGTTTGATATAAGGATCGGATCGGACCGGGTTCAAGGACGGGTCAAAGAAGGACCGGATTTGAAGGATTTCTTTTCTAAATAGGTAGCCCGGACCTTTGAAAATCCGGCCCTTCTAAGTCCTTGGTCTTTCAAATGGCCGGGTTCAAGGATCCAAAGGACTCAAAGGATTCTATATAATATTTTTGATATTTAATCATTATTTCTAAAATTTTATTATAATTATATAAATATTTATAATTTTTCCTTCCTCCTTAAACTTCGGACTTGGAACCGGCTTTGTTACAATAACATAGACGGAGTTAAAATATTTTTTTTAGTATATTAATAAAAAATAAAATAAATGAAAATAAAAGATATTTGAATTTTTTAGCATAAAAATAAAATGTACCTCGTTTTAATAAAAAAAAACTTGAATCTAGCACATCGGTTATTGAACCTAGAAATGAAGAAATTATGATTTAAGAACATAAGTATTTTAGATAATCAATTTGTATTTCTTCTATAAAATTCTTATTGTTCTATTAATTTTATTGAACCGGCCCTTTTAAATAAACCGGGTCGGTCCGGACCGGACCTAGTCCTTCGATATCCATCCCATCAAAATTCGTCTTCATTGAAAATTAAATCCGGCCCTTTCAAAATCCGGCCCTTCTAGGTCCTTATCCATTGTAAATCTTTCGAAAGGGTCCGGTCCAGATTTAAAAACGGTCTTTCGAAGGACGGGCCAAGGACCAAGAACTTTTGGCATATCACTACTAAAACATTCCCACATACTAAAGAAGACAAAAAAGAAGTTCAGATCCTTTAGTTCCTTTGTTTTAAAGCAAAAATGAGGCTCTGAAACCTCATCTTATATTAATGTAAAAATTAATTTTGCGAGACGCTAAAGTTACAAAAACAGTAAGTAAATATTACAGCTACGTCGCTAAAATTTAGGGATAAAAATACCAAATATTTTCATACAATGGCTACATCCCCAAAAATTGTTAAGTCAATCAACTTGATTACTTCCAATGAAACTTCTATCTCCGATAACCAAGAAGTCAAATTCACCTTCCTCAATTATTATAAGAAAAATAAGTACGAACATAGCAAAACCAACAAAATCCACAGCAAAAGCTTTCATCAACAAAATACAATAACACAAGACAAGATTTTCGCACTTAAATTATAATGATGTAACTAATGTATGAGGGCTTCTGTTGCAAATGAAATTACCATGGCCAGTCCTAGGGAAAAGAAAACATGGGAATAATCTAACTCTAGTCCAACAATTTTATTGATTTGCAGCTCAATAATTCGTTCACTAACTCTAGTCCCCAAGTCCCTAGACCTTTTTTTCCTCCCTTACACCCTCATGACTGCTCCTCTTTTTTTATTTTCGGACAAAATTCTAAGGCAACTAGTACCTCAACACATTTTCACGAGTTCGTTGCCGAGTCACGAGTTGGCTTGAGTTAACATGAGCCGAGTTCGAGTTAGCTCGAATAGCTCGGAACTGTTTTGTTGTCGAGTCACGAGTTGGCTCGAGTTGTGACGAGTTCGAGTTCGAATTGAAGCTAACTCGCTCGAACTTGACTCGTACACAGCCCTACCTCCGAGTCATTGAAATCCCACCAAATTTCATGGCTTTTCACGAAAATTCTCTGAACGGAAAATTCTTAATTGTAATTTTGTCTGACGAAAAAATCTTAATTGTAATTTTGTCTGACGAAAAAATATACCTCCGAGCCATTGAAATCCCACCAAATTTCATGGCTTTTCACGAAAATTCTCTGAACGAAAAATTCTTAATTCTCCCACCCAATAGCACGAAATGGGTCCAAACCGTTTGCGTTTCGTATAAGAAAACGGAACACCAATTCATTTCGTTAACCGTTTCGGACACAAAATTCCGTTTCGTTAACCGTTCCATTTTAGCAATAACACATAAAACAACAATAACACATAAAATGGTTCAAAATTAGACTGAAACAGTCGAAATGGTAGAATTTGATATTTCATTTGCCATATCGCTACTGAAACGAAACAAAAAAATAATTTTGTTATTTGTTCTGTTTCGCTTAACCGAAACGGCATCACGTGTTTTTTTTCTATGCCCTATCCATAAATCGTTTCCTATCAGAGGAATCGGGTAAATGGAAAAATCCATTTCGGATTCTTGCGGAAAAGTTGTTTCCGATCAGAGCCTTAGATTGTTCTTTTCTAGATACTTAGATGGTATTCTGTGAATGAAATCTGGCACTCTGATTCGGGAGCTCTTGTTCAAAAAAAAAAAGAAAAAAGAAAAAAGAAATATTTTACAGTAGAATAACATTTTGTTTTTGTCAGGAGCAAAGAGCGCGGACGTATTCACAAAAGAATTGAGCATCAAGTATTTTTAATATATTTCATGTAAGTTAGAATTATGCGATATTTGTAATATAAACGGTGCAAGTTAAAGAAACTTCCAAATAAAGTGTGTAATTAGATTAATACAATTAAGCTAATTACATGGCACTTATATGGTGCGTTGGAAGTACATTGTTGGTTTTCATTTTAATAACCGGACTATAGCTAAATGCTATGTGTTTTTGATGTTATATGAAATGACTATGGGAATTGTTTCATACACGCCTTCAAATTGGAGATCCATTTTTTTTGACGAAAATATCCTTCAGTTTTAAACTGAAGTGTGGATTAAGAGGGCTGAATTGAAAAAAATACAAGGGTATTATCGTCCAAAAAGAATGGATGTCTAATTTGGAAATATGTAGGAAGCAATTCTCAATGACCATGAGTGCTGCAAGGAATGGTCAAACCGAGAAAATCTATTTATATTAAATCGATAATGTGTTTGACGTTTTGGATTGTAGGCGTGTTTAATAAACACTTTACAAGCAGATCGTTTACAAACGATTATTTGCCATTTAGGATCAGATGCTTTCATCTTATTTGCAATCTTTTAAATATGATCTCAATCATGATTACATGCATCATTTGATTGTATCTATCAAGTGATTGAGATTCTTTTATATACTTTATCATTCTCATGGAGAGTGATTGAAATATGATTATTTTTCTATCTCAAAACTAAATATACCATTTGATAGGACTAATATTCTGGAGTTCACCATCACGACAAGGAAAGCAATTTCGGTGTGCTCTTTTCGGTATTGTTCTCTGCAGAATGTTCTATTCTATCGTTCACAAATGCAAGAATGACTGAAGGTATCAAAATTGATATTGATTTATTCCACATTCAAGATCGTTTAATTGCTAACAATATTTACAATCCTAGCTATTACTAGGCCCATCAATGGGTGTTAGTTCGGGTCGGGTCCCGCACAGAAATAAAATCGACATACAACTCAAGAATTAGTAATCCCCTCATCTTAATTGTCCCGTGGTTAAAAAAAATGTCATTCATCTTTACAATTCATAGGAAAAATAGAACTTCATATCTTCCATTTATTATCTTATTATAATGACCTCGAATATTTACGGTGTATTGGGTTTCACAAATTTGGAGCCGGAAGTAGAGTTTGTTTCTAATATCTGCTTAGGTTGTTTGTGGAATACGCTGAAAAAACAGGATCCAAAAGTTGTTGATTGGTTCAAATATATGCTTATTAAAGGCATTTATGGATTTGGTTTCCATAAGGATGAAAGAGTTTACATAACATGTAATATTAAATTGCTGTTATTAAAAAATAAACATTGGTCATTATAAAATTTTTTAATGTTAAATTGTTTTCATTAAAAAAAAAACTGGTTGAAAACGCAATTACATTCTGGCCCAAACTAAACACTTACTCAAATCACTCAAGCTGGCCCCAATTCAAAGTATCTTGAAAAGAGTAAACATTGGGCCTTACTCATTTCAGCTGTATCAAAGGAAATAGTGTTATATATCGGCCGAATCATTTTTCTTTTCAGTACACATCTTTCAATCGACACAACAAATTTCAGTCCAATTGTCTTTGTTCTTTTCTTAAGTGACTAAATATACCTACCGACAAACAATTCGAAGCAAAAGAAAATGAAGTCGAGATTCTTCTAGCTCCCTTTGAGGCAATCACTGATAACAATCAAGACTTAATGGCTGCCAATCAGCCAATGTATAGTCTCTCTTAACCACTACATTGTGTTGGAGGGACAAGAAGGTTTGCGGAATCATGCATAATATCAGAGCAAGCGTTAGATACGGGAGGGTAAGAGTAATTTCCTTGCAGCACTCCATGTGAAATCACTTTGTAAGCTGCCTCTGTCAAGTGGAGCCCATCCCATGATCCATATTTCGACGGGTCTGAACAAACCGTCGAGCCTCGGTTTCCACACGTTGCAAATGATGAGTAATTGTAAGGGCCTTCGGCCCCACAACACGCCATTAAAGGATTAGTGAATCCTGCAGGAAAACATTTTTATTTTAAATATTGACTTATATGATCAGCTCAAGGAAATATACATACATGGACAGAGGTAGACAAGTAAAATTAGAGAAGCCGGACAACTAGTAGCTAGTATATAGTTTGTTTTTACTAGGGGGCAAATAGTGCTTGTTATTTGGGGGGGGGGGGGGGGATATGTGGTCTGAAGAGAAATATTTAATTTACCTTTCAAATTCATATAGGGCAGGTGCTGGTGGTTATTCTTCTTTTTTTTCAAAAAAAAAGAAAAAAAAACTATATTTCATTACGTTTTAGCAATTATAAATTTGAATTCGAAAAGTCTGACTGAAAATTTTAATAGATCCTTCAGGAAAAACAGTTCTATTAACAAAAATATATCTGAAATAGCAACTTGAAGGGAAGAAGTATTGGGAAGTGTGTAACTTTGTGAAGAGTTTGGATTGTTTATAATTTTTTTTCTTCTTCTTTCTTCCAACTATCCAAACGCCCCCGAAAGGAAGAAATATTAGCAGTTTATTAGATGTACATTGTGTGATATATAAAATACGTGGTCTATTTTGATTGAGAAATCTCACCAAACTCCTTTGGATTGCGAAAGATAGTTATTGAAGCCTCATAATAGTCTGCATAAATAATTGCCACGTCAGGATAAAGTAGACGAAGCTTCTCAAGTTCCTCTAATAGTTTTGCATTGTGATATTGTGAAAACTCATTTAATCTCTTGATGCATCCTGTTTCTGGGTCATAATCATCCTTTTTCTTGCTTTGGAAAATAGTAAGGTAAACTGGTACGCATCCAATCGGGAAATTGTTTGGCACTAATAATGTTTTGGCTCCACGACCAATCAGTTCCTGTAAAAAAAAAATATATCAATTAATCCAAGTGATACATTTGTTTATCATTGGTTTAACCAAACTAATGTTTGCAAATAAATTTTTTCATTGATTTAACTTATTCGTGCATTAGTTTATCATTGGAATATTCTGAAAATGGGAACATTTTTTTTCTCCATTTTATCGATCAATCATTGTCTTTGGCAGCTTTCTAAAAGAACATTTTTTTATGGACCAAAGCCACACGCACGCTATATCCAAAAATAGGAAACCACATGCTGCCTTCAAGCATATGAAAGTGCTATAATAAAGTAATATATAATTTAGCATGAAAAAAAATAATAATGTGAGTAGCTTATGAAAATAAAATAAAATTTTCGGTAACGCGGAAATTAAAATTGTATAATTTCGAATTTTATATGAAATAATTTCAAAATTATAATAAGCCCGAAAGACCAAAACTGAAACTATATACGGTAAGAAAAGGAAGAGAATACATACATGGATGGTCAAACTAATGGTGCTGATTACATCAGGAACAAAAGTTCGAACTTCATCAAGCGACAACCCATTCAACAATGGATAGTTGTAGTCATTTCCTCCTATTTCACCAACCACAAACAGAGCATTGCTCATAACATCGCTGCCACATCCTGCACAATTAGTTGCGTTTTGTTATTATTATTATTATTTTTTTGAAGGTTGGTTTGAAACCAACAATTTTGTTATAAGAAATTTGAAAATAAATACTCTCTGGATGAATCGAACCAAGGACCACTTGGTTGGCAGAATAGAGCAAAATCACTAGGCCAAACAACCCAACTTTGTTAGTTTTTGGTTTAGAGTTGTATTTCATTAATTTTTGTAGATAACTTAGTCATCAATAATTGTTTGACTTGATTCTACATCATTTATGTCGATTTCATGCCTTTTTTTTTTTTGTAAAATAGAAGATAGAGACGATCATTTTAATTTAAATATTCACCAATAATTGAACTGGTTTTTAAATTGATGTTCCTTTGTCATGCTCGTCGCAGAAACAAAAAAAAAAAAAAATGGAGAGGACAATATCCACATTCTTTGTTATTTAATTTTTCCTTTTTTTCTGTGTCTTTTTTGTCTTGTAGATGTTAATTTTTTTGTCTGCTATTTGCACTTGTCATTTTCTTTGACAATCTAGAGTAAATTCCATAAAATTGTTCTAACAGTAACTCTTTTTCTTAGAATAGTGACCTACAGCTTTTCAAGTCAGTCAGTTTTGTGTTTCTCATTTCAAGGAGGGTTAATGAGAGAGAATTAAAAAATTATCATTCTCATTAAGCAGGATTAAGACTCAACTAAACTTGTCATGATCATATGAACAGTTTGGATAATCAGTTTAATGAAGGGAATAATTGTTAAAAAATATTAAAGAATTGTTGATGTTATATTTTTTAACAAAAAATATTATAAGGATAAATATCACAATTTCTAGTAATTTAAGAGGTAAATTCAAATTAAAATGATATAAGAAAAAACATATTCAATTCTAATGTTTTATCAGTAAATATTCAAATTTGAAGAATATATATATATATAGAAGAGTAAATTTCTGAAATGATAAGATTTAATTAAGAGGTATTTATCCGATTTTCTCAAAAATGAAAACAGAGTGGTCAACCTCCGCAACCTTGGTTGTTGTTGTCATTGTTTTCGATTTCTGTTACCTTTCCGCGTTTTTTTCTTTTTTTTTTTCATTTTCTCGCAATTAAGGTTGATGGAACAGAATTAAATAATGAGTATCATTCTCGTTAAGAAGAGAACAAAAATCAATTATAAATTTAAAATTCTGGAAATTAAGAGTCTTCTCTAGAGATTTGATAATAGATAACATATTGTTGCTAAAACGTGGCGCTACGCAAATTGTTTTGGCATGGTCGCATGGAGCATCCTATGAGCGTACAGATGATGAAATATGAAATTCTATTGGACAGGATAGGAGTGGGAATATGTGAATTGTGAGTGACTAGACGACTGAGTGGCCGCCGAGTTGGTATTTTTTTTTAAAAAAAAAATCAAACTGGCGCTTGTGAATTATATATAATTACGTCTAATAATTGAGTTTACGTAGAAAACCTTTTTATTTATATGCTAATTAATATCTTTATAGAAAACCTTTTTATTTATATGCTAATTGATATCTCAATATACTTACATTGTTATTTTAGTGTACTTGTAAAGATTTCTCACTTGGCTACATTTTATTGGTGGATTTAGACGGTTCAACAACAACAACAACAACAACAACTAAGCCTTTTGTCCCAAACAAGTTGGGGTAGGCTAAAAAGAAACCCAACAAGAGAACACGTTTAAAAGTTAAGCTCGTCAAATACAAATAAATCTCAAATTTTTAGATTACACCGGTCAATCCAAATTACTCAATTTGTTCTTTATAATGAAATCTCCTTGAAAATAAAATTTTATATTATTTTTAATTTCTTTTATTATTCACTTTGAATTTCAGAAAATCTTCAATCTAATTAATTATGAATTTTCCAATTTAAAAAACGTTAAAATTTTTGAAAAAACATATAAATTGGGTCTCCAAGAAAATTCCATTTTGGATATCATATTGAGCAATCTCAGATCGACTATTAAAATTTTAATAGTTGAGTCTCGATGGCATTTGACATCAAATATATTTGACTCTAAAATTACTCAAATAATAACACTATTTTCCCATTAGTTATAAAGTACAGGAAAAATTAATGTTTATTAATACTCGCAAAACAAGAGGTTTCAGATAATACCTGGCTTTTCCAAGATTTTAGGTAGCAATTTTTTGAACCATTGAAGCTGAGTACCAAGCGAGTAATCCGTCCAGTCTGCCTCAATTCCCTTGGACTCAAAGAAGGAATTGTTCAGCGCCGTAGCACCGCCGACGGCAAAATTCACACCGTGTAGGAAGTCCTCTGAGTTCTTTCCAGAGAGATATGCCGGGACAAATGGCAACCCATATGCTTCCGCTGATTCACGGAATATAGTTTACTCTGTTAATTAATCTTTTAATCTTGTCGCTAAAGAAAAATACTGCCATAGCTATATATATATGTTCTGAGTAGCAAATTTTTAATACTGCTTCAACAAATTTCGTACAATTAATTTTCCGAAGAGGCATTATTCCCATGATTCAAACATTTATTAATATCTACATGCATATCACATTTCCTCGGGTAGTTGAGAACTCAATATTTTCTCACATGTAGGGCACTTGTTTCGTGACGAATTCATCTCCCTTAAATTAATTCATATTTCATAAGAAGCAACTTATAATAGAAGGAATAACCAAACTCTAATGCACTAACCGATGAAGTCGAGAATTATCCGTCCATCACAGAACCGGCCGGTGGGCCGACGGAAATAAGTCTCCCCATAAGGCAGGTTACGGACAGGGTCATATCGGTTGCCAATAGACTTCAGGAAGTTTCCCGTATCGCTAATCGAGTCGCCGAAACAAAAGATGTGCGTGAAACAACAATTTCCTGTTTTTGACAGAGCTAAGAGGAGGATGAGAGTAGGTATATGAAGCGAGAAAGGCAGATGCCTTGAGGCCATGAGAGATATTGTATTACTTAGCTTCGCAGAATGCTAGTTCGTTTTTTAAAGGGTTGATAAGATATACTTATGGTAGAGTACTTTTGCAAAAACACCCAACTTTTTTTTGTGACCAAACAAACGTCCACTGCTTTGTAAGATGTATCGTGCCTAGATCTGTCAAACATCGAATACGGAAGCGGAAATAGGTTTTTATGTTTTCGTTCCGTTTCGCTAACGGAATGAAATTGTTGTTTCGTTTTCGTTTTGTTTCGTCAAATGAAATAGATTTTTGTTCCGTTTAACGTTTCGTCTATATTTTCTATTGATTTCAGTCAATTTTCGTGTTCCGTTTCAGTAATATTTATAAATTTCAGTTCTATTTTCGTTTCCGTTTCGTTTTTGAAAACGGAATCCATTTTTTTTTCATTTAACTTTTCGTTAAATAGACGAAACGGAAATGGAAACATTGAACTATGAAATTGACAGGTATAATCGAGGTCAGTATCTTCTGGATTTCTTTTAAAGAATTCCAATGGATTTTTTTTTATCTGATCAATCCGATTTAATCTAACGATCTGATTTGTACGAGCTGCAAGAATCTGAACGGACTAGATATTAATTACAGGGCATCCATTAATGATCAGACAATACAGATACTAAGAAATCCACGGGATTTCTTTAAAAGAAATCTAGAGGATTTCGTTCCGGTATAATCGTGCCCATTTTTTGAGGGTAGGGTCGCGACAATTTATGACGACCACCAAAATTTGAATTCAAAGTATTGATAGATTTATTTGTTGTGTTACCATTTGGTTTATTTGTTACATTCCGAAATTATATATGTATGTACCTTTTATTCGGAAATGGAAAGATAGCTTAGAATGTGTAGTGGATACTTATCGTAAATGGAAAGATGGCTTAGAATGTTTTGGGAAGATATTTGCCTGAAATTATTGGGCAACTCAAAACATTTATTTTATTTTTTTAATAAATATTAAATTATTCTTTCGTTTTTACAACTTACGATCCAAACTTCTTATAATGCACATATAATTACTGGATTTTTGTTAAATAATTCAACAAAAAAATTAAAGTGTTCAGAGGATAAGGAATATATATTTAGCAAGTACAAACCATGCATGAAAAGGTTACCAAATGTTGGAAATTTGATTTTGTGTACTGATATTTATCTGGTTGTTTTAAATAATCTGTATAATCTAATTTTTTTTAATTAAAACGGTGTGATCCCGTGACACCATTGTTTTGAAATAATTTAGTATTTTAATTAATTTATTTTTCGGACACAAGAAAGTTTTGGAATGTTTAATCAACTAAAATTTCGGTTCGCTTTAATTACCCGGATTCTCGTAGCTACTTATTAACCAGGGGTGTGTTTGGATAGGTTGGGAATAGAGAATAAGAATAAAGAATTTTGATTTGCATGTTTATTCTTATTCTTGTGTAACCCAAACAACATAAGAATAAGGAATAAGGGTCCTTATTCCTATACCAACTAAACCATGGTATAAGAATAAGGAATAAGGATAAGCACGCAAACCGAAATTACTTATTCCTATTTCCTATTCCCGGTTTATTCCGTTGCATCCAAACACACCCCCAGGTGTGTTTGGAAGCCGAGAATAAGGAATTTCGGTTTGCGTGTTTATCTTTATTTCTTATTCTTATTCCATGGTCTTGTTAGTATAGGAATAAGGGCCCAAATTCTTTATTCTTATACCGTTTGTTTTGCACAAAAATAAGAATAAGCACGCAAATTGAAATTTCTTATTCTTATACCCTATTCCTGGCTCATCCAAATGTGGATTAGTAGTTTTTTCAATAAACATGAAATAACGTTTTTTAATGTTAAATATATACGAACATTCAGTATTTGAATTTTGTATTTTTTTTAACCATCTAAAAGATATTCTTAGTTACTAAACCATACAATATATGCGATATATATATATATATATATATATATATATATATATGAAACCATATATATTTAGAAACACTAACAGCACATTTATTATAGTTACAAATTATATAATTGTTAAAGTTTATTGTTAGGCTTTTCAATTAGTGCACTGATACAGCATAAACAAATAACAACCGTATTAAATAAACTTGTGACCAAAATAACGTGACACCCAATAAATGACAGTAGATGCAACCTCGATTAGAAAAATCTGAATTCCAATTGTAAGTCATTAAATTATAAATTGTCTTAATTCACAACCACTGAAATTTAAATTTTAAAATAGAATAAGTTGTATTATTTAAATTGGCCAAACTAAGAAATTAATCTTACACTCCGGTACATCATAAGAAACTAAGTTCTCTCCTCCTCTGAATAGATGCGACCGCATCCTCAGCAGTCTAAAAAAGGACTGCTCCAAACAGTCCTTTTCATTTTCTTTAATTTTAAAAAATTATAAAACTCAAATGGAGAATTCAAATCGTTGATCTTTTATCGGCGATGCATTTTCATATAAGTTTTATAAAATTTGAACTTTATTTGATACTTCATTAAGTGACCAAATTATGAACGGATTAGAATTAATCAAACCAGGTTCGTTCATTTGTTGACCACTTGATCTAGTATCAAATTAACTTCAAATTTTATAAAACTTATATAGAAACGCATCGCCGATAAAACTTAACAAGATCAACGGTTTGAATTCTCTATTTGAGATTTACAATTTTTAAAAATAAAAAAATGAAAAAAACTGCTTGGAGCAGTCCTTTTTTGTACTGCTCAGGATACGGTTCCCTCAATCAATCGGATTAGATGTGCTGCATGTGCATTTAACAAAGTCACGTGTCCCTCACTAACTCTAACAAGTAGACAATACAAAATATATATCAACAAAAATAAAGTTTCAAAAAAAAAAAAATATCAACAAAAATACAAAATGGAGGTGTTACTGTTACCACTTACCAGATGCGTAGTCCATTAGAAAATAGAAACTGCTGCTCTTTTGTTTCTAGTAGGACCAACTTCCGTAATTTTCTTTACTTTTCTCCATACTAAAGGGAAAAAAGGGGAAAAAAAAAGAGAAAGATGTGGCTTTGAAAGCGGAGAAGGAATGAAACCGACAAATTTTGTTCTGCTTTTCGGATTGCCGGTGGAGTAAGTTCGTTATTTCTTTTTCTCTTTTATTTTCAATACCGAGATTTTTGTAGAGAGTTGGCCGGGTGGTTATGAAGTTTTTGTGTGGTACGATAAGTGTGATCCTGTATGTTTTCATTCAGCTTAATATTAGCCTTTTCTCTCATTCTGCATGCATGTTCCACTGTAATTAATGAAATACTTAAAATGAAAGAAAGTTTTGTGAGGTTGTAATGGACTAAAAATTTAAAGATGTTCTGTCTTAATAAGATGTTAATTAATCTTTGTTAACTCCCAACATAGACGTAATATAAATATTTGAACTAAGCCAACTTGTTTATTTGTACCCCGCTCATTATGTGGATCTGCAATAAAAGATCCAGAACAAGACGGAAATCGCCTTCAGCTGTTCAGCATGAAATCCCAGTTCCATTGTTTCAAATAAAAAGTTCCATTATCCCACACATTTCTGAATAATTTCTCTTTTATTTTCCTTGTAAAATTAAAAAATAGCCACAATGTTTAGAGATTGGTATATTGCATATGTAAATAAAAAGTTAGTTATTTTATAATATAACAACATATATTAAAATAATAATATTTAATAACCAATTTTTTTACAAAATTAATATTAATTAGAATAAAGAAAATACAATCCGTGCAATTTAGTAAATTCAATATTAATTTTAAGAAAAATACCGAGAAAAAAACACAACCGCAATATTAGAAATATTGGGCGACGTTGTCGCTTTGCACGCGCACAACAACAAAATAATTAATTAGTGGTCCCAGGGTTGGGTATAAAGCTACAATATAATACAAACCAAATTCAGGATAAATTTTTATCGAGTTCAAGACTGCTTCAAGTATAATTGTCTATCCAAAGTGGAAACAGATTTTTAAAACTGAAAGTAAAGGGAAAGCAACTAAGCAAGGGATTTAAATGTCGAACGACTTTCCCTACAACTTGGATCTTATGTTGTATGCATGGTTCCCTTTTCGAGATGCATGCCTACTTAATAGGCATTTATACTTTTTAAAAGCAGCACTTATTATATGCTGAAAATACCCTTCTATTGCGGAATTGGAGCGTGCATTTCCTCGATTTGTACTTCAAATTGCTTTGTGGATATTAGGTTACAATTCGAGTATTTTGGTTGCCCCAAATATTAATATTTTATTATTTAGTTACTTCTTAAAATTTAAAATAGGAACATCAAATTCAAACCGTTTATCTTATTTAATTTATCGACCGATGTTTTTTCATTTAAGTTTTGTAAATTCTAGATTTTATTTGATACTCCATCAAAGACTAAAACATGAACGTATTATAATGAATCTATCATAATTAATAAAGTTCATTAATTTTTCTATCTCTTGATGGAGTATCAAATAAACTAAAAAAATTACTAAACTTAAATGAAAACGCATCGGATGTTAAATTAAATAATATAAACAGTTTGAATTTGACGTTACCATTTTAAATTTTGAAAAAGTAACTAATTAATACAATGTTGGTATTTAGGGACAACTAATATATTGACATTGGAACTCTCCTCGTGGATATATATCCCTTATAAATCTCCACCTTATTTCATTTCTTAACATGTCATGATGGGTGAGCAAAGGGAATTGGGATCAAATTTATTCATGGAAATTTTTAGAGGGAATTATTCTGTATTGCATTTTCCGAACAGAACAGAATAGCTGCAGCCCAAAGTTTTGAAGGCTACTAATTAAATACTCTATTCGAAGATTAATATGAATTTTTTTGTACTCATCTTTCTTTCTTTTCAAATTTTCCCATTTTTTTTGTCTCACATGTACTAAAGCTTAATGCTGCTATCCTCAGAAAATAGACATCTTACAAACAACTTATCTTTTATATAAAAATAGAAAGAACCATACAGTTTATACAAAAGTTCGGAGAGAATATCAGGTAGGTATCAATAGGGGTGTCAATTTGGTACCGTTTCGAACGTTTCCGTTCCGTTCCGTCCGGAACGGAATGGAAACGGAAGGAAAATTGGTTACGTTGCAGAAAGCGAAACAGAAACGGAACAGGTGGTACTACACGTTAATGTTTCGTTTTACCGAAAAATGACTAAAATCAATGGAAAATAGACTAAAATCGATGAAAAATGAGGAACGGAACGGCTAACGGAATAGTTTCGTTCTGTTTTACGAAACGGAACGGAACGGAAACCGAATGAATTTTATTTCCGTGTGCTGGAACGGAACGAAAAATAGAACACCCTGTTCCGTTTCCGTTGTTAACGTTTGACACCCATAGATATCAAATCCGCAAACAACGAACACATCATAACATCATAATAAGGCCTATATATATACGGTTCATTGTCAAATAATAATAATGAACATCATATATAATATCAAGAATGCATTCGGAGTAATGAAAATATTAATTATTGGTCCCGTTTGGATCGTATGAGAATAGAAGGGATAGCTTCTTTCTAGATATAAATTTATTATAAACAATCCAAACTTTTTACAAAGTTACACAATTTCCAATACTTTCTGTCTAGGAATAGACTATTCCTCTTATTTCTAAGCAATCCAAACGGAGGTACCAACTTACTTCCTAAGAAAGTTATATCTAGTTTGCATTTCACTCTGTCAATAGAAGTATTTCTAAGAAAGCTGAGTTTAATTATGACAAAAGGTATTTTTAAAAATAAATATAAAATAAACTTTTTTCATAAATAATATATTTTCCCCCCTCTCTAGGCACAACCATCCATTAAATATTGGAATTCAGACTGTTTAGTTCGACAATTCTCGAATTATTTAATATGTACTAATGTACACAAAAATTCTAATAGAAAAAAATACAACAAGCAACTGAGTCTGAATATGCATTCTCACGCTGCTGCAGACTTGCAGTAGACTTAAAATAACTCAAAAAATCGTTCCGTTGATTCAAACATATCAAATGAGGCTCCATTGTAATCAATAATTCAACATAGATGACAGGTTCTTTTGGATGTAGTTGCCACCACTGATTCAACTCATTGTTCAACAAGTTGTCATGATAATTTGAGAATTCATTCAACCACTTCTTGTAATCTGTTTCTTCTTGTAATCTTCATAATTTTCAGTTTTTCAGTTTGAAACACGGTGAGATAAAATGGGGTATAGAACCAAATGGAATGATTCCCGGTACACTACTAATGGCTTTTCATAGGAGTATTGTGCTGATCGATGAAGAAGGCTGGGGGCCAGAAAGAGTAGCCAATGCACTGAAACTGCTCAGGTATGATTGGAACTGGATGGTAAGACCTTTTGAAGACTGGAGATATCTGATTGAAGCACCAGATCACCATTGGCATGCTTATGCTCTATCAAAATAGAGTGTATGTTTGGAGAATAAGGAGGTGAAAGTCAGAGCTTGGGCTCCAGCAATAGATGAAGGTACTAGACTACTCTCAGTTTGGGCATCTACATGAGTTTCAACTGCTTTTAAAAAAATACGGCGCTTTGGTTCTTGAGTTAGATGAGAAAACTGCAAAGCACTATGATTTTAGATGTGCTAGAGTTAAAGTTGGGTTATGTGATGTGAAACAAATGCCCCCTGGGAGTTGGATCACATACACTGACCAAGGTGGGTATATAGTGAGATATGAAATTTCTATGGAGCTGGAAGATTACTAACCAGAAGGGGGTAATAGAGGAGCTTAGGTGGCCCACCTCCTCCTCCACCTCCATGAAATGGAGGGAGAGATGAGGGGGATACTAGAAAATACAATGTCAACCACAATAACAGAGGTCCTCATCCTCCCTCTCAAGGCCCACACCCTCAAATTAGTGGTTCAGGTGCCAATAAAGGAGCTGACAATATGCAAACAGATACATTGCATAGGGTAGACAATGAGATGAACAGTGTAGGGGCAAAGAAGGTGGTTCAAATTGGTGGTTCAAGTGCCAATAAAGGGGCTGACAATGTGCAAACAGATACACTGCATGGGGTAGACAATGAGATGAACAATATAGGTGTTGAGAAGGTGGTGAATAGTGCAGTTATGATAGGAATGAAAGAAACTACTGTAACTCCTACTCAGAGCTCTATTCAATCCAACATCCAAACCCAAACTCAAGGAAAAACCAGGTCTGTTAAGGTTGTGCCTGGAACTATTGATGCAATATTTAGACAAATAGAGATGAAGGCTAGAGTGCACACTTCTCCCATATCTATTCAGGGAGGAGACACTAGTGGTGAAAGTGAGAACCTCCACACTACAGTCAGTACTGACTTCGAAGACTTGCTCAAATAGATAAAATAGGAGAGAAGAAAGGCTCTGAATAATGGTTTGGCGGTGTCAGAAATAGACCAATTCCCTGTTGCACATAATTCCACTATCACCATGCCTCCCAGAGCTGAGACTCTTCTAGATAATGTGATGCCTATCCCTATCACTCCACAGGTAGGGGGTTCCTCTCAACCAGGAGGAGCAGCAGATTGAAGTTGCTGGGAGTTAACAGTACCATCCTCAACAGGGCCAATAATAGAAAAGCAAAAAAGATAGAAGCCAAAATAGCACAAGGTACATTACTCTTGAATCATTTTTCTTACAGTAGACTAACTAGTGTAGAAATAACAGAGTTATTTCAAGTTCATAGAATTAGATTAGGGGAGAACATGCAACAACAAGAAGAAATAGTTAATAAAATGCAATCTATGAATAGAAGCTCATTTGAGGATATTCTTAGAGAAGTTATGGATAAGAATAGAATTAGTGTAGATAAAATTACTACCATAGCTTATAATCCCTGTGTTGGAACATTAGGGGCATGAATGCTCCTACTAAAAGACAGGTTCTCATAGACATTTTTAAAACTCATGATATAGACATAGTAGCCTTACAAGAAACCAAAAAAGAGAAATTTACTAATAGAATATTGAATAGTATCTCCAGTAGCATTACTTGTTGACATTGGCTGCCTTCCAACGGTAGTTCTGGGGGTGTCCTCTTTGGCTGTAATGATGTTAAGTTTACTGCTAGAAATGTTAGTTATGGGGCTTACTCTCTTAATGTAGAGGTTATGGACAGACAATTAAATAATCATTTTTTTCTAACTATCGTCTATGGTCTTGTTCTTGCTAGATATAAATCTAATTTCTGGACAGAATTACAAGATGTTAGTAACAAGTGGGTGGGTTCTTGGTTGCTTTGCGGGGACTTCAATGCTATTAGATATAGATGTTTGACCCTAAAAATTGGCCATAGTTGAGAGACTGTTGTATGATTTCTGAAAACCCCATGGGCAAATAAACTGGACATTTGATGCACGGATAAATTTCCTAGGTCGGTTTCAGATCATTCCGAATCAGTCAGAGAATGCATGCATGGATATGATGACCGAAACTTCAAGAAAATTGGCTCCGATTTTCAATTAATGCTAATATTGACGAAAGAATGTTAATTTAGTATTAATGCAATATGTTTTTTTCGTTGGATCCATGTAAACCACAATTCATGCCTCAACACAAGGAAAAATAATTGTATGATTTTTATGTATATTTATACATGAAATTATATGATTAAACATCAAGAAGCAACAAGGAATAAAAATCTGCATTTTAAACAACCCTAGATGCATCAAGATTCGTGCAGCTCTTGATTAGATCAAATAAAACTGCCATATCATTCGACCCAAATAATAAACACAAAAAAGAGAAAGCTTAAAAGCCCACTGGAAATAAATAAAAAAATAGGAAGTAACGTGCCCAATTTCTCTCTCGGCCCAGTGGCTCATTTCCTCTCCCATTCCCTCTCTCACGGACTCCGTGACCCCGCATGTCAGTCTCATCCCTTCCGTCTCTCTCGCTGAGACACGACCCCACTCGTCAGCTCCACAGCAATGCCTTCTCATTTCCTTCTCCGTTCCGTCTCTCATTGAGACGCGACCCCACTGTCAGCCCCTCTTCTTCCTTACCGTTACTATAGATCCTCATCCGACGAGTGCCATGACGCCACGAAGGGAGCCTCTCTCTGGCATTCAATACCTCCTCTCCCTGTACACTCGACCCCACACGACAGAGGCAGATTGATGTGTAACTGCTCCCGCCAAACATCCTTAATTCATCCTCTCTCCATTCCCGTGTCAACCGCCATCCCCCTCTCTCGCAGTCAATGCCTCTCTTTCTCTGCACGTCTGACCCCACCATCAATTTGTGATTGGCACTGCAAATTGGACCCCACCTGCCATAGAAAGGAGCAGTTGATGATTAATTGCGCTTGTTGAATTTTACTCTCCGATAGATTCACAAACAAGGAAGCCCAACTACTCCAACCACTCGTTGCTCTGACAAGTTAGTCCCACATTCAATGTCTGCCTGAGATTGAGCACTGGGCCCCACACGGCAGAGACAAGCAACTGCACAGATGGCAACCATTGGTTGGCTGATGAATCCATGATCACCTAGACACGCCAAGAGAGAAAATTGAATGTATGAGAAGTGGGATTAATGCTGAAGGAAGAGTGGACTCCAAGTTGGAATCAAGGGGGCAATTATAATCAAAACAGTCAAACTCAATTGAGTAATGACAGTACATGTGTATGGTTGTTGCAGGCAGTATCATGGTCATGCCGAGTACTAAAAACCAAACTTAATTGCTTAAACCTCATGATGTCAGTGAAATCCTCAAATTTGCTTCCAGCAAGTTAATTTCAAAATGATTCAGAGAGGATAACTGAGGTGCTGCAATTATCATCTAGTTTGATAAGAGAAAATTGAGAAAAATGATCATGCAGTTTGGAACAAGCATTGAAATTAAAAAGGTTGATAGAAAAAGCTGTTTGTGAAATGGATAATTGCCCTGAGAAATTAACCTGTGAACAAATGGAATTGGAGAAGCATGTCGACCATCACTTTTGCAATGGCTAATGACACCATTAATTAAATATAAATAGAACGCAACCTTGTCAATGAAAGTCAAAGGAAGTTCCTGAAATTAAACAAATAAACAGTAAAGGAGCTGTGCAAAAAATACCAAAATTGACCCCAGGGGCAAAAATGGGAATTTACATCAATCTACAGGGATTGCCCCACTTTTTCTATAAAAGAAGCTGAAGATTATGAAGCAAAGAGGAGCCTTCTTTTTATATCCCAGAACCCCTGCCTCTTTCATACCTCTCTTCAGTTCCTCAACACCCCCCCCCCCACATACTGCCTCCATCTTCTACAAGAGAGAGACACACACCCACTCTTGTACACAGCTCATGTGTTGAGCAAACACTGTGAGAGAGAGAAGAGAAAAGTAAAGTGTTGTTAGGCTAGTCAAAAGGAACATTGTAATTGTGTTGCTGCAAAGAAAGGAAAAATGTAAGTTCTAGGGGCCTTGGCTCTCTGTACATAGAGCTCAAGACCGAGAGAATGTATTTCTACACAAAGTATATATGCTTTTATTCTCCTCCTTTTCTTTTCTGTTTTGCATTTACTTTCTTTGTTACTTTTCTTGCTGCCTTTCTTTTTACCTTCTCTTACACAATAAATAAATAAAAACTTAATGAAATAAAAGCGTTTAAACAAAAAAGACAACATATCAATGGAGATGGTTAAAGGACAGCAGGTACCCCCATCCAGAGAGAGAATAAGCTCTCTGGATTTGAAGATCATTTGAAGCCACCTCAGAGAGAGAATAAGCTCTCTGAGGCATACCATTTGAAGACATCTCAAAGAGAGGATAAGCTCTCTGAGATATGCCTTGTGAAGACCATCCAGGGAGAGAATATGCTCCCTGGAATGAAGGCCATTTGAGCGGGAATAAACACTCAAATGGTGATTATCTTGAAGCTAAACCTATGTCGTTTAAGGGGTTATGCTGTCAAATTTTTGTCAGTTCCTAACTCTTAAATGACATCAACCCCATTAGCCTCTTTACCTCGCCACTAAAGCCATTGCTAAACCCTTCCTTTGCCTTGCTAAAACTTGCCTATCTAGACGAAATGCTGCTAGATTTGTGTCAACTCCTAACCACTCAAAAACAAACCCTCACCATGCCCAATTGCAACCTAAACTCAACCCTAATAACGGTCATTAAATCACCTGAATTACCCTCCCTATCTCACATCCCTACATAACCATTTAACCTCAGCCATACCCCTCTCTTGCCTTGCCAAGACCAGGCCTTATGCTGCCAAAATTGCCTCAAATCCTTATACTATAAGCATGGCTCTGTGACTAACTGAACCTTATGCCACTTCAGCCAATAACTCTCTTGTGACCACATTCATACAAAACAATTTTTCATAAATCCAGTTAAATAGCCTACCTTATTCCCTTGTTGTTGAAAAGTTGTAATTGAGCCTCTTACCACCAACTCTCATGCTAAACAAGGATTATCTGACCAAAGGAGTACTGGGTAAAGCACTAAGCCTCCTCATGTGGTATCCTTCACCAATACAAAGGCAATAATCAGTTTTGTAACCACCATACATAACCACATCATAACTAAGGCACGATACAATGTAAAACTGAAAAGCTTGAGTTATCAAATTGAGGAGCCGTACCTTTGTTTGCATGTGTAACCATGCTCTTTGGCGCATCATCAAGCCACCAGAGTTGACACAAGGATGTTCTCTTTGTGCAACCATGCTAAAGCCACACCTTCAAGAAACTCCATGCTTGGACACCTTTACCTCAGAATTGATGACACAAGCACTCTCCTGGATACTCCAATACTCTCGCGAGACTGTCAATCTACTCTCTGAACCATTGAAAAGCTATATCAACCAATCAACCGCCATGACAGACTTTACCTGAGGTCAAACCCACTACCACCGCCTTCTATTGATCAAATTGAAGAAACATCCCATATGAGGAACCTCTCATAACGCTTCACGATGCCCATTTCGCTCCCATCGCCACTGGAATTATTCAATTACATCTACACCCTTGCGAAACCCTAGCCGCGAGAGAGGAGGTAAATTTTGATGAAAGAGGAGTACCCATGCTCGACAAAGGGACCATACAATATCTGGGAGCCCTTACGACATCAGGAAACCCCACCCGACGATTTTCTGGTGCTCAATCACCTCAATCAGGCGACCATGGCGGGATCTTCTTCGGCAGATCAAAGAAAACAAAAGGAAAAGAAGAAGAAGAGGAAGGTATTTTGTGTAGGCTCGGTGCATGAAAACCTATCACTGATAGTGGGCCCCATAGGCAATGAGGAACACTGGTGCACGACGTGCCTGGTTCACGAAGTAAATGGACTGTTTTAACGGTTCCCATCTCATTTCCTCTGATTTTCTATGGTAATTTCATGCGGCGAGTCACTGACAGACAATAAACACCCAACCATTTGCCGACACCTGTCCTCTCTGCTGAATAGAACCAAAGATGGCGCTGACTATTCTTTGCTGACTTGGACCAATAATACCCTGCCACGTGTCCACATCTGATGAGCTGGACCAATCGTATTGTTGGAAAACTTCAGAAATTCATAGAAAATCAACCGCAGCTCAAAAAAATACAAATCCAATTTCTATGGATTCAGAAAACTATGAGGAATTTAACCATGCTAAAACCCTGATCAAACTCATCCCGAAACAAGTTCAGAACAATTAAAAAGGAAAATCCAGAACCTGACCAATCAGATATTGCCACGTCGCTTCCAGGATTATTCTGAAACCTAGAAAACTTCCAAAACCCACTAAAAACTCTAGGAATCTCAGGAAAATATGAGAGAAATCCCTATAAACTCAGAAAATTACAAGGAATTTAATTCTGCCGAAATCATGACCAAAATCAGAACCAAACCATTCTTAACTATTTAAATGGTCAACCACGACTTGCCACCTCAGCAGAAACATTGGAAAATCCATTAAAAGTCATCGGAAACCTAGAAAACTACATGGAAAATTCCTGTGAGCTCAGAAAATAATATGAGGAATCCAATGGTACCGAAGATCACTACCAAAAACCCCAATAGAAGATACATCGGGTAGCACAGTCATACTAGAATCGCTGCCGAAACCAAAAACTCATATACACTAAACCTTTCAGAGTAAACCGATAAAGGGATGGACAATACTCTAATGCTAAACCAAAACTCAAGATCCGATTAAAGGCATGAACCAATCCCTAAAAAGGCGTAACGGAACGAAACCCGGAATTGTCTGATCAGGACAGAATCGGGTAAAATTCTGAAACCCCACGACAACTCTGATGACCCTCAAAACTCAGAAAAAGGGATTAAGTTCAATGTTGAGAACCTGATTAGAGACTCAAAATTCCTTTTCAAAACACAGGAACAACCTAGTTCCACCAGAAACCACCCTGTACCCCGGTAAACCCAGAGCCTGATGAGGCCGGAACCTGTCAACCGAGGAACAAACCAACTCAACAAGGTGCACCAATTAACAAAATCCCCAACACTGGAATATCCAGAACAAAATGAATAGTCTTGTACCACGAGTAATCCAGATCCTAACAAAACTAGCACCCCATTACCCGAGGAATAGACCAACCAAGGCTCATCAAAATGAAAAGGACAAACCCAAAACCAACACCGAGATAGCACTGAGCCCTGGAGAAACCAAGTCCTGAAAAGATTGGAACCAAGCAACCGAGGAACAGTCCTACCCAACCCAACAAGAACAAGACAAAACAAACTAATCATTGGTCGTAAACGAAATAGGTCGAATTGAGACTACACACACATACTGATCGTATCTCGCCAATGCGGTCGAGTGACCTCAATCTGAGAGCAACCAATAAGAAAGCTAAGGCCAACATTTCATTTGGGAAGATGAAATCAAGAACGATGTGAAGTTAAATTCTGAGCATCTAAGCCGAAATTGACAGTGGATTCGAATTGGATAACCACCTGACTAAAAAGAGCATTAAACCGGCCGTCTGGGATGACTTGAGGAACCATTTCAAATACCATCAGCCCTGACTATTTAAGCAGCAGACTCGAATAGTTTTGAGATAGGGATAAGATCCACTCAACAATCCCTGATATTCAAGACCTTTAATTGAATAGACCCACAATAGAGATATCCCAAGGGAATAACTTAGGAGTTCTTTCTAACGCTCCAACACACCTACCTTCGTCTTTCAGAACCCTAACCTGATGGACCACATTTCAAGACTCTGACGCTCAACCAAACATATCAATCAACCTTGGGTAGCTACATGAGTCCCCTCTTCAGAGACAAGCCTCAAACTGACCTCATGAGATAAACAGGATTTGTCACAACTCTTGAACCAATCTCAGGAGACAATTTGAACAAGTCACTGGCCCCTCCCGTTTATGGCGTCCGGCGAAACATATAATTCAGTTCCGGATGACTACTCGAATGAAAGCAGCTTGGGAAATTTGCTTGGGAAATTTGCGACCACCAAGTTATCGGTAGGAGACAATTTGAACAGTCAACACCCAAATCATAATGCTCTTAAGGCTGGTCAGATCAACGAAAAATTTGTTCTGGGGATCCGCCCCCGCGCATAACCAGGTTTCAGTTTCGAACAAGCCAAGGCACGTGCTGAATCTTCAAAACGTCAACACGCCAAAGCCCAATGTTTCCAACTAACTTGACATCCTAGCCAGAAACCAGAAACCAAGTTATCAACGTCTGACTGGCAACCAGATGTATTTCTAATGATTCGGGTCGCCACCGAATCATCTACCCTCTAACCAGACCCACCTGGCTGGCAACCAGGTGCATATTGCATTCTTCTCTACCTCAATTCCAAGCATCACGCTCGTATCTCTGACGGGCGGCTAACTCTGCATTATACTGGCATCCATCTCAAACTTTCGGTTGGCTACCGATATGCTTACCGAAGACGTCGAGGCACATCAACTCTCAGTGGGAGCCGGATCATGATATCTTGATCAGGTGATCGAGATGTCTGCCACATACTCTATGCCAACGAATGAGTATAACCTCGATGTGCGAGACTGTCAGAGTGGTTCTATCTCAAGCGTTACCCGCGCACCTCAATAACGCCCTCTACAGTCAGGCATTAGACTGTTATCAGGAACAATACTCAGGGACATGATGATAACAGATAGAATGGCCGATATTCCGTCGCCGACTGGTATCGAGTCATTCACCCGTTCTCAGAAAAACGACCAACCAAAAAATTCCCAAATTGAGCCTTAAAACCAACCACATTGAACTTTCTTACCTAAAACTCAGACCCAACCAGGATCTCTGTGAAACCTCCCCAAGTCATGAGAATCCAAACAGGAGCCCAACTCAGATTCCTCATATTCTCAAACTCCAGATTCCTCACAGTTTCCTCATATTATAAACTCAAGTGGCAATAAATCAAGTTCCTCATGTCAAGATTCGAAATCTGAGATAATTTCCAGTAATTAAGGATCCGAACCAAACAAAAAACACCAGGCCAACACCCATTGAAAGACATCAAGCCGAAACCTCTACAAAGGCAACAACCAGGCATCTACCAAGGCAACCCAAGACCGGGGGCATGGAACCAACTGTCATGCGATCAAATCCATTGATATGTCAGAAAATAACAAAAAAGAGAAATAACCCTAAAACTAAAAAAGAAGAATAACCCCAAAACAGCAAAAAACTAAAAAAACCTCAAAACACCAAAAAAATAAATAAGCCTTTTAGCCCCCGCAAACACTAATTGTGTTAGACAATTCCCTAGCTGTTTAAGACATAGAATCCATCGATATCCCTTTGAGTTTCCAGATCTAGAGATTCTCTCGACCATGTCATAGGTAAGTAACAGTAGGGGCTTGCACCTACTAGAATAATTGATGAACCTGCTCAAATAATAAACTCTTGTGGGAAGCATCAAGGTCGTACAGTTGTCTCGCCCGTAAAGGAGACGGCAGTATCGTGTCCTTAAGGCCCGCTATAGGTATCTGATCCGCATGCTTTTTCGCCCTCAGTCCGCCATAAACGGACACCGTCACCCATCAACCCGGCAGGGCCGCAAAAGGTGCGAGACAATAGATTTGAAAAAAGTACTAATAATTTTGATATGAAAATAAGTAGGAGATTTAATAGCTTCATTCATAACAATACTCTTAGAGAATACAAACTTCAGACCAAGAAATATACTTGGTCTAATAGGGTACAATTTGTTTTGCTAGATAGGTTTCTAGCCTCTATAGAATGGGATTATACTTACCAAAACAGTGTGATCCAGGAGTTAGCCACTTATGCCTCTGATCATTGTCCTTTGATTCTAGTTTCTGACTCCCATATCACAAATAAAACTCCTTTTTTCAGATTTGACCACTTATGACTTAAGGACACTCAGTTTTTACATCTCATGCATAAATGGTGGAATAATTATCCCTTGCATTATGATAATATAGGACAGAGTTAGAATGATAAATTGAAGCATATTAAGAAGAGGAAAAAAAAGAAGTTAGCTCTCGATACAGTTCAAAAATTAAATAGGATCCAGGATAGTAGAGACCTCACTGAGGATGAGATTTATATTTGGAAGCTACATAAAAATATTTTAGACAATATTTACTTAGATGAGGAAATATATTGGAAAAATAGAGCTAAAGTTAGATGGTTGTCAGAAGGAGATAATAATACTGCCTATTTTCATAAGAAAGAATCATATATTACAAATAGATGGTACTTTAGTAGATGATAGCAAAAAAATAGAAAAACATATTTGGCATTATTATAGAAATTTACTAGGTACAGATGAGATCCAAGGTGCTTTCATCAAAGAGGATTTTTGGAGCAATGATGAGATACTTAATAACATAGATAGTGAAGGACTAGAATGTTCCTTATCTCTCTCAGAAATTAAAAAGCAGTTTTTGACTCCTCTTCCTCTGGTACCCCTGGTCCAGATGGGTTTGGTTTTAGTTTTTACCAATGTTTGTGGGAACTGGTTAAAGATGATTTGTTAATGATGATCAATGGGTTTTACGAAGGTAATATAGCTCTTAGTAAAATTAATAAATCCATAATTTCTTTAGCTACTAAGAAGCAAGAGGCTATTTTAGTGACTCATTTTAGACCACTTAGCATGGTTAATTGTAGCTTTAAAATAATTACTAAAATGCTACTACTAGACTAGAAAAAGTGATCAACAAACTTATAGATTTACTCAAGCAGGTTTCTTACAAGATAGGTTTCTTCTAGACAATGTAATTATTGGACATAAATTCTACATAGCACACATATTAGTGGACAACAAGGAGTTGTCCTTAAAATAGACTTTGAGAAAGCTTACGATAGATTTAATTGGAAGTATATCATTGACATTTTGAGATAAATGGATTTTGGAAATAGATGGATTCATTGGATTAGTATTTTACTCACTACTTCTAGTACTTGCATTAATTTTAATGGTACTCCTATTGCTAACTTCCCTTGTAAGAGGGGTTTGAGACAGGGTGATCCACTTTCTCCTTTTTTTTTCGATCTAGCAGCAGATGCACTTTGTAAAATATTTCACAAAAGTACCCAAGCTAATCTCATTCAAGGTTTGGGGCCACCTATTAGAAATAATGCACCCATATTTAATATTCATTATACTAATGACACCATACTCTTCTTAGAAGCTGATGGTGTCAACATTGACAGAGTTTATTGGACAATGTTACTGTTTGAGGCAGCTACTGAAATTAAAATTAATTTTAATAAGACTGAGTTACTCACTATCAATGTCTCTACGGAGAAAACTTAACAGCTAGCTAATCTTTTTTGTTGTAAAGTAGGTAATTTTCTTTGATTTATCTCAGCATACCTTTACATTATAAACACATAGGGATTAGAGATTGGCATTTGATCTTTGAGAAAATTCAGAAAAAAACTTCAATACTGGAAGGATAATTTGTTATCTCTAGGAGGAAGCACTACGGCAAAAAAACTTTTTTACGGCACGTCATTTACGGCTGTTTATTAAAAACCTGCCGTAAAAAATGCGGAGTGGCATTATCGTAAATACTAAGAAAATTAATTACGGCGGTTAATAAAAAAAAACGCCGCTGACTTGTGCTGTAAAATGCGGAAATAATTTTCGCTGATTTATTATAGAAAAACCGCCGTAATTAGTTAAATGCCGTGGTGTCCGATTCCGCTATTTTTCTCAATTTCGACACGGCAATTCCGTGAGTTTGCTGCTGTCTTTCTTCAGTCGAGGCTAGAGAAAACACAGGAGGGAGAGCGAGAATCACTCACCGGCGACGATGAATCAACTGGCGCAACACCTCTCATCACTAACGAACCCCTTCCTCCTCCTCCACGGCGCGACTCCTAGCGCCGCCTCGAGCTCGATCGTCGACGCTCAGGCGAGGGGAGAAGTGCGCCAAATTGGAACTATGCCGATGATTTGCGATGTATGCAAGAGCGCCCTAGCTATTTTCTTCTACGCCGCTGACGAGGCTGCGCTGTGTCGACCTGTGATGAAAAGGTGTGTCTCTCTTCGATTTGTGCGATTGTTACTAAATTTGAGGGATGGGTCTCACTAACCACTCTCTTTAATCAAACAAATAAAAACATACGCAAAAAAACTGATTTGTTATACCAGAAACGCCCCTGGAGGACAATTTCTTTGGTCAGGTGCTATCATTTTTTATTTTTTTAATACTACAGTTCTGTACCTGCCATCTTTTATCTTGTGTCAGGTCTAAATCATGAAATACCACTAATTAAATCACTTGTAGATTGGCAACTAAAGACAGTGAGCAACCGCTAATGCTCAGCTGATTAAGGATAGCATTTGTGCTTGTTTTGATTTGAGTTACAGTTGACAATGTTGTAGGAAAACTCAAAATAGATAATTATTTAGTTTTTGTTTTGGAATGACCTCAAAGGCCAAAACTGAAGCTACTAAAATTATTTTGAGATGATTTGCTTTCTCGGTTATTCAATACTTGGTTGCTAACACTGCATCATGGTTATATTTATGTGATTTTCATTTTCACACCCAATGAAATGTCAACTAATTTACCAGTATGATTCTCCCTGCTTCTTTGCACAATCATCATAATTTTGATTTCAACTAGTACATTGATGTCTCGTAGGTATATTAGTGCTTTGATACCACAACAAAATCATAGTATAATTTATTTCCAAATTAAGTGAAATTTTACTAAAGAAAGCAAATTGATACATCATTCTTTCAGAATAGCACCTGTAAGCCTAGCTCTGTGTTAAATAAACTATAAAACAACACCATTAAACTCATTCAAGAACCACATTATTTCTAAATCCTCATAGCCAAAATTCCCTCAAAGGTAACCCCAGGCCCAAATGCCAGCACTAAATCCCACTCCTCAGCCCCTTCCTTCTTTAGCTCCAATCCATCACATAAAACACCGTGTTACTGCTCACATTACCATAATCCATTCATGCCTGTCTACTGCTTGTCAGTTTATTAGACTTGAGCCCAAGACAACTCTCAAGCTGGTTCAGTATCGCAGGACCACCAGGATGAACAGTCCAGAATAAGTCATTGAATTCCTTCAGTCCTGTCTTGCTGATAAGTCCTTTGCAAAACCCCTCTATGTTCTCCTGAATTATACCTGACAGTGAAGTAATAGCAACAAATTTTGACAAATTTCTACTTAGAAGAATTCGATTTTAGAGGGGAAGCCGTCGGAGACGTGCAGACAGTCGGAGACGAGCAGAGAACTCGATTTTTCTCACGATCGATTTCGCTTTCTTTCTCTTTCTCTCGATCGATCTGGGTTTCTCTCTCTTTTTCTTTCGACAGTACACGCGGAGGAGAGCGGACAATTATAAAATGATTTTTTTTATAAAGAGGTATCGGAGAAGGGAGGGCAGTCGGGGCAAGAGTCGAGAGTGATATTATTCCCATCTCTACTCTAGTCGTTAGATTCTAATCCAACACTCTAAAAGAGAGGGGGCACTCTACCAACCTTTTAAAGGTTGGTAGAGGATACGATTCACTTCTCTCTCGTTCTTTGGGGCCCATTTGATGGCTTTCCTTTCAACCACAATTAACAACTAAAGAGAATGATTTTGGGTTTTATGGTTCCAGACTCATTTTATGGCATGAAAGCAATTAATTTTGTTAATGAAAAGAGAGACATTTAAGTTTTACTGGCATGAAAGACAGTCAATTTCAAACTATATTTTGAAAATTTTGTACCACTTTTGTTTAATATCAGGAGTTGGAAAAATTTGCGGATGAACTGGGAGCTCAAATAGTGTACACAGTGTCAAAGACAAGAGGCCACCTGAGTTCTAGCCTCAACGTGGTCGAGCTCTCTATTGCTATAATTCATGCTTTCAATACCCTAGAAGAAAGATCATTTGGGATGTTAGCCATCAGGTCACAACACTCTTTCTGTGATGCTTTTGGTGCCGGGCATAGTTCCACCAGCGTCTGCTGGCCTTGGTATGTAGATTAATGGGTCTCAACTTCAATATTTATTTTTCATTTTTCCTTACGTGAGCATATATGTATATGGTCTCTGGTATAAAAAAAGGGTATTTATGGGAGTATGAGAATTCATGACTCGACTATTTGATAGATGGTTTGAAGAGGCCCTTTTTGTCATAACACATAGAAATTTTGCTAATTATCAGTCATGTAGCTGTTGAATACTTTTAAGCTTTATTCTCTTATAAAAACTGAATTTTGAATACTATATCCTCAATCCATGAACAAAGATTGTGAAGGAAAAATGGACCATTTAAATTGGAGCCATGTAAGAAAACTAAAAAATGACATTGTCCTAAAATGAGATTGCTGTTGCAAGGGATTTACTAGGAAAAAAGAACCATGTCATAGCACTATAGCAGTGATAGGAGATGAGGCAATGATGGCAGGGTAGGCATATGAGGTGACGAAGAACTCTGTATTTCTCAACTCAAACATGATCATTACTTTAAATGATAACAAGCAGGTCTCTCTACCAACCGCCACCCTGGCCTTGCTACCCCTGTCATGGCCCTAAGCAAGGCTCTCACCAACTTCCTAAAGATGTTTCTAAGGTCGGAGCAAGAGTTGCACAGTTAATTTATCGAGTTTGTTGACAAGTTTGGTGGGAGTAGAAATAAGTGTTTTTTTTTTTCTAAGCACATTTTCTTCAATGGTTATTGATAATTGAGCTTTTTTAAAGATTTGACTGTGCTTTAGTAGTCTATTGCATTGTTTTCTTTAGGATGTATTGGGTCTTTTTTTTTTTAACTGCTTTTAGGTTAGTAATTTGGCAGTTGAATTCCATTTGTAGTCGTGGAAATTTAGAGATAAGCCGATGTTGCAACTAGGGACAGTCAGGTTTTCATTTAGTAATGTAAATGGTGCCAACAATATTATTATTGTTAATTTAGAAATTTATTAATCAAAATTTAGAACGCTGACAATATTATTTTGTACAAGTGACTCATTTGTATTGCTTGATTCCAATTTAGAAAAAAAATGACGATTTTAAATCCCCACCAAAAATATTTGAACAGAAATATATGAATACACATGCGCATAGGATATATGTGTATTTGCAATTTTTGTTCTACAGACTAATAATAAACTATGCGCTCAAACCAATTTGTTTAGAAAGTAAGAGCAATAGCCGCCTCCCCTACACCTAGTTAATGAGTTAATTACAACACTTTATTAATTGACCGCCGTAAATCAGTCCAAAAGAAAAAACTGCTGTATATAAATAGATTAAAAATATTCCCCTTAATTATAATACGTACGGCCTCGCGTACGTATCATATAAATCGCAGCAAGAAACATAATTAATGTGCAAATATTTAAAGAGTTAGCTAATCATTTGCGTTCCGATCACCAAGAAGGCGTGTGGGTCGACCGACCAAAATCGCAGCAAAAAAACATAATTAATGTGCAAATATTTCAATTGTGTGTTTTAAATATTTTCAGAATTTTAAGGGATTTTTAATAAAACTTTTCTTTAATTTATTTATTTGTTTATTTTTTTATAATTTTTAGTAAATATATAACATAAATTAAAAAATCAGAAACAAAAAATATAATATATACATGAAATTTCAAAATAAAATCTGTAAAGAAAAAACTGAAAAAATGCGGTTTAGTTTTTAAAACCGCTAAAAATGAAGTGATATGTATAATAGGCAAAATATATATTCACTGTATACATCTGTCTGTCTTAATTGCGCCAAAAATTTAATCATCGTTTTCAATTTCCTCTCTTAAAATTCGCCAAAACACACTTCTTTCCCTCGCTAGACTCGCCGTTGTAATCTGCTCGCACAGTCGCGCGGGCTTCTGTCGTCGCCGTGGAATCCGAAAGGGCTGTCGCAGGCTTGTCGCGCTTTTAGAGGTTAGTATACCTCTTTCTCCCTCCCCTTCTGCCTCCTCTTCTCCCTCCCCTTCTCTCTCTCTCTAGCCTCCGCCTTCCACCCCCGCCGCCCTCCTCCTCTTCCATATTATTTCTCTCGGTTTCACACCTCCTAATCCCGATTAAGAAGCTTACCTACCAGTATTTGCTTACCATTATTAACAGGCTCTTTCATTATTCCATGAAATAATTATAATTAATCATTTCTCAATTTTAGGCAAGGACAATTAATTAAAAAGCGAGTGGTCCTGATTTTTTGGACGATCTTTCTTCCAACCTTGGTGCGCGCATAGGAGCGTAGTTAATTAAGGCCTTTGAATTGACGATGATGCAAGAAGATACATGTGAGGTATTCTCAAGTTAAAGGATTATTCAAGACCATTGAGATCCGGATAATTCAGGTAAGCTTATGCACTTATGACTCATTTTAATAATATATAAATCATTTGAATTGGATCCTAGTATAATTAAGTTGTAATTCCGATCACCAAGAAGGCGTGTGGGATGACCGACCAAAATCGAAGCAAGGAACATAATTAATGTCGGAATATTTCAATTGTGTGTTATGTCGGGTCTTTCATAGATATTTAATTTATAAATAAGTTGGTAGGCTTGACCTCCAATTTATTTAAAAAAAATTGTGTGTTATGTAATTTTTAATTTTTTAGACTATAATTTTAATAAATTATTCTTAGAGAGTTTTAAAATATTTTTTAATTTAAGGAATTTTGTATAATTTTTTCAAAGTTTCTCTTCAAATTTTATATTTATTTAATTTTTTATAGTTTTTTTAATACATAAATTAATTAAAAAAATCTGAAATAGAACAATAAAAAAGGCAAAATATGATTTATCGAATTTCAAAACAAAAATCCTAAAAAAAAATAAAAAAAAGGCGGTCTGTTTTTGAAAACCGTGAAAAATCTGTTTTTTAAAAAAAATTTCAACCCATTTCCTCCCTCGCTATACTCGCCAAAATTCTCTCCCGTGTAACCCTCCTCGCTAAACTCGCCGTAATTTGCTCGCGCTCCTCTCACCGCCATAATCTGCTCTCTCCTACCTCCTTTCACAGCCGTAATCCACTCGTCCTCTTCTTGATATACGCCGATAGGTTAGTCTTCCTGTCCTCCCTCGCCTTCTCCCTCTCTCCGCCTTCCACCCCGCCGCCCTCCTCCTCCTCCTCCTCCTCCTCCATGTCTTTCTCTCGGTTCCCCACCTGTAGACCCAAACCGTAGACCCGATTCCACCTCCAAACCCGAACCCTAGACCCGTAACTGTTTGATTTTTGTGATGTCAGGTCATTGCAAATTGTTGATTGGCCAAGAAGCCTTCGAAGTACTGGTTTGTAATACTTCTTGTTTCCTAATATATTTTGGGCTGATTGCAATTTCTAATTTTAAATAAATATTAACTTTGACATGGATCAGGGAGATTGTATAAATTAGAGTAAAGCTAATATGAGCTTGAGCCGTTCAAGCTTGGGACCATTGATCAAATGATGATTTGGTACCATGGATCTTGTTCTTAATTTACTTCATGATCAAGAGTTTACATTATAAATAACAAAGAAGTAATATTTGTGGCTGAAGTGAAAATTTGTGGTTGTACAAAAGTGATTTATAAAGTTAATATAATTTATATCTTGAACTATGTTTCAGAGCTATGTAAAGACAGCATGAAACATAATTTGATTATTATCTCCCAGGTCTCGACACACAAGATTTGGATCGTCGATTCTCTCAATCCTGACAAAGTTGATTTGAAAATTATTGGGGCGTACAATATGTAAGTTTCATTCTATCTCAACACATGCAATTTTAAGCTTAACTGTTGTCAAAAAGAAATTTTAATTGTTGTTTTCTTGGGTCAGTTCCAGTAAGCTTTATGTTATTTTTAATCCAGTTATAACGATTTAGTGAGGTAATCTTGTAAGAAGGTTAATTAGTAGAACCTAACAATTATATATTCTTATTGGAAGTTCTTATTTATGAACCAACTTAGGGACCTAAAGATAAGGATCTATTATCTATATTAAATTTCAAGTTAATTCACCTTTATATGTAACACACACACCCAACAATATTTCTTTCCTAAAAAAATAATTTTTTTAAATTTTTATCACGGGTTTATTTGCATATTAAGTGTTGAATTCCAACCGACCACACCATTAGTGGTTGTTTTGAATGTATGCATCTTTGTGTGATACAATATTATTGGAGTTCAGATGTATATCTATTATTCAAATTCTTCTGACTTTATATATTATTGTTGCAGCGCTTTATTGAAATTTCAAAAGACTAAGTTCAATGTGGTGAATGTTCTGGTACACAACTTAATTGCTCTAATTGTTTCATGTAATTTGTCAATGTTTGGATTTATCATGAAAAGTAACAATTTCATTTTTACTTGTAGGGTCCAGATCAGCCAAACTTTGATGATTGTGGTTATTACACAATGACATCGATATGCAAATATACTGAAATGGTACATGAGTAGGGGAGAGTTTCCATCGGTATGTAATATTTGTTTTAATTATGTTTGATAATTAGTTATTAGTTGGTTTAAATCAGTGCTATACTATATATAACAATTAGTTGAAGGTATATGTCAAGTGGTGGAATTGTTTTTGCTTTATAGTTGAAAGGAATCATTAAAATCCAGAACCATCCCTATATCCGATTATATAGTTTTTTTTTTTGGTTTAGATATATATGCAAACTTTGCAATAAACATTGCATAAGGTCAATTTTTGGTGGGTGTTATTGTTAAACAGGGATTAAACTAGGTTGGGGTCAGTGTGTGGCAATTGATCATTGTGTAGTTAGCATCTCTACGGCCATTTGCGTGGCAATCAAAAGCAGCGTCAATGAAGGGGCAAGAGCCAGGGAGATAACTCGGCAAAGAATCATCCAAGACCCACATTATTCCATAAAAAAGATCAACACACGACTGGACATCTCTGTTTCTTTCCTCTTGAATTCCATCTTCTCCATTCTCAGTTGCATCGAGAGGATCGCTCTGAGGAGCAGACAAAGTAGGGATGCCAGACGAGTCGTAGAAGGAAATGACGAGTTGAGGGTTGAATATGACTGGAGGGAGCGTAGGTGGTGCGCGACTAGAGAAGGTGAGGAAGAAGAAAAGGAGAGTGACTGAGAGAGTGGTAATGGCAGCGAAGGAGGAGGCACTTCTCTTGGGAGGTTCTTGAAAACAGCCATCTTTGCTTTTGTTTGGTTTAAGTGAGTACTCATTTTGTGAAAATTAATTGAACTTGGTCTCTTATAATTTCCGAATGTGTATTTGGATTTATGTGAATTTTTGTGAATTTATGCAATTTTCAATTTAATTATTTATGGCGATTTGATTTTCTGATATATTATGTGAATTTATGGCTAGCAAATATATGTGATTGGGTATAGCCACCGAAATGAAAAAAAAATATATCATTATGTCTTCTACGGCGGTTTTCTAGATATATATTTAAGCTGTAAATATTTTTTTTACAACTTCTTTTAACAAATAACAGCCGTAAAAAATAGTTTTTTACGGCGCCTAATTGTTAAAAGGCGTTGTGCAAAATAAAAAATCTGACGCGCGGCTTTTCAAAATCGTGGACAATTACGGCGGTGAATAATTGTTTTTAGCGGCACCCCCCATTTACAGCACCATGTGAGCGGCGTAAAAAACTCCTTAAAAACCGCCGTAAAAAAATTTTTCTGCCGTAGTGAGATGAATCATATGTCATTTGAAGTTAAAATTAAGAACGAATATAATTAATGACGATTGAAGCTTTATATAAATTTCAGCCCACCAACTTTTTTTTTATAATTATAATAATAAAAGAGGAGCGTTCCACTGTCACAGGGTTTTGGTGACACAAGTTGTCACAACTTTATATTTTATCAATATTTTAAAATTTTAAAATTCAAACGTCAATTCCAAACCGTTGATTTTGTTCTATTTAACGAACGATGCGTTTCTATATAAATTTTATAAAATTTGGAGTCAGTTTGATACTCGATCAACAGATCAAATGACGAACGTATTAGAATTAATCTGTCATAATTAACTAGATTCGTTCATTTGTTGACCAATTGATCGAGTATCAAACTAACTCCAAATTTTATAAAACTTATATAAAAACGCATCGTTCGTTAAATTGAACAAGATCAACGGTTTGAATTTGACGTTTAAATTTTAAAATTTTTTAAATACTGATAAAATATAAAATTGTGACAACTTGTGGTAAAAAAACATGTGGCAACGCTGCTCATAATAAAATGTCAGAAATCAAAAACACTATCTAATACATAATTTACTTCACACTTCGCAGTATACTAGTAAGGAAGCGTGTACCGATGTATGGTACGGTAATTAACACATGTACACCTTAACAATTTTATTTATCGAAAGAATAAACATATAATTATTATATATGGAGCAATTTGGATCGTTTAGGAATAAGAGAAATAGTCTCTTCTTAGGTGAAAATTTATTTCTAATCATCCAAACTCTTCACAAAGTTACACACTTTCCAATATTTTCCGTCTAAGAATAGACTATTCCTCTTATTCCTAAGCGATCCAAATGACCCCTATCATCAAAAAGTTAATTGTTCACGGTTAATATTCAGAAAAATCAACTGAAGGTCCGAAAAAAGGCTTCAGTATCGATTATTAAAAATTTATACGTCGTATCGAAAAAAGGTAAAGCACGGTACAATTCACAGTTAATTCCCTTATACAGAAAGAACAGGGCGTTTGGATCGTACAAGAATAAAAACAAAATTAGTTATTCGGAATAAAAAAAAATATTAATTCTAAATAATCAAGAATAAGGGTTTTGGAGTCTAGATAGTTATTTCCAGGTGGTTCAAATTTTTAGAATAAAATTTTATTTCTAATATGTTTCGATCATCTTCTTAATTCGGATTAAAAAAATTGTTGAGATCACATTTAATTTCCAATTAGATGATCCAAACACATCGGGTGCATTTTAGGTTGTTTAAGAATAAAATTAAGATTAGTTATTCGGAGTATAAAATATTATTCTTAAACGATCAAAAATAAGATTTTGGGGATCTACAACGTTTTATTTAAGTGATCCAACATCTGGATTAAATATTTGCTCCTAAAGTGTTTGAATCATCTTCTTATTAACTTCTTCGGACCAGTTTTTAATCAAGATTAAAAAGATGATCCAAGTATTCTAGAAATAAAATTTAATGCATATGTTGAACCACTTAAAAATAACATTGTAGATACCAAAAAAATATATAATTTGATCGTTTAGGAATTTATTTTTTTTACTTCAAATAAATATTCTTAATTTTATTCTTAGATGATCCAAACACTTCTCTAAGAATCAAAGTTTGTTTCCTAGTTTGAACTACTTAAAAATAACTCTCTTCATAAAAAAAAAAACTTTATTATTGATAGTTTAGAATTAATATTTTTTACTAATTTTATTTTTATTCATATACAATCCAAACACCCCGATTATTAAAAAAAAAGGCTAACATTATAGGTTTCATTTTCATAAAAATAAAAGGCGTCTTCTCTAGGCTTCAAAGTTCCAACTATATAAACTTGTTTCCTTTATATTTGATCGTTTAGAATTAATATTTTTTACTAATTCCATTTTTATTCTTATACGATCCAAACACCGATTATATAAAAAGAAAAAAAAAGGCTAGCATTATAGGTTTCATTTTCATGAAATGAAAGGCGTCTTCTCTAGGCTTCAAAGTTCAGACTATATATAAACTCGTTTTCTTTATTCACAAAGGGACCGTTTGGATCGCTTAGAAATAAAAGGAATAGTCTATTTCTAGGCGTAAAATATTGGGAAGTGTGTAAATTTGTGAAGAATTTGGATGATTGGAAATAAATTTTTGTCTAGAAATAAATTATTCCTCTTATTCCTATGCGATCCAAACGGTCCCAAAAAGAATCGTTTCCTACGGGAGAAAGTTAAGGAAAAAAAATATAAACTTGTTTACGGGTTTGATTTTATTTTTATAACTTTTTAGAACTTAAATTTTGTGAAGAGTTTGGATGATTAGGAATAAATTTCTGTCTAGAAGAAATAAGTTATTCCTTTTATTCATAAGCGATTCAAACGGCTCAAAAAAAATCGTTTCCAACGGGAGAAAGTTCAGGAAAAAAATATAAACTTGTGTACGGGTTTGATTTTATTTTTATAACTTTTTAGAACTTAAACTTTGGATTTAAAAGAAGAATATAGAAATTATGAAGTTTTTTTTAAAACCTTATAAAGTAATCTTTTCTTCTTGAAGAAGTATATATAAATTAAAAGTTACTCCTGTCAAAAAAATAGGGTGTGTTTGGATGAGTATGGAATAAGGAATAAGAATAAGAAATTTTGGTATGCGTGCTTATCCAAATTTCTTATTCTTATACCATGGTTTTGTTAGTATAGGAATAAGAGTCTAAATTTTTTATTCTTGTGTTGTTTGGGTTGCACAAAAATAAAAATAAACACGCATATCGAAATTTTTTATTCTTATTTCTTATTTCATGCTCATCCAAACACACCCGTAAATAATAAGTTGCTCAGAGGGCTTTCGGCGGATAGTACAATGATGCGACAACACATATGCGCCAATAAATAAATACAAGATACGTCGATGTACCTGATCGACATTCGAAATGACTCGTGTTATTTTATCTGTATCTCGCGTTGCTTCCCGAGGTGTGGTACGGATCCTAGTCTAAAGCTACGGGCTAAATCAAAAAACAAAAAGACTTGGTAGTTTGTACGAAGTTTCAGATCTTTTACTTTAATTTGCTTTCCACAAAATAGAGGCAAGGCTGCCAAGGCATCCACCCATGTAGTGGGGCCCGCTGTCAAAAATTTTCAGTTTCATTGTATCAGTCGGTACAATCTAAAGAGAGCAGCGATTTAAGTACAGACTCAAATCAGGTGTCGCGCGACACTTAGTGTAGCGAGACATTCTGACCGTCTGATCAAAATCTAATGAATAAGAAAGTTCTGTGCATATAATCCAGATTGATAGACTCGTAAAAAATAAACCGTCCGATTAAGATCAGACGGCTCTGAATGCGCTACACCAAGTGTAGCGCGCTAGCGGAATCAGATTTAGTACGGGTATACAAAAAATGTGAAGTGGAGCAACCATCATACTTTGTTGCATAAAAGATCCTTCAAGACTTACGAGTTAAGAATGATAACTATTGGCTGTTGTGGAAAGATCAACACACGATAAGTATCTTTTTCTTTCGAGTATAATTAGTAATTACTTTTGGTTGAAGGAGTCATCTGTTTTTCTTTTTTTTTTTACAAAAAAAAATGAATAAGATGATCAGGTTTACCTACGTGCATATGATTAAGTAATCAGCAAATATCTCATTTATTGAACCTTGGGGCCGTTTGGATCCCATGGAGATTTTGAGGAATTTCATCTTCCTACCATAAATTTATTATAAACAATCCAAACTCTTTACAAAATTACACACTTCCCAATAAATTTATTCCTAGGAATTACAACTTTCCCAAATTCCCCAACTTCCTAAGCGATCCAAACGGCCCCCTTGTATATATGCACTGCCGGGTCAACTAATCCCTGATGCCTTTTATGCACAAGTTATTAATATCCTGAAATAAGTAAGAGACATTAATCTTTGAAAGCTTCACAAAAATGAGTTCACTCATTATTTATTCCATGCAAAAATATGTCATATACACTTTCGTTCGAGAAGTGGAAAGAAAGATCAACATCTTGATCTAGCTAGTAATATTTGGTAATAATGGTAAACTTTTTTGGAAGTAAAAAAAAAAACTGAATTCCAACATTTTCCCTTGACCTATATACATAACAACACATTGCTTATATATTTTTGGAAATTGATTACAGTCATCGTACTCTGTGCCATCGCTACTCACCCAGCCCATATTTTTGTTCATTTTGATATTATAAATGTTCACTTTATTAGATACAAATGTTCACTTTGTAGTAGAATTGTTCACTATTTTATAAGTGTTCGCTATGTTTACTATGTTCATTTTATTTTTTTATTTTTGCTAAAAAGTTCAGTTAGTTGAGTACAAATGTTCTATTAATTGAGTATAAATATTCAGTTAGTTGCAACAGAAAATATAAATGTTATGAGCAAACATGTTTATTTTATTAAGTATAAATGTTTAGTTTAGTAAATACTAATGTTCTGTTTAATAAGTACAAATGTTCAGTTATTTAAATATAAATGTTCAGTTAGTTGCAATAGAAATATAACTGTTATAAGAAGAAAAAAAACCAAGCGAAGGGGTCACGTAAAATTTCTTTCCGATCCGATCCGGTTAGTTTAGTAAATTTTTTTCGGACAAAAAACACATGAAAAAATTAAAAGTGGAAATGAACCGATCCAGTTCAAATTAAATTTTTTCCGATTCTACTCCTGCCTCCTAGCGCACCTCTTGACCCACGGGCGACTCTGATTCTAGCGCGATTCTGATGCATTTAATTGAACATTTGAATATACAACAACGATGACTGAAATGGTTTATTTAGCGATGAAAGTTATAATAGCCGTATATTTTCTATCCCTATAAGCAACAAATCCTAGCAAAAACCTTTCAATCATTTACCAATTGCTAAAATGATCGCTATTCCCTGGTATGGCAAATATTATAAGCACGAAATGTTTTGACAAATTCCTTTCTGCTCTCATTATCGGAAAAATTAAAAAAAAAATTGAACATAAAATTAAAAATTATTATTTTAATATTAAATAAAGTATTAATTAAAAAAATATAAAATTTCATTTAGTTATTAGTATTTAAGTTAATTTTGTTGAAATTATGTATATATAATTGTAGGAAGATGTTAATTGTAGAAAGATGTTATTCCTAGGAAGAAAATATAATTGTAGAAAGATATTATTAGTATTTAATAAGAAACTATTTTTCCTATTCCTTTCCCATCCAAACGGAGCCTTAATGAATTTGTCGCTCCTCTTTATTGATATTCTGACAAGTCATGGGTACAATTTTGACTAACCACACTGTTCTCGTGCAGCAAATCTATATATCCTTTTACGAAATATGTGTTAGACGTAAAATATTAATTCATAATAATATTTCTTAATTATCATCAATTAACTTCAAAGATCACGTAGTTTATATAAAATTTAAAAAATCATAAATTAGAACTCATAACTTTAAAGAGAAGACATGACATGAGACAAAATATGTGATCTTCTTCAATTTCACTTTCATCCAAATGATGACTGAATAATGTCTTTAGGGCTGCAAAACGGTCGAAACGATGACGAAATTAGGATATTTCGTTTAACAGTTTCGTTTCGTTGACGAAACAGAATTTTAGTTTCATTGATCGTTTCGTCCGGATGAAACGATTGAAATGGACGAAATTTTCGTAATTTACACATGGACGAAACCGTTTCATTGTTTCGTTAACCGTTTCATCCAACCAAACGAAACCGTTTTGTTGTTTCGTTTACCGTTTCGTCCGGTTAAAACGGTTTTCGTTTTCAGCCCTAAACGTCTTTACTCACTTTTGTCTCTTTTCTTAATTAGACGAAGTTAAGTGGAAAAGGTGCTTTCTAATGAGAGAGATAAGTAATTATAATTAAGGTAATTGAAGGTATCAAATAGTCGAATGAATCTAGTCCATTGATTTTCTATCAAAATCAATACACCTTTTAATTAAAATTAATAAATGTATCTAGTTCAAGGCCATATTAAATTATAACAATATGAACTGACATTTTGATGAATTGGCCCAAATATTTAATTGTAGCAAGATGATAGAGTATTTTGAATATTAGCTACTCCATCGTTTAGACAATGTTTAAACTAAAAGTATGAACCATTGGATGAAAAAAGAAAATGAATAAAAAAATGTTTGGTCTTTGTTGCAAGACAAAACATGTTTGTTAATTTACAAGACTCTGAAGGTTCCCTAATTATGAAAGTAAAAAATAATTTCTCTAATGTGTAAACTAAGATTCTGTGCATCACTGGTATGACCACCATCTTGATGCAATGCTTATCGGAATTACTTAGGACCATCCCAGAGATTATATCATCTCCATCATCCCCGATTTTCAGAAAGAGAAAATCTGTGACTCTCCTTCCGCGTACGTTGTGTCTCCCCTCTCCCGCGTGAACTAATCTCTTTTCCCTCTCGCGTACACTGTCCTCCATCCTCCCTCTCACGTACGCTGCCCCCCCCCCTCCCCCCTCATCCCTCTCACAGACGTTGTCCCCCCACACTCCCTCTGCCCCTCCTACACACTTCATAACTGTTGAAGTCAATATAATTAACTATTGAAGTTAACTCTCTTGCCAAGAATTTCATAATTCGGAAATCAAACTACACGCCACGAACATCCTCTATGTACTGTTGAAGTTAATATGTTATATATGTAACTGCTGAAGTTAATATATATAATTGTTGAAATTAATATATATAACTGTTGAAGTTATATGCGTAATTGTTAAAATTATATATGTAGTTATTGAAGTTATATATGTAACTGTTGCAGTTAATATATATAACTGTTGAAGTTATATATGTAGCTATTGAAGTTATATATGTAACTGTTATATAATATGTTATATATGTAACTGTTGAATTTAATATATATAACTGTTGAAGTTAATATATATAATTGTTGAATTTGACATATTTAAATGTTGAAGGTAATATCTGAAGTGAGCATATTTAAATTGTTGAAGTTGGCATATATATTAACTTCAACAATTATATATATTAACTTCAACATTTAAATATGTTAACCTCAACAATTAGAATGATTTGGGGGAGGGTGGGGATTGGGGAGCGTACGCAGGAGGGTGGGAGGGAGGAGGGGGGCGAGCGTACACGCGCGGGAGAGGAGAGCGAAAAAGAATGAGTATTGAATTTCCGTATTTAGAAAACGCATAAATAATTGTTTTCTAAAATAAAAAACGCGTGAGGATGATGGAAATGACAAATATCGGGGATGATCCTTATCACCCCCGAATGCCTATACTCAATTAGAGTCCTAAAAAAACGCAGTTATAATTCTTCAATCTCTTCATGTACTAATAGAAACAGACTAGTTTCTACCCTGAATGCACACGATACATCCTTGTCATTTGCTCCGTTATTTCAGCACTGTATTTTTAACCCTTTTTTTTCCCATTTGCTCCATTTACTTATACTTGAATCGTGAAGGATTAAATCTACCATAAAATTACTCAAATTAACCCTGCCTATCTTCAACAGTTATTGTTTTAATTAAATCCTTCCATTCATTGTCAACATATTATTAAATCTTAATTTTTTTTCCCCTTTTTTGTGTACTGCGTCTGCATCCTCACCGAAAATAAAAATTCCAGTAAATTTTTTGAGTTGATTTTTTGTTTTCTTCCGGAAAGGTCGCTTCATGACTCGTGAGAAAAGAGACGCTAGAAAGTTGGAAACCCAAATTTCTGTGGCCCGTTTGGATGGGCCGGAATTTATAATTTTGAAAATTTTATATACCAAATTTATTATAAATAATTCAAATTCTTCATAAAATTACATATTTTTCAATAAATTTATTTTTAGAAATTACAAATTTTGCAAAATCCTAAGCGATCTAAACGGCCTTATTTACGGGGCTTTTTGGTAATGCAGGCCAGCTAGATACTTTTCCGTGAGATGGCAGAGTTCTAGGAGCCTACTTTTGACAACATTTCAGTAACTCGGACCATTTGTTTAGAAGATAAATAAGTTTTACATATTATACATAAATAACAATAACAAGATGTTCTTATATATATGTGGCGTAACAAAATAACATGGCAATAGTTATTTGAGTAAGATAGTAGTGCAATGTTGATATTATTACTTTAATTGAATAAGATAAGAAGATTGGTTATCCTTTCTACAAGAAGTGAGTATGTAACGGCAGCCATATAAAAAAGTGAGTATGTAAAGTTCTAAAGAAAAATAAATAAAATATGATGACATAGAGTATATAAAAGAAAGAGTCGGATACCAAACACCATAATTTTTGTTGTTGATATAATTCGGCCTTTAATATAATGATATTAGGATCTTCTAACAATAGATATAATTTGGGTTCTCAAAAAATTAAAAGATATAATTTGATCCTTGTATAAATTTCACAACAAAGTAGTCATAGAAATTATTGAATAAAAGTACAAAACATATATCATACTTTTTGTTACTTTAATATTTTTATTAAATGTAGATATTGAAATTGTTCTAATACCAGATTAAATTTGATCCTTATATATACGTGCACATCCTACTGATCCAAAGAGTACATATCATTATTTAAAAAAAAATTAAATAAGATTAAGAACATAAAATGGCCACATCAACAGCAGCACGAAACAATGTGGGCGACTTGACAATAAATTCCAAATTATTTTAATTTAATTATAATGGAAAGACAATTTTTTTGTGTGTAATATTTCAAAGCCAGTTAAATTCGGACCATTAACCGCTAAGGACTAATGGAGTATATGTTTATCCATCTTCAGCATACGTGTCACGGCACCCAGCGGAATGCACCACCGCTGTAATTTTTCACTGTTTCAGTAATATTCGTCGGTCTGACTATCGGTAATTCGGTATACGTTCGACACGTTTACATCGATCTGTACAGCAAATATCTCTATGGAATTGCGATTTGCGGGTTAAATTGAGGTGCTACAACCGATCCGCTAACTCCTCGAGTAGTGGGCCAGCCTTCTCAGCGGACACGTCGCATGTACTGAACAACGTGTCAATGCCTCAAATGATCTGAAGTTCTTGTTTCCATAACCATGTAGCCCTCAGTGTTGCTCATATATGGCCCTTTATGTTTTACCAAATTGCCAACATTTCTAAGCGCCACAACAAATTATAAAGAAAGAAGGGACACGTGTCTTTCCATCAGCCTCCCAATACCGCAGACCAACACTTGTCACAAACACCGTGCGGAAAAGTGTAATGGTGTAGTAGTCTCAGTCCACACAAATACAAAAAAGAATAAAAGCATCAGCTTTAGGTGCCAGCAAAAACAATCGAAACCATCCATCTAAATCGGGCGGCCATCATTTATCGGTAGGTACTGTTCACCGGACTGACGTCACACCGCCCCTTTTGCATTCCCTCAAGGCCTCAACGGCTATAAAGTATATAAAATTATAAATCCACACTCTAGTCGCCGTTCTTGTTCTACCATACCATACAACCAAAACTAATTAAGAGCAATCTACCAAATCAAAACTTACCATGGCGTCAAACAATGCTCTTGCATCATCCTATAATAACAATATCCGTCCCCTCCTTGATGCAGTCGATCGACTGCGCAACCTCAAAGTCACTGAAGAAGGCATCCAGCTCCCGACCATTGTTGTAGTTGGCGATCAATCGAGCGGCAAGTCGAGTGTCCTCGAGTCTCTTGCTGGCATCAGCCTGCCTAGGGGCCAAGGCATATGCACTCGTGTCCCCCTTATTATGCGTCTACAAGGCGATTCTAGCTCCACCAAGCCGTCAATGCATCTTGAATATGGAGGTAAAACTGTGCCAACAAGTGAAGATGAGATCACATCAGCAATAAGTACTGCGACTACTGAGATGGCCGGGGCTGGAAAAGGCATCTCTTGCAGGCCAATCACTCTTGTTGTCATGAAGAAATCTGTTCCCGATTTAACATTGATCGATCTTCCTGGGATCACCCGGGTACCTGTGAAGGGACAGCCGCCTGACATATACGAGCAAATCTCCAAGATCATCATGGAGTATATTGCACCCAAAGAAAGCATAATTTTGAACGTGCTGTCTGCTACAGTGGACTTTTCGACATGCGAATCAATTCGAATGTCTCGACAAGTTGACCAACTCGGTGAGAGGACCTTAGCTGTGGTTACAAAGTCTGATAAGGCTCCTGAGGGTCTGCTTGAGAAGGTGACGGTTGACGATGTGCACATTGGCCTCGGCTATGTCTGTGTAAGAAATAGGATTGGAAACGAGACATACAAGCAGGCTCGGGTTGAAGAAGAGAAGCTCTTCAAGTCGCATCCTTTGTTATCACGACTTGACAAGTCAATGACCGGAATCCCGGCTCTTGCCGAGCGGCTCACTCAAATCCAGGCATCAACAATTGCCAAATGCTTGCCAGACATTGTTAAAAAGATTGATGACAAGCTTGACCTGAGCATGTCTAAGCTAAACAGCATGCCTCGGAACTTGTCAACTATGTCTGATGCACTGAAGGTACTCGTTCGTATCATAAAATTGGTGAGGGAGTCTCTGGAGAATCTGCTCATAAGAGGTGAGTTTGAAGAGTTCCCTGAAGATAATAGCCTCCATGGCACTGCTCGCATTGCCGAGATGCTTTACAAGTACCTTTCAGCACTTCCTGAAAAGTGCCCAACCACAGAGAAGCAGTTCTTGATGGAAGAAGTACAGGTAATTCAAGAGGCCAAAGCAATTAGGCTTCCAAACTTCCTACCTAGATCTGCTTTTCTTATTCTGCTGAAGAATAAAATTAACACCATATCACACATGCCGCTTGAGTTGGTTCAGACTGTTTGGGCATATGTCGAAAAAATCACCATACAAATGATGCTAAGGCACTGTGACAACTATCCACAACTCAAATCGGCAAGCCAGAGGGCGATACAGGGTCTGATTGATAAAATGCGAGATCGTTCTTGCAAGTTCGTCAAAGAGTTGATAGGAATGGAACTCGTCTTAGATTACACGTCAAGCCCGGATTATATGAATAGGTGGCTGGAGCTGATGAAAGAAGAGCAACAGTTCATGCAAGCAATTAAGGACAGCAAGTCAACCGTGATCTCACTAAGTACCATTCCTCGTATGGTGGAGATCGGCCACAGCAAGCCAATTTCGGTCGTACTAAAGGCCTTCGGTATGGTACAGGTCGGCCATCTCAGATCCCATGTGGACGTAGCAAAGGACGCTTTCGATATAAGGATGAGGCTCACGGCATATTGGAAGACTATTGTGGTGAGGCTTGTAGATGGTGTTGCACTTCATATCTTGCATGCCGTCAAATGCCTTGTGGAGGATGAGCTTGAGGCCGAGCTCATTAATGAATTGATTGGGGAAAATAAGGCTGGACTTGAGAGGATGATGGAGGAGTCACCAGCCACTGCTGCCAAACGGGCCCGCCTGAAGAAGAGTGTGGAGCTTCTCAAACAATCCAAGGATGTAGTTGCCAGTATAATTAATCGTATTGTTGCAGATGGTGATATATAACGTGTGAATTGGGTGGTTTTGGACTGTGGTAAATCTAATCTTGTTTTGGTTACTGAATCTGTTTACTTTTGGTTGACTTAATCTGTTTACTTTTGGTCTGTTGGGTTGGTTGGGTCTTTTACTCTTTTGTAATTAGCTAGTAGATGTTGTGCACTGGGGATGTGCAGCTCAGGGCTTGATCCAGTTAGCTATGTGTGCTCTTTTGAACTTGTTATGATGTTATCTATGAACATGTTATCTGAGGGTTTATGTTAATTATGTATATAGTAATTATTTTGGTATTTTTTTTCTCTTTCATGATTGCTATTGTTTGTCAGTTGTACCCTTTTGGGCTTAAGAATTATCATATTGTGGTTTCTTATGGAGTTAACTCTGCTTCAAGAATTACTCCGATGCTTTTCAGATTATTATTTTCATCTTGTGATCTTTCAGTTCATATCATAGATAAACCAGTCAAAATGCTTTTCCCAGATGATAATAGAAATTTATATCCATGATCTTTCAGTAAACTTATCTTGTTATAACGTTTTAGACTCTCTTGAATTGAACATGAGTGCAATTGTCCTCTTTTTCACCAAAAAGAAATGTATGATTGTCCCAACCTTTCTTTCCGAGAGATTCCCATTGTCCAAATACATGTAGGATGTAAAGATTTGCGAAGTATTGGGAAATCCTTACAAAAAATATTACAGAATTATATTTACTATTTTAAATAATTGAACACAAATTTGTACAATCCCACGAGGGCAACAAAGGATTATGTGCCAATTGCACGTGTCAGATTAAAATATTGAATATGCATTACATTACACACTTAAATCACGACCCAACTAATTGGGAAACCACTTAAACCATGTTCCCATCTCGTGTACCCAAAAAAGTTTATTTTGCACGTACGAAAGAATGTAGACAAAAATGGTAATTAAATTGTTGTGGAATATGTTAAATGAGTTTCTATAACTATACAGCTGTTAAGCCTTGAGGAAAAAGTGGGACCTCAGAGCTGCCAGGGTAAATATATTTGTGACAGGCGTACAATACTGCTTCATGAAATCCTGATGGATTGTCTATGAACACATAATGCCCAGCCTGCATAAGATTTACAAGTTAGATTTAGTTCAGAGATGAAAGAACAATCAGAAAACTTCTGTAAGTAAACATAAGGAAAATCAGCACGCAATATGTATATATATCAATATAAAAAGGGAATATTGTAGTAGATCTTATATCCTATGCTAGTTGACTACTGGCCAGATCGCACTTTGATCGATCCTCTCAGACCTTGTTTTTTGCTTGGATTTATTCAGTTATTGATGGTTAATTGCATAAGCAGAATCTAAATCTAAGTTAACCTAAAACCTAATTCCAGTGCCAATGGTTCTCTGTGCTACCAAATATTCCTCTAAGACCTAAAATTTCATAAATTGATGCAGACTGCACACATTGATCTGTGTTCATGGGTAACATGGAGAGACAGCGCACCTGAGGTACTCTAATAATTTCGCATGGTACTTTCATTTCCTTACGAGCTAGTTCTGCACCTCGATAATTCATCCAATCCTCATACCCATATATAAAGGTAGTTGGCACCTTCCACTCAGAAGCACTGCAAATAAAAAGGTGATTCGTTTAAGTATTCTTAGAGAAAGTTGCATTTAGATTGTCTAAACGGAGACATTTAAGGAGCTTTCCTACACAAAGTTGAAAATAAGCAACAGACCTTTCAAGAAGAGGTTTTCTTGCAAAGGCCCCAAAGGAGAATATATATTTCAAGCACAGCTCCCCACTAGCTTTGGCTGCCAATGTATGATAGAAGTATTCTGCACAAATTAATAAAATAAAGATTTTTCAACTTGATCTGGATCATAACGGTTAAATACTTCAACAATGCAAAAAAAAAAAAAAAAAAAAAAAAACTGAACTAATTCAAAGTACCAGTAAGCAATTTTGATTCCTCTTCGGTCAAGGGATCCCCCTGAGAGTATGAACCGAATCTATTACCAGTATACTTTTGCACAATATTACGCCCCCATGGGCCCAGCCCTCTGTATTGACAAGACAAAATGAAATGGAATGTCAGACTCCTGATATATACAAGTAGTTATGCATTTAATCTAACATGACATGTCTCTGATTTGATTAGCTCTGTCCTAAACCAAAACAATATGGAGGGAGCCTCATAAAGAAATCAAATTGAGAAAAACTGAAATTAAATTCAAACATGTAATACAATTTGATTAGAAATAATAAGCATGCAAGAACCAAAGAGTCCAAAAAACACCAAAAAGAACACATATCTGACACCATGTTGTAATGAGCACATATAATACCACAATGCCAACACCCTCAACTAATCAAATAATAACAAGCACCATCTAGTGTGCCAAGAAAGCCAAAACTACAACTATTAAAAAGACTGTGTTTACCTTATGAGCTTCTGAGGGGTGAAATTAGATTCCCAAAAATGGTTTGCGACAGCACCTTTCCATGATGATTTAAATTTTGCAAACTGCTCTGAGCTGTGCTCTGACTCATTTGTGAAGCCAGCAGGACCAGCCAGAATCAAATGTTTGACATGCTCAGGATGCTGCCAAAAAGGGGGAAAAAAACGCACGATCAGTATCCGCTGCAAATCAGACAAAAGCATAAATTTTTACTTAAATCTTAACGTAACCACCTAACCTCACACCGTTTATAAAAGAAGAAATATATCATCTTCCTTCAAATTTTCTTTAATGACCCCCCACCTCCCACCCCAAAACCAAAAAAATAAATAAATAAATCGAAAAATGTTATTTGCAATAATTAGGAGGACAGTCTGGTCAGTTAGAAATAGCATAGAAAGAGGAGTTTTCCAAGTATATGAGTAACTTGAGGATATGCAGGGACATACATGAGTATATTGCAAATCACACTTCCATTGCATAAACTAATAAAAAGGAATTTACCTTAAGTGCATATTTTGATGCCACATAACCACCAAATGAGTGGCCAAGCAAAATGAAATTAGTTAGATTCTTAGCTTTGCGCCATTCTTCAAAAGAATCAATGAACCATGCCTCAGTTTCTGCACCGATTAAAAAAATACTAAATAGTCATTTAATTCACTGAATCAGTGAATTATAAACATCTTATACAGAAGATTGATCTCAAAAAAATCAAGTTTCATTAACAAACCTTCTGTACTTTTACAAGTGAAGTCAGGTCGACTTGAACCACCCCATCTGAAATAGAAAAACATAGTCATGTAAATAAAACATCAGAGTAGCATAGTTTTACATCTATACTGAACCAACAAATTGAATTACAGGGATACTAATACCATATTGGGTAACAGTTGGACCAATTTTACCCTTTTTGATCCATTATTTTAATTCCCTATTAATGAAGGCAATCCTCATAATGTGGTAATGTAATAAACCATATATATAACAATGCCAATTACCCAAGAAGATCAATGGCAATGACTCGAAATTTACTAGCAAGCGTACGAAAGTTCCTAAAAAAGAAACCCTGAGAGGCACCATAGCCATGAATTAATACTATTGTAGGAGAGTCTTCACTGCTATCGAAAGTGACAGTGTTTATATAACGCGGTTCATTGCTAGATGATCTGAACCACTTAATCTTCGACCCTGGAGGACCGGATCCAATATTGACCTGCTCAGTTTTATACCCAGTTCTGCAATGAACAAAATTGCATTTCAGAAATAAACAAGAATAGAGGCTTATGTTTAGTACTTCAAAACTCCAATTAGTTTGCTATACCATTAATTGAAGTTTCAAATAATGCAAATTAGAGCCAGAATACTAAGCTTGGTTTCCACATATGAACTTATTCAAGCAAAATTTAACTGTTATTACCATCCTTTTGCTTATGAAAGTGGATATATGCACAAATTTATATCAATCAAGCTCAATAGACACAATTCGCTGGGAAATTAACTAGTCTCAACATAAATAACCGAATTGGTACTTCTGAAGACAGTTTATTTGTACCGATTTTGATAAATAAATAAAATTACAATTAGTACTGTCACTTCCCAAAAGCTGTTTCAACAATTCAACTATGATGGAGAGAATAAGAATACCAAGAGAAAAAGGTTAAAGGACACAATAATTCTATACAAAATTGAGTTGAGACAACTCACTTGGCAAGAGAAAGGAGGCGTTTCTCGGCGGCGATGATGTGGTCGGTGGAAGTTGGGACCCACTTCAGGCGCCGAGACGGCGTGTTGGGCTCTTGCTTCGTCGTCGACTGATCGCTCATTTCTCTTCTTTGAGTTGTTCGCGTTTCACTTTCATCTTTGGTTGGATTTTATAGTTTGGTTGCATCTTGCAATGCCTTTCTTAGTTTCTTTCTGGCGCACTGGCGCGTTTATTCCAAGTCAGAGAAGGGGTCATCGTTCTTTCTTTGAACCGGGTCTTCTATCAAGGATCATACACTGACAGGTGGGCCCGCAGAGTTCATTCTTCCTTTCAGTTTTTCAGAGTTGACTGAGGAGGCATTACGATTTTAATTTTATTTTATATATGTAAAATCGAAGTGTCAATTAAACTTAGATTAAATAATTATTTTGGAGATATTTAAGAAGTTGAAATTTTGATGGGTAAATAATTAAATATTCAAATCTGAACTTAGAATAGGCAAATATCTAGAAAGTGGAAATTTGATGAATATATACATATTTTTTTCTATCGAAACCAGTACAATTATCATATCATATATATATGAATTTTATGTATGGGGATTAGTAATAAAAATATATTTTAATAAATATAAATGTTCTTAACAAAAATCAGTTTGTACAACAAAAATATATATATAGTTATAATCCCCCCCCCCACCCCACCCAAAAAAAAAGATAGTACAATTACCCCATTTGTTGTTCTAAAATCCAAATCCGTCCTTTCTCCCAAATAAACAAAGTGCATTGAGGAGTTCTATTTTGTTCTTATAATAACAATCCCAACACATATTGGGGGGGGGGGGGGCAGAAAAAGGAAAAACCCAACATAAAAGGGGAGAAGAGTGAAAGGCTGGTCATGCAGGTCTTTGACTTGCCTAATTATTATATTTTTGTTAGTGTTTTAATCCTTTAATAATGGTATACGGGAAATTTTTCTTTTTTTTATAACACTATATTTTATCTGCTCCTTATAAAAGCACATACCCAAAAGGTGTTACACGCTAAATCTAGGATATAAACACATATTTATACCTTTCGATCGATTTGAATAGTATGGTTGGATATCAATTGCTGGAGAAATAACAATATGTTTTGGTTATCCGTCTAATAAAGAAACAAATTAAGCAACATATCTACATGTATCGCTAGTAAATTTAGCAACATATTTTTATTGCTTAATATTATTTTGTGTTTGTTTGCCCATATGAGGGCATTTTTTATGCTAGTGTATAGAAATGGGGACAATTTTTGGAACAGTAAACAAAAAGCAATTGTGCAACTAGTCAGCAAACAGTGGATGGCCGGTATATTAGCAACGTTTCTTCGAAGCAAAAAAAAAAAAAAAAATATTAGCAACGTCACCAGTGACGATTGGTCAATGGTCACCAGTTTGGAAGTTCAATTGTCCTTTTAACTTAAAAAACAATTGAACTTTCAAACTGCCTTGCAGTTAGTTTAATCTCCGTCTCTTTTCAAATGTCAAAAAAGTACTGGATGGAGGTGGTGTACACGTGGCCGCATCAGATTCACGGCTTCTTTTACAAGGTACTCGTTGACTGTCGAAGACATTGAGAATTAGAAACTTCAAAGAAACAGAATAATAGATGTCGTCGATCTCTTACCAGACTTTGGTTCCTTTCTTGGTTGACAGTTAAAGACCAACAAGCCTTCGAGTTTACCTGGCAAGTTGCAAAGTTGCAATGTAAATGAACAAATGCTTTACAGTCTGTTTGGTTTTGGGTAACGGAAGTAAAATCGCTGAAGGGAAGGAAAATCATGAAATTATCCCGTTTAGATTCGCCATCGGCAGAAGAAAAAGATTTAACCGATGGAAACATATTTCCATCGCGATTTTTTCTTTCTATACAAAAATCGTATCCCTCGAATCGGGGTGTAACAGACGGCAAGAAAATCTCAATCTTTTCATCGGATAAGGATGCCCTCGCGATCTCCTCTTTTTGGCGCGACTGATTTGAAGAACGCTAAGGATATATATATGACCCTTTATTGTTAAGTAATTTTTATTTGAAGTTTTCTTTTCTGCTGATATAAACATTCACACATGTACAGTAAGCACTACAAGGAGGAGAAGAAATTGGAGCATCTCAACAAAAAAATTTCAGACTGAAAATTCTGGTATGTGTTTTAATATTTCTCGTTCTGAAAATTTCAGCCTGACTGATGCTGTCACCGTCATGGGTCTAATTAATTTTCTACATGTTTTGCAGGCTGGTATTTGTACCACTGTAGCAGCACCATGCTGGTATTGAATCAGTTAATAGTATGTGTACTATGCTTGCTCTCATAGTATCTTGTTGTTCGTTCAGTTAATATGAGCTCATTGCCAGATTATTTTCATGTTTGATTTCATATATGGACTTATACAAAACAAAATGAAGTCAACTACAAGCCAAATGAGTACCTGTTGTTAGGAAATGCACAAATTTAATTTTTGGAGCTAATTACACTTAATTAACCACAAACAAGTTCAAGGAACTAGTGTTAAGTCAATCGACACAAGAGAAAGGTTGTAGGAATTGTACCTCCCGCGAAATCGTATTCGCGGGGCTCGACCACGGCATAGAAGTCGGTGGCGTGCCTCCATGCGCCTCCTCCATATTAGCCTCGAGTCCACCAAGGAAACTAATCATTCTCATAGGTCCTATGCTAGTAGAAACTAGAGGAATTCTAATCCCTTTGCTATTCTTGATCTAATTTAGGAATAGTTATTCTCAACACATGAGACCTAAAAATAATCAATAGAAGAGAGCAAAAATGGAATAGAGAAAACAATTTTTCTCTCTTGAAGGTGGCGGCTAGAGAAGGAGGTAAGAGGTGGAGAGAGAACTAGGGTTGGAAGGCACCAACTAGTGGTCCTTATATAGAGATCAAGTCCAACCTTCTTACCTCACTATTTACCCTTTTGCCACTCTATGGCCGGCCTAAATGGGCCATTTACACTTAATTGTGTAATCTCTCTTAGACCTATTATATCAATTATATAATGGGCCTATCCAATTGATTATTATTTCGGCTCATAACGGCTAATTAAATTAAGCCTATTTATTCAATATAATTCATACAATTATATTAAATATTGTTGAGCACAATTAATTATCAACTTAATGATAATTACTTTTGGGATAAGCATATGTATTAAATTAATTTCTATATGATCCTTTTGATATAATTAATTATAACAGTTTGCAACATTATATAATTAATTAATCAACACATCATATTTTGCATTCTCCAATGCAAACAAATCAATTAATACACTATATGGTTAATGTCCTATTTGTGTGACCCTTTGAGGATTTATGCTATGTTGAACATGGAATTAAATCGTTATTTAATTCCAATAATCATAAGCGGTATCTAGCAACACGTTATGATTCCCAATTCGCATAAATAGTGTACTGCTATAATATTTCAATCCTGTATAAGAGAATAAATATGTTTCTCTATTTTGATTCTTATGTCTCACGATATCATCGTATAATCCAAGATAGGAATGTGTCATTCTTGCAGATTATACGTTTCTTGATCTAGAGTTGATCGCTTAGTTGCGCGCATACGATCCAGCTCCATCAAGGGGCCCAAACAGATATCGTCACTCACTAAGTGAATTAATGAGGGACATACGGTTTTTTTTATGATTAGCTTTTCCCCGCACAATTCAAGAGAACATAAATAAAGTCCGTATAGCAGCCCTTATCAGGAATCAGCGGTAGACAATATTTATTGAACCTATCCTCATGTAGAAAAGATAAACATCTCAAACTTAGAACCAAAATCATAACGAAATAAATAATGACACATAACACAATCCATATATTTATTTCGTTGGGTCAAGTTCTGTACTATATTCCATAACATATACATATGCAATTAAGTTGGTAACTCTTTACCTATGATTAGTAGAACTTAATCATCACTTAACTTGCATACTAATCTTATATGATAATTAATGTTCCTTTGTTAATTATCAAGATTGTGGACCGTTTAGATTTATTATTGTCATTCTAAAGAATGATCCACAGAGATCTACAATTCAGATCCTCAACCTGAATAATCTGTCATCAATAACATAATGATAAAATAACTCCAACACCTGTAGCATGAATTGGTGTGTAAAGTATCAGTTAGGTACATTTGATGGTACACTTGCCTGTTAATTCGCATTTCATGACAAAAGAAGGTTTCTAATTTCAGTTTTCTAACGCAGGGTACATAGAGGGATGTGCGATGTGCATCCATTTATTCATTAATTTTATTTCCTTGAACAAACGTTTTTTTTTTTTTTGCTCAAACAGCTACCCAAAACAGAGTAGCCTACAATTTTTACTGATGCTTAGAGTCGCAAATACAAGAAGTGCTGGATCATTATATAAAATTTTATTTCGTTGAACAAAAGTAATGTTGTAAAAGGTACTTTGTACTCTTGGACCCAAAAAATAAAATGAATGGCTGTATTGTACAACTGTACGCACCAAACTGAATGGATGTATTGTATAAAAGCCTAATTATTATTTGTCTCAAAATAGTCATAACTTTACAACATGTTGAAAGAGTCAAGGTTATAATGGTCATTTATTATTAGTTAGTTATATTTTTACTTTCTTTTAGTTTGATCAAACAAACAGGGAAAAAGAAAGGAAGGAAAAAAATTTCCTTCCCTTTCATTAATCATCCAAACAAAGAGATGTACGTTTCCATTCCATTCCATTCTATTTTCTTTCCTTCTATATTTTTCATTTCTTTCCCTTCTCTTCCCGAAAACCAAACACAGTGTTAGTTGTTGTACTAAAAGACTAATTGAAATATGAGTGAAATTTAAGCATCTAATAAATAGAAAAATACATCTTTGTGAGACGGCTAAGATGCATGAATGATTTTTAGGTAAATGCATAACCAAAAAAAGAAATCATTCCATACTAATTGAGACGACTAATAATAATTACTTTTTATAGTATTATTATTATTATTAATTATTTTTATAGTATTATTAGAATATTTTTCTTATTATTATTTTATTTTTAGTATTAAATAATAATAATAATAATTAGGTTAGATTTTCAACCGTTTGATTTGAAATAGACGGTCCGAATATGTATTAGGTACTAAATAGACATTATCCTTTACTAAATCAAATAGCTTAAATTTAAAAATATTTTAGTCTTTTGACATGAATATAAGTCCATAGTACACATTAAGTTAATATTCCTTACTACACAATCAAATATCAATTACATAACAGTACATAAACAGTTATGCATCCTTAACTTATGCAACTCCTTACTACACAACCAAACGTTTCCAAAACTAAGAACAATCTATAAAATCAAAACTTACCTAGAAACATGGCGTCAAACAATTCAAGGATGTAGTTGCCAGTATAATCAATCGTATTGTTGCAGATGGTGACATATAACGTGTGAATTGGGTGGCTGTGGTAAATCTAATGTTGTTTTGTTTGCTGACTTAATCAGTTAATCTGTTTACTTTTGGTTTGTTGGGTTGGTTGGGTCTTTTGTAATTAGCTAGTAGATGTTGTGTACTGGGGATGTGCAGCTCACGGCTTGATCCAGTTAGCTATGTGCTCGTTTCAACTTGTTATCTATGAACATGTTATCTGAGGGTTTATGTTAATCATGTATAGGAATCATCTTGGTATATTTTCTCTTTCATGATTGCTATTGTTTGTCAGCTGTACCCTTTTGGACTTAAAAATTATCATATTGTGGTTTTTTATGGAGTTAACTCTGCTTCAAGAATTACTCCGATGCTTTTCAGATTATTATTAATTTCGTCTTGTGATCTTTCAGTTCATATCATAGATAAACCAGTGAAACGCTTTTCCTAGATGATAATAAGAATTTATTTCCATGATTGCCCACTCGGGTAAAGTTTGCCGGTGATACCGTTTTAGACTGTTTGAATTGAACATGAGTGTGATTGTCCTAATTTTTCATTTTTCTGAGAGATTCCCATTGTCCAAACATAAATGTAGGTTGCAAAGGTTTGTGAGGTATTCGGAAATCCTTGCAAAAGAGAAATTACAGAATTATTTTTACAATTCTAAATAATTGAACATAAATTTGTACAATCCGACGATGGCAACAAAAGTATTATGGCAATGCTGAACGTGCATTGCATTACACGCTAAAATCACAACCCAACTGTTTGGGAAACCACTTAAAGCCATGCTCCCATCTTATCTACCCAAAAAAGTTTATTTTGCACGTATAAAAGTATGTACACAAAAATGGTAATTAAATTGTTGGGTGGAATATGTTAAATGAGTTTCTATAACTATACAGCTGTTAAGCCTTGAGGAAAAAGTGGGACCTCAGAGCTGCGAGGAGAAATATACTTGTGACAGGCGTATAATACTGCTTCATGAAATCCTGATGGATTGTCTATGAACACATAATGCCCAGCCTGCATGTAGATTTACAAGTTTAGTTACCATAGATGAACGAAACAATCAGAAAACTTTCTAAGTAAACACAAGTATATCTTATATCCTGTGCAAGGTTGGCTACTGGCCCGACAGTCTGATCGCTCCTCAGACCTTTTTTCTTGCTTAGATTGGTACGGTTATTTGTGGTTAATTGCATGATTTGATCAATAGCGGAAGATAAATCCGAGTTAAACTAAAGCCTATTTCCAGTGCCAATGGTTATATGAGCTACGAAATATTTTTCTAAGACCTACAATTTCATAAATTGGTGCAGTCTGCATACATTCATCTTTGTTTGTAGGTGGATGGAGAGAGCGTACCTGAGGTACTCTAATAATATCACATGGTACTTTCATTTCCTTACGAGCTAGTTCTGCACCTTGATAGTCCATCCAATCTACAAACCCATATATAAAGGTAGTTGGCACCTTCCACTCAGAAGCACTGAAAATAAAAAGGTGATTTATTTAAGTATTCTTAGAAAAAAGATCCATTTAGATTGGCTAAAAGGAGACATTTCAGAAGGATTAGCATTTGTGCACAAAGTTGAAAATAAGCAACAGACCTTTCTAGAAGAGGTTTTCTCGCAAAAGCCCCTAAGGAGAATATATATTTCAAGCACAGCTCCCCACTAGCTTTGGCTGCCAGCGTATGATAAAAATATTCTGCACAAATGAAATAAAGAGATTTTCAACTTGATCTGGATCATAACAGATAAATATTTGAACAACGCTGAAAAATTGAACTAATCAAAGTACCAGTGAGCAATTTTGATTCCTCTTCAGTCAAGGGATCCCCCTGAGAGTATGAACCAAATCTATTACCAGTATATTTTTGCACAATATTGCGCCCCCATGGGCCCAGACCTCTGTATTGGCAAGACAAAATGTAATGGAATGTCAGACTTCTGAAATATAGAAGTAGTTATGCATTTAGCCTAACATGACTTGTCTCTGGTTTGATTAGCTCTATCCTAAACAAAAAACAATATGGAAGGCCTCATGAAGAAATCAAATTAAGAAAAACTGAAATTAAATTCAAACATGTAATACAATTTTATTAGAAGTAATAAGCATGCAAGAACCAAATAGTCAAAGAAACACCAAAAAGAACACATATCTGATTGACACCATGATGTAATGAGCACATATAGTACCACAATAACAACACCATCAGTTAATCAAATATAATAACCACCATCTAGTGTGCCAAGAAAGCCAAAACTACAACTATTATAAAGACAGTGTTTACCACTTTACCTTATGAGCTTTTGAGGCGTGAAATTACATTCCCAAATATGGTCTGCAACAGCACCTTTCCATGATGATTTAAATTTTGCAAACTGCTCTGAGCTGTGCTCTGACTCATTTGCGAAGCCAGCAGGACCAGCCAGAATCAAATGTTTTACATGCTCAGGATGCTGCAAAAAAAAAATACAAAAAATAAAATAAAATACACATGATCAGTATCTGCTGCAAATCAGACAAAATCATAAATTTTTACTTAAATTTTAACGTAACCACGTAACCTCACACCCTTTACAATAAAAGAAGAAAATATATCTTGTCTTCCTTCAAATTTTCTTAAATGAAACATGAATCCAATATTATTTGCAATAATAAATAATGCAGTCCAGTCAGTTAGGAATAGCAAAGAAAAAGAGTTTTCCAAGTATATGGGTAACTTGAGGATACGCAGGGACATACACAGGTATCTTGAAAACGACATTTCAACTGCATAAACTAATTAAAGAAATTTACCTTTAATGAATATTTTGATGCCACGTAACCACCAAATGAGTGGCCAAGCAAAATGAAATTAGTTAGATTCTTAGCTTTGCGCCATTCTTCAAAAGAATCAATGAACCATGCCTCAGTTTCTGCATCGACCATTAAAAAATGGTCATTTAATTCACTGAATCAGTGAATAATAAACATCTTATACAAAAGATTGATTTAAAAAAAATCAAGTTTCATTAACAAACCTTCTGTACTTTTACAAGTGAAGTCAGGTCGACTTGAACCACCCCATCTGAAATAGAAAAACAAAGTCATGTAGATAAAATTTGAGAGTAGCATAGTTTTTACATCTACACTGAACAAACAAGTTGAATTACAGGGATAGTAATACCATATTGGGTAACAGTTGGACCAATTTTACCCTTTTCAATCCATTATTTAAAATCCCTATTAATGCAGGCAATCCTCATAATGCTGGATTGCTGGCAATGTAATTATAATTGTATCATCAGAAGCAGTCACGTACTAACATAAACCATATATATAACAATGCCAATTACCCGAGAAGGTCAATGGCAATGACTTGAAATTTACTAGCGAGGGTATCAAAGTTCCTGAAAAAGAAACCCTGAGAGGCACCATAGCCATGAATTAATACTATTGTAGGAAAGTCTTGACTGCTATCAAAAGTGACAGTGTTTATATAACGCGGTTCATTGCTAGATGATCTGAACCACTTGATCTTCGATCCTGATGGACCTGACCCAATATCGACCTGCTCAGTTTTGTACCCAGTTCTGCAATGAACAAAATTGCATTTCAGAAATAAACAAGAATAGAGGCTTATGTTTAGTACTTCAAAACTCCAATTAGTCCACTATACCATTAATTGAAGTTTCAAATAATGCAAATTAGAGTCACAAAATTAAGCTGGTTTCCACATATGAACTTATCCAAGCAAAATTTAATTGTTATTACAATCCTTTTGCTTATGAAAGTGGATATATGCACAAATTTATATCAATTAAGCTCAAGAGACACGATCCTCTGGGAAAGTAACTTGTCTCAATTCTCAACATAAATAACCAAATTGGTACTTCTCAAGACAGTTCATTCATACTGATTTAGAACAATAAGGCCCTGATCAGAAACAGAAAATGGACGCTAGAATTAGAAATGGATTTCTGTTTCCAACAAATCTTCTGATCGGAACCAATTAAAAAATAAAGAGTTGATTTCATTTGGATCGTCTTGGTGGGAAAAATTTGACTGGCGAAATCACATGAAAAACATAGAAATTTCAAGCGATTTTAATTAGGCTGGGAGGCACGCTTGGTCTACTGGACCAAAATGCTCCTTTCTCTTCCGATAAAATCTTGCTCTTTTGCTATTCAAACCAGAAGTCAGAAGAGGTGCACCTCAGAGAAAGACGTTAATCATTCATTGTTTGTTTTCGTTCTTTTGCAAATTGAGGGACAGTTTATCCTTTGTTCCTCACTAGTATATTATACGTTATTTTTAGGTGTATCTTTCTTTATAATGTGTGCACACAAGCTATTCGTTGAAATGTTCAAACGAAATGTTCTAGTGATATTCATTGCTGGTTTTCTTTCTTTTCCAAATTGAGGAAACTTTAATTGAAAGCACTGATTTGAAGCCAATTTTAATGCAAAGCTGGTTTGTGTAGCCATTAGATACATTGGTTTAAATTGTTCATTCCAAGTCGGTCCAATTGTAATTTGGTATAAAATGCTCATTTGAGTCATTTCAATAATCAGGTTTTGTTGCACGAAGCAGATGCAACAAATTATGTGCCATAGGGATTGCAGAAGATTGGAAACTGGGAATGAGGACATGATAATCAAATTTAAAATATGAAATCATTTTCAACTATGATTCTATCCCAACCTCTCCGTCCATTACAAGATGGAGATACAACCAAAAGAAAAAGGTTAAAGGACACAATAATTCTATACAAAATTGAGTTGAGACAGACTCACTTGACGAGAGAAAGGAGGTGTTTCTCAGCGTCGACAATGTGGTCGGTGGAGGTTGGGACCCACTTCAGGCGACATGGCGGGCTGGGATCTTGCTTCGTCGTCAACTGAGACGATTCAGCGGTGGAGACAGCTACAATCTGAACGTTCATTTCTCTTCTTTCATGTATTCCTATTCCTGTTTCATCTTGGTTGGATTTTATAGTTTGGTTGCATCTCGGAACGGTAGATTTTTAAAACTCCCCCTTTCTTTCTGGCGCGTTTGGGGCACCGTTCTTCAATGAACCGGGTCTTGTATCAAGGATTATACACCGATAGGTGTCCCCATAAAACTAAGGGGAAAAAAAAAGAAAGAAAGAAAAAGGAAAAACCCAACATAAAATTAAAAGGGGAGACACAGTGAAAGGCTGGTCATGCATGTCTTTGACTTGCCTAATTATTATATTTTTTTTGTAATTTTGTTAGTGTTTTATTAATCTTTAATAATGGTATAGGGGAAATTTTCCTTTCTTGTAACTTGTAACTCTCTCTTGTGTATAAAACTATAAGGGGACAATATTAATTTGGAACAGTTAACAAAAAATAATTGTGCAAATAATCAGCAAACAGTGGATGGCCGGTTTATTAGCAACGTTTCTTCGGAAAAAAAAAAGAAAACACAAAAAAATTATTAGCAACGTCACCAGTGACGATTGGTCAATGGTCAGTTAAAAGGATAGTTGAACTTCCATCCTTGCATTTAGGGGCGTCAAACGTGGTATTTTACCACGGAAATGATATATTCTGTTACCGTTCCACATAAAAACGGTAAAAACCAACAATACCACTTACCGTTTCATTTATTAAACAAAACAGATTTCTATTCCATTAATCGTTCCACTTACCATTTTCTGTTGAAATAACCAATTTTAGTGCTTTATTTATTGATAACGGTATAAACAACCGTGCCACATATTGTTCCATTAAAAACACGATACAATTTTTGGTGCCATTTACCGTTCCATTTCGATTAAACAAAACGGCATAATGGTAAATGGCGTACCGTTGACACCCCTACTTGCATTCTGTTTAATCTTCGTCTCTTTTCAAATGTCAAAAAAGTACTGGATGGAGGTGGTGTACACGTGGCCGCATCAGATTCACGGCTTCTTTTACAAGGTAGTCTCGTTGACTCACTGTTGATGAGATTGAGAATTAGAAACTTCAAAGGATGTCGTCCATCTCTTTCCAGACTTTGGTTCCTTTCTTGGTTGACAGTTTAAAGACCAAAAAGCCTTCGAGTTTACCTGGCAAGTTGCAATGTAAAATGAATAAGTGCTTTAGTTGTTGAATAGTAAAAGACCAATTGAAATATGAGTGAACTTTAAGCATCTAATAAATAGAAAGATACATCTTTGTGAGACAACTAAGATGCATGAGTTAGGTAATGCATAAGGAAAGTAAGAATTTTTTTCCATTCTCATTGAAACTAATAAGATATTCACAAAAACAAAAAACGATTCAATGAATGTGATACGTGTCTGCTTAAAAAGTATACAGATTATGATACAACGAATCGCCTAAAAAATTCTGCCTACCTTTTTAATATTGCAAAAGAGGGTCGAATAATCACATATACTGGATTTTGAATTTTATGAGTGGTGGAACTGCTAAATTTGCACTGTATTTATTTTACACAAATGAATCATGAAACACATTCCGTTTGCCGTTCCATTTGCGAAACTAAACGAATTTTGTTCCGTTTGGACGGAACAGAATGGATTCGCGAAGAAGCGGTATACCGCGCCGAGGCCTAGCCATATTAGGTAGTTTTCAATGATGCGAGTACCAGCATACCACATTATTATGTGCTGTATAGGTTGCAATAGGATTGCATCTGTATCAGCCGCAACCCTGTGCCATTTGACAGTGAATGGGGATCAATACCAAGTCCTGTCGTGCAGTCATAAAACTAGTCTTTGAGGCTCAGTTTGGATACCATGTGGGAAGGGAAGAAGGAAAGAAGGGAAGAAATTTATTATAAACAATCCAAATTTTTCACAAAGTTACACACTTTCCAATACTTCTACCCACTTCTTCCCTTCTTCCCACACCTCATCCAAACGGAGCCTGAAAGTTCTACTGATGCAATAATATCCCTAACTTGTAATACTAACTCAGTCAATCCGATACAAACAGGCAACTAAAACAAATAAAAGGAAAGAAACTGCCAAGATCAAAGCCACAAAATACTTTGATCATAATACTAATGACCAGATGTTCTATTCAGCGTGTCAGCCATTATTCTAATTAAAACCACCCTTCTAGTGCAAATCACTCTGATTTTTGTGCTAATCATCAAAACCAATAAGTTTGAATTCGCATCTTACTTTTAACTGAACATTCCCTGCAGAAGTACATGAAAGAAAAACCAGTAATTTGTTGTTTCATACATGTTAATTTAGAGCAAGAATTTTTATGTCCTGAATACAAGTCAGGGCAGGATATGCTTATTATCTATATATATTCTTTGTTTATTATTTGTTGCCATTTTTTATACATGATTTAATCCTAAAATATATTTAAACTGAGGTCAAATATATATTGATTTTGTACCTCATGATTTACTGTGAAGTATATTGCATATTGCCACTCCTGTATTTTCAATATTGTGCACAAAATAAGCATCTCAGTTATGCAAAAAGCAAGCCAGAACGTCCCCATATTTCAAGAGTAATAATTTTTTGGAATATGATCAAAATACTCTTTCCAATAAGATCCGATCTTACATTTACTTTTGTTGCCAAACAAGCCCTCAAAACATTCAACAAAGGCCCATATATGACCAGAAGCCCAAAGGATCCATTATGTCACTTCCTTTCAATGATCTAAAGCATGGTCCATACTCCATTCCAAATTTCCAATCAGAGAGATCTGCACCGAAAGGGCAATATTTATTTCCATGGTTTCAACAATTTCTGAAAAAATGCAGTATATTCTCTGAAAAGTAAAAATCAGAAAAGAGCAAGAGAAGATAAGGACCGGGTTGCTTGGGAAAGAATCAAAACACACACAGCTTCAAAGTTTACTATCCCACAATGAAAAGTCACAGTCCCACTTGATGCAAGGCCAAGGATAGCCAGCCAAATCGAACTTTTAGACCACCATGGAATATTATTTTACATTACTCCCAAAGAATCCGAGTCAAAGCATTCACCCCAATATTTGTTTTTGCATTGTTTCTTGTTGTATTGGGATATACTGAAGCCAGTCAAATTTCTATTTTTGATGTAGTGATGTTTACATTATCAGCCATAATGCAACGTTTTACAGTAAAACCATTGAAAATCATAAAATTGGCATTGCATTAACACCCTCAGCAACTTTAAGTAACCGTTTATAAAACCAATGGTCACATTTAAATTATACTCTGGTTCTTGAAAATCAATTTCTTACCCCGTAAAAAAGAAAAGAAAGATCTTTTATTGAACAATTTATAAACCACGGAGGATAAGCACTTGTATCTAATTTATCTAATTTAATAAAATACTAACCACAACCACACAAGTACGCTGCAAAACAGACAATTCAAAACACTGCCGGGTCAAACAATTGAAGGCAAAGATATAAAAACCAAAAATACAGTCCGGTGGTGTATAACTGCACCGAATTAAAGCACGAGTAGATATGGTTTAGGATTTAGCATTTGAGATGCCAAATAGACAACCACTAGCAATTCAGCACAAAAATTAAGCAAAGCATCCACACAAATTTATTTGTTCCTAATGCAGTATTTGAATAAGAAAATCTAGTTGAAGAAAAAGATAATCCTGCCTCTCAAATTCATGCAAACAAAAATTAAATATTTGAAACTTGGACCAAATTAAGAGATTGAATTGAAATAACAAAGCACCAAATGACACAGACAGGCGTGAGCAAAAACAAAAATACAGGCTAAACGACAAGCAATTCAGCTAAAAAAAGCAAAGCATCTACATAAATTTATTTGCTTCAAAAGCACAATTAAAGGAAGAAAAATAATAAGAGGAGACGTCCTGCCTCTTAAGTTCATACATCCCTCTCACCTACTACTCATCCACGGAATCCAAATAAAATTACATTTGAATTCAGGACCGAATAAAGATATTAAAATTCAAAATAAATAAAAAACGCCAAATGACATAAACTTGGACAATGACACAACAAAATGCGAAGCACCCTTACAAACGGCCATGACAAACACAAAGTTACCCCCTCACTCCCCACGGGACTAAAGCTTTAAACACCTTTCACACACTCAGGCACCGCATCATATCCCATTCATCATCATCATCATCGTACCCGCTGCCCTCCTCAGTTACACCACTCGAACCTTCAGAGTCGCTAACCATGCCATCACCTGACAGGTGGGTCCCGTAAACCAGGTACGGCATGGAATAGAAAGCATGTGATATTGCACATGCCTTAGAGTCACCAAGCGAGTACTCTTCAATGCGGCGCTTAAGCGAATCAAACATGAGCTCGGGCTCATGCTGCATGGCCCGGAGGACATCTGCACAAGACGCACCTGGCACAGCCCTTGTTACGGTGAAGCAATGTGGCCCATCACTCTGCGACACACGCACAACACTGGGCCCGCCAAACAGGTTGTGGAGCCCCCCGAGCGCCTCCTGGTAAGCCCCTCCCAGAAACATCCCCAAATAGTAACCACCTCCTTCAATGCTACCCAATTCGTGGAGCGGCAGACTCGATCTACCATCAATGAAACGGTCAACCTTACCATCACTGTCACATGTCAGATCCAGCAGTATCCCATCAACCCCTGGTCGCTGGTCAAGATGGTGGATGGGTAAAATCGGAAACAGCTGACCAATTGCCCATAAGTCTGGAATTGATGTAAAGAGGGACAAATTGATGTGATACTCACGAACAGGCTTTGCTGCACCGATTTCTCGAGCAACTAACTCACATAAATCATCAACAGCAGCCAGGTGTTCAAGACCGAGCATGCCATCCTTAAACTGCTCAGCACAACGCTTCTTTAACTGCTCAGCATACACATTGCAAGTGTCATAATCACCTTGGACTGCAGATGCCATCAGGTTACGGTAATCAGCGCGTGCATCGTCAGTGAGCTGGTCAAGATAGTACGCTAAGTTCTGCCTGAGCTCCAGGGAAGCTGGCTGAGAAGCAGAGAAGGCTTCAAAAATGAGAACAGAATGGTGAGAAACCAAGGCCCTGCCACTCTCACTGCATAAAACAGGGTGGCGTACACCCTTCTGGTCACACACATATCGCACTGCCTGAACTACAGTTGCTGCATACTCATCCAAACCATAACCAACTGACAAGTCAGAACCACCAGAATGAGTGCCGTCATAATCAATACCAAGCCCACCGCCGACATCAATTACACGCATGGAAGCACCGAGACGGGTTAACTCACAGTAGATCTGTGCAGCCTCACTGACCCCATCAGCAAGCAGAGCAGTGTTTGGAATCTGAGACCCGATATGGAAATGCAGCAGCTGGAGACAATCAAGCATCTCTACCTGACGCAATTTTGAGACAACCGACAAGATTTGGGATGTTGTGAGCCCGAACTTGCCCTTTTCACCAGAGGTTGACCCGAAATGGCCTGAGTGTTTGGTACGGAGCTTGGCACGGAGCCCGATAACAGGCTTCACACCAACACGCCTGCTTGTTTCTATAACAGTGTCAAGCTCTTCTTCTTGTTCAAGGACAATTACAGTGTTGATACCAATGGTGCGGGATATCAATGCCAGGGCAACATATTCCTCATCTTTGTACCCATTACAAACGAGAAATGCATCAGGAGAACCTTTTGTGAGACAGCTCATGGCGAGCAGCAGTTCGGGTTTGGAGCCCGCTTCAAGGCCGAATCGGAATGGGGCCCCGAATTCAACCAGATCCTCCACAATGTACCTGTCCTGGTTGCACTTCACCGGGTAAACACCCTGGTAATGGGACCCATACCCATTAGCCTGGACCGCAAACTCAAAAGCAGCATTCAGTGATTCCAGGCGGTCTCTGAGCACATCAGGGAAGCGAACAATGAGTGGAAGCGGGAGGCCGAGCCCGCCGGCAGATTTGGGCTCGGTTGCTTTCTTGACAACCTTCATCAGATCCAATTGTTGGTGGGGCAAGGTGGCGGCGCCATGGGGCCGCACGGACATGTTACCAGCAGAATTGATGTAGAAATAAGGGGCACCCCAGCCATCAACGTTGTAAAGAGAGGCGGAGAGGTCGGTGGACCAAGGGGAGGTAGGGTGGAGAAGGGGGTGGAGGCCGGTATCAGGAGTGCTGCCGGAGAATGGCTCCGGCACGGGAAGAGAGCCGTCCCAGGTCGTCGGAAAAGCGTAACCAGGAGGCGGCACGGCAGCATCTACGCACGCGAGAGCCGGCATCCTCTTCCCGCTCGCGAGTTAATTCACAAAAATTAAAGAATTGGAGAAAAAAAGGAATTACAGTTACAGGATGAGGATCAGATCTGTGAGAACAGGGGGCTTTGAAAGCCGCCGAGGCCGAGGCCCCGGCTTCCCCCCCAAACGAAGCAGGAGAGAGCTGGAATTGGGGAGAGAGACCCTAGGACACCCTCGTACGCCTCGGATATCCCCACGCCGACCGTCAGAAGAAGTACGAACGGCGCGGATCGACTCGACGCGTCCGAGAGGAGAGAGAGAACCGCGCGCGACGCTGGTTCTCTTTCGGCGGCGCCGAGGAAACCCTAGAACTTGAGAAGGCGAGAGAAATGAAATGAAATGAAATGAAATCCAAGGAATGATAAGAGAGGTGGAAGCAACGTGAACCAGGCAAGAGAAGCGCTGGAAGCGAGGGGGCTTTAAATAGGAGGGATGGGAAGGAAGGGGAGGAGGAAAAGTTTGCGTTTTATTTTTTGGAAATTTTTTTACTTTCTGGGGTTCAGGCGAAAATAGTAAACGGGGTTGGAATTTCGCGCTAGTCTTTTCTTTTTTTGTGGGGAGCAGTGGTTTTGCCTTGCGATTTGGTGATTTCTGAAATAGTGAAATTTTTCGCTGGGTATCTAAGCGAAAATCCGCTTCCTTTCCGCGGCGAGTTGCCGCGTGTCAGCTGGGCCCCGCGTTGGATCTCCAGTCTCTTCTGTTGCCTTTAATCCGTCCCTATCTCATTTCTTCTATTCCTGGATCTCGTGCAATTTCTCGCGATATATATTATACCTGAGCTTTCACCTTCTGTTTCCCTGGATTCAAGGTGGCTCTGTCTGTGAGCATGAGTCGGCTGGAAATATTTTCACATACGTATTGGAAATTAGCTTTATTATATTTTTATTTATTTATATATGTCAAAATTAAATTTTACATGTATTATATTTTTATTCGTAAAGATGGATAAAGATAGGAAAAAATTATTATCGAATAAAAAAAAATTGATAACCTTGTCTTAGTATTTAAACGAAAATACTACTTTTATCATAAAGAATGACATATTTTTTTGTCTCATTATTATTTTCAAAATAATAAATTACTAATCAAATAAAATTATAAAATGAATGGTTGACTGAAGAAATAATAATGATATATAATTTATATTTGTTAATTATTGTACGAGGTATCGGTTACGGAATCACTCTTATTTGTATCCTTGTCCAATAAGTTAATATCAAATTATCATTGTCCATATATTTACTTGGATAATTGAACCTGTCTTATTGTATATGATACTTGCTAATCAGATAAATGGACATTATTGTTCAAATTTATACATCCTTTATGTATTTTTTTTTATTCTTACAAATTTGATTAACATAAAAATTAGAATATGTCGTTGTACGAGGTTAATACAATTTTGAATTTTTTTTTAGGTTTAGTGCTTTAATCGTAAGAATTTATGAAATGTATTTGATTTGAGAGAATGGATATAGTACACTAATGTGCATATGGAGCTTATGCACAGCATTTCTGTGCTGTCGGATCAGCTTTAATATTCGTGATTAGATTTAGATGAAAGGTTCTGATTTGGGCGCTGATGATACGTTGATCTCCGTTAGTTTTAAGTTTCTCCGTTCGCACCTCTTCTCTGTCGTGCTCAACCCCTCCGTAACTTAATCCCAACCGTTCAGTTGATTTTTTTTTTCTGAACCCATCTCTCTTTCCTCTCTCTCAACTTCTCAAGTCTCAACACTTTTCCCAATCCTTGACTTCCTCCCTGGCTCTCCTTTCCCACCTCTTCGAGGAGAACGGCAGAGGAGACGAATGCGCTCAGATCTGTACTTCCAGCTCTATCACGCTTCTACCCCTCTATCAAGCCTCTTCCCGAGGAAGACCGTCACCTCACCTCAGCAGGGAAAATCGTTGTTTCACTCAGAACTCAGTCTCACAAAAAGCTCACCCTCAAGAAAGAACCATCGAAACTCCTCTAAATATTAGATCTCTTTCGCTTTGTATTATTGATTCATTTGATTATCTTACATATGATTTCATATGATTGTGACATAAATATGCCATGACAGAAATTAAGAAGCCAGTGAACAAATGAAGGAGACGATTAGTGCTAAGAATAAGTTGATTGTATTTGTTATTGTGCTTTTGATTTTTGTAACTTTAAAATGAAAATGATTTTGCTATGCAATGAGAGCAATTTGTATCTTATAATGTTGTTCTTTCAATGGAATCTTATTTTAATCTGAAATCTAGTCATTAACAATGTTGGTATCATCTTTTTAGCGTTGTTGTTACAATTGCACAACATACCAGCATAGCTTAGACATACAAGACGATATTCAAAATCTGATATTCAAAAGTCAACATAGCTGGAAATAACAGAGACAATGGAACACGAACTCAATTGCATATGCTCAAACACTGTAATACTAAATTTACATTTTGCAAAAAAAAGGACTAATAATAATATTAAAATTACAAGCAAAACTAGGTCAGAACATACAATGAACACATCTAACATATGATGAACTTCTATTTTAGAACTAATGGTGGCAACAATCTCAGTAGAGACCCTGATAATTTAGGGTTATGTACCAGTGCAAAGTCTATATCCTTGATGGCATTTGCCGCTACATGCTCGTTGTCCCTCATGCTGTAAATTAGTAATTAAAACTAAAGATTAACATACAAGCATTATTCATGCAGTATTCAAACAAATGACACTGGATGGTTAGCTCAATTATTGGGCATTCTTTTTTGAATGGGAAGTTTGTGGGCTTTGAGTGGCAAATTGATTGTTATAACTTTTAAGTTTTAACAATGGGCAATTATTCTTCTTTCAGTTTAGTTCAGGTGCATACAATTGGGAATGTCAACAAATCAGACTCAAACAACAGTTATCAATTTACCTTGCTTATTACCATGATATTTACTCACTAGTCAAATTGGAAATGTCAACCTTAATTGTAAAATCAAAACCACAACTAAGATTCACAACTTAACCAAACTACAGCACAATATAAGTAGGGATACCAGTACTTATGAAAGCTTCAAGATGTGACCTTTTAGCTATTTTTAGAAAAGAATTTAGCAGATACCAGTACGACAGTACTCAATTTTATAGTGTATCCCTAGTACTTAATTTTGCTTGAACTTTCAGAAATTAGAAACTGTACAGAAATATGCCTACACAAATCTCCATGTAGGGACAGTGCCTACGTAAAGTTGAACAAATTATTGTTTATTTAGACAGTGTCTAATTAAATTTGTCAATAAAAATCTAGGGTTTTTGAGAGAAAGAGAGAGAGAGATACCTGATTTCAGCGGAACAGTAGGCAGAACCTTGCTTCGTCACAAGGCTTTCGAGAGTACAATGAGAGATAGAGGCGAGAGAGACGCTGCTCTGTGTCATTCCTCGGTGATTCTGCGTCAGACATCCAGAGGAGAGAGGTTGAGAGGCGCGACTAAGAGAGGTGTCGATCCTCCGCCTAGGGTTGCCCTCCTGCGAAGGGGAGAGTGACGGATCCAAAAGAGGGGAATTAGATCAGGAATGGAAGAGGCTACAGTGTGTTGAGAGAAACAGGAGCATACCAACGGAGATGATTAAACGGAACTGACGAAAATATTTAATGGAAACGGAGAGAAATCGGAGCCGCAGCGCCTCAATCTGAACCCTTCATCAAAGATCTCCGCACAAAATTGAAAGAGATCCAACGGTAACTAAATGCTGTGCATAAGCTCCATATGCACATTAGTGTACTATATCCATTCTCTTGATTTGATAACAACTCTTGTACAAAAGTTTGTTTGAATTTTCATAACGTATTTGGCATAATAAATCACTTCTAAAAAAATATCAACTGATTATATTAAAGTTGTAGATCTTTTCATTTTTAACATGAATTAACAACCGAACAAAACCATCGTTGTTTGGGTAGAGTACAAGGAATGGATATCTACACTCATTTTAGAATGGAGGGGATTTGAATTTATTTATTTGCTGGATTTATGATAATTGTCGAGTCCGGAAATATCGAGTCACACAATGGACTGGCCAGATCGCGACACGTGGACCTACTAGATTGCTTTTCTTTCCACAACTTTGAACCCCGTAATGGCACAAATCACGAGGCTCCAATTCGTTAGGTTTTAGGAGTGCGGCGCTTTGTTGGGTGGGTCCACATACGACCAAATTTTAGGTTATTTCTCAAGTTGTTCAGACAAATGGTTTATTGCCACAAAAAATTAGACACTTTTGACTAATTTCTGTTTATTTTGTTTCCATGTTACTTTTTACTCGCTGTGATTAGGCTTTATTAAGTAAATTTGGTTTAGTTTTACTTTTTTTAGAAACTTGGACAACAAACTTTCTCGTTTTCAATGCTTTTGAATTTCAAAATTAGGAAAAAGAAAAGGTCTTGGACTTTTGATCATGTATAAAATTTCGTTTTTGGACTAAGATGATATTTTAATGACAACCATGTTGTAATTGTGAAGTACTTAGAACGTTCTCACTCTCTCTCTCAATTTATTTATTTATTTTTTTTATGGTAGCTTTGTGTCACCTATCATTTTAAAACCCAAAAGCTTCTTTTACATCATGCATTAATTGTTACAAAAAAAATAATAACCAACCATTGATGCAATTCTTTCATTACTCATTTTAATATTTTATCTATTTGAGTCTCCATTACAAAAGAACCCAATGGACCTGATTAAAAAGCGAATACCAAATTACAATGTGTCAAGGAAGCTGGACATTTCCTGCGTTAGTGCTAACTGGAGATGAGAGTTTCAAAAGTGCTTGATCTTAAACGGCGCTGGGACCCTGAGATCAAGCGCTTTCTCTCTCTAGAGTCTAGATTGATTTATTTCTGTTTGCAAATTTCTCTTTTGCAAGGGGAGGTGATTGCAGGACCGGTGAGTAGAGCGCGCCAGGCCAGAAAAGTAATATCATCATCAGATTTGATATGATTTGATCAAATCTGGACCGTCCATACCCTATCGCCTGACGCTGCTTCGACTCTGCTTGGACTTTTTAGTTCTATTAGAAAGAATTCAAAGTGAACAAGGCAAAACAAATGAATCGTTATCTCAAAAAACAGTCACACGCTTTGCACCTCCAAGGTTCCTTCCTTATTAAAATCTAAGGAAAGTATTTGGCATCAAGCACCAAAGTCGTTCTAAAATTTTGCAAGAAACCTTTCATTTTCTTTTTCCTCACATTTCCCCTTCAAAAGAGATAAAAAGAAACACCATCATATTTCTCTGGATGAAAATTCTTCGATGTGCATTCAACCATGCTAAATTTCTAATTATTAAGTTGTGCCGGAAATTTTTTTCATAGATTTGAAAAAATAAATAAATAAATTTGACTATCTCCACCAATATGACATGTTTATCACGAACCATTTACTAAGTCTTCAAATTGGTATAACTGTTACTTTCGTATGACTGGTATTGATATAAACAGATAACTAGAGTTGTTGTTTTTATGGGAAATGAATCATTTAATAATTTAAACAATTACTTCAAATACATACTTAACTAGAATTTTATTTAAAATTATAGATATGATTTATAGTATAGGATATATATCAAGTTATAATAATGATGCACCTTGACAGCTTCTGTCAAGTCTTCGAAAAAAAAAAGTTATAATAATGATGAATTTGATAAATATTTTATCACTTATCAAGTGATTTAGATTTTCAATTATAGATTTAATGATATTTGATGTACTACCAAATGATATTGACATTTGATGAGTTAGATATTTTTATTTGAATCGATGAATTAGATATTACAAATTTTCAAGATAATCCAATCTTCCAAAAAAAAATTAAGTAGATATAAGATAAGCATTATCTTTGTACCAGATAGAATTTTTTAAAGTTTATCCGACTAAAAAATTGGCCATGAACAATGACTGACGCAAGGCAAAATTTATACTGGAATTATATAGGTGACCTGTCCTTCTTGATAACTAGAAAAAAGAAAAAAAAAATTGAAAAATAATTTCCGATTAATTACAAGGCGTGTTTCAATTGGATGCCACGTAGCATTTTCTGAGAGGATAAGTAACAAAGGCACGTGCAAGCACAAGCACTGAGCCACTCAGCCATGTTTCAGCCGTTGGATTCCTAGCTACAATAATAGGTACTAGTCAAGGAACATGTAATGTTTGAAAGTTGAAACAAGATCCAAATTATTTTTTTGATCGCCATGCTCACCAACTACCAGCCATACCCAACCTAAAAATTAATACTAACATGCTCCTTGATTGATAGATTCATTAGTATAGTAGTATATCATCATTCACAAAAGAAAAGATAGATTCATAGAATATCCATTGAAATTATTAGAGTATCTTTGATTTTGTCCTACATCATTGGTGGAATATAGTTGAAACTATAGCAAATTGATTGCCAGAAAAGAAGTAAAGGAAATTACAAAAACAGCCTTTAAAATGTAAATTTTTTTTTCACTCTGACCATTCAAATTCTGAATTTCTATTGTAACTTCTAAATATATGAACTTATAGCAAATTGATCATGTTGTTTTTATGCATGTTTAAAGCAAAAGCGAAATAATGGAAAATTTTTCATTCAGGAGCCCCGATAATAAAATATTTTGTATATTTTAACTGTACTTAATTACATATTGGCGTATACGTACTACATGCATAAATTTATTGGAGTTGTATGAAAATTTTGTCATGTTTATAAAATAAGCGTAATTTTGGAATTTTTTTATTTATGAGGCCTCGATAATAATTTTTTTTTTTGTATATTCATCTGTGCTTAATCATATACTGGTATTTGGTACACGCAATAAATTTATCGCAGTCGTATTTAAGACATATTTTTGTAAAGGAAATTAATTAAAAGTAAAAAAGTTAAAATATAAGTGTGATATTTTTTTACGGTCTCCGTTGAGAAACTTAAACGAGATTAATTCTGGCTGGCATAATGGCTAACGTCATTTCTTCCTTCTATCAAAAACAAAAAAGAAAGAGATCGTCACCAGTGGCGAAGCCACGTTTTGTTTGATGAGTCCAGGACCCATCTCAAAATAAAAAATTTACATAGCACTTTGTAGATTTGTAAATAAAAAAAAAATTATAAGAAATTAGGGACCATCTAAAAAATTTTAAGGATTAAGGTGAACATGTTGTATTTGATTTGAATGGTGTAACGACTCCTAAAATATCGCACAAGGACTCATGTCGTATTCATTCCTCATAAATCGTATTCTTCCGTCCTCCGCAATGTATCTTATTAAGATATGACTTATAATAAAATAGAATATTTTTGAATGAATGATTCTTGACACTTAAATTATTATTTTGTATATTGAATATATTATTCTGGATCTTCTATTGTTATTATAATAGATGTTTAATCTCTTGTATTTATTTATGTGACATATTAGAGTTGATTATTTAAAAACTATTATTATACTATGTCTAAATTACATATAATGTTTAAAAATGTGATTTGTGTGGTATAGCAGTTAGATTGTGATTTAGCGTTACTGGTGATAAAATAACGATAAAACGGTTGTGCAGCGATAAAACGGATAAAATGACTGTACAATATAAACGAAAATATAGATAAAACAAATAAAACAGAATTTTTTTAAAATTTGATTAGATATCATGTTATTGTCGTACGTATATTTTGAGAAAAAAAATTTATGGACTGGTAACATGAAATTCTAGCTGTCCGTGATGGTCACCCTCGATGTCGTCGTAATTTTGCGCTAGTTAATTGCATGTGTAAAATTGAGAAGATTCATAATCCGTATTATTTTATTAAGGACGTCCTTATGAATTGGGGCAAGAGACGTTCTTATCATCATGCAATGCAACATACGAATGTGAATCACGTTATAGTCTTATAGTCACGTGCCAACATAAGAGTATGTATTCGACAGGAATCAAATGTACGCACATTACATAATATGGCTATGTTTGGATGGCGTGAGGATAAGAGAAATAAAAAAAAGTATTGGAAAGTGTGTAACTTTATGAAGAGTTTGGATTGTTTATAATAAATTTAAAAATAGAAAGAAGTTATTTTCTTATTCCTGCATCCATCCAAACGGAGTCATAAAAGTGCGAATCACAACCGTCAGTAATGCATATATGACTATGCCTCTGTTTTAAGTTTCATATTAGTATTCACAGACATGAATTCATACATTAGTCCATATTCAATTCATAAAATTTACATACTAATCAGGTTTGATAGACTTGACCCCTTGCTTTCTTAAAAAATAATATAAAAATCGGGTTCGATAAGAACAATCACCTTCTATTTCTGACTAGCTAATTCAAATCAGGTAACTAGTTTTTTTTTTCTTTGATTTCCTCACCTTATTATCCCACCCTCCTCCCCCTCCCACAAAATAAGGTAGGCTCCGTTTGGATGAACTCTAGGAATTAGAAAATAAGAGAATAAGAGAGTAAATTTATTATAAATAATTCAAACTCTTTACAAAATTACACACTTTCCAATACTTCTTTTCTTATTCTCTTATTCCCACACCATCCAAACGGAGCCGTAGAGAATAATTTGGTAATTGCAGTGATTGTGATGAAAGGAGAGATTGCACTAAGCAATTCTAATTCATTTTTTTGTTTGCATTTTGAATTATTTTTGTAGTCGTTCAATTTTGATATCTATTCAAATGCAAAACACAAATCTTTTTAATCCAAAGTAGGTCTCGTTATGCTAGATGTTTAGATGAAAAAGTCGATGGAGCCACCGAATATAGATAATTATCAATGTGCAGTGTCTAAAATTAATGATTCATATTTCGATGACCAAATATAAATGTTAAAAAATTTAATTAGTAACATCCAACAAAATGTATCAAATTAAGTGGAAATTTTATGGATCAAATATATATAAAAAGTATGACCATTCTTGTATAACTACTCTGAAAATAACATCAACTATTCGCAATAAAATTGTCATCTTCTTTTTTCACTGTTTTTCTTTCACTTCAAATGAAATTGTATTATAGCCATTGTACTTTCTCAAGACCGAACAATATTTAAACTCATTAGCCGTCAATTATGAATGAAATTTTGCTTTGCATAAGATTATTTACTTGTTCAAAGTACCAAAAAGATTTTAATAAAGAAGAAAAAGCAACGATTCATAATCATAGTACAAAATGAAAAAAAAGGACAATTTTATTATTATTTAAAAAAAAGACAATTACTAATCATAGATAGTTAGTGCGTGGGGCCCTGTATAATTTTCCAACGGCTCTTTGTCACGATATTTTGAGTTGACGAGATAGAGAATCCCAGGCGGCAGAAGCATGCACAGCAGCCGCACTGCTGCAGGAATTTTCTTCATCAAAGAAAATGTTTGAGATCCTCTCCAGTAATTCTGATTATTAAATATCAATTAGGGGTCTCTAGAAAAAAATATATACGTTTCTGCCATTATCCATTTTCTTTTATTTTTCAAGCTCTGTCGACGAACAAGTTTCCGTCAATACGGATACATTTGATTTGATGATGAGTCATTTGAATTTATGAAATTTGAACACAAAACTGGACTCTCCGGTTACTCTAAAACGGAGATTATCGAATGTTATTTTTCTTTGTTTGCATGTGAGGTAAGGAATGACCGAAACAATAACACTAAACCGAAACATTATCGTAATCGTTCCAAGGAGAATCTAGTCGCTCGTGGTGGGCCCATAAGCGGAATTGCATCCTCTAATGATCATTTATGGATGGTTTTCGATCTCAGTCGTCTGATTTAATCTCAACTACTATAGATATCCTATATATAATATCAAAATTGATAGGTTCAAAAAAATCTAACCGTTAAAATCAAATCGGACGATTCGGATAAAAAAACGTCCACGAATGGTTGCATTAGAACATCCAGAGGAATGGAGGATACTCTCCCCATGGACCATCCAGAGGAATCCCCATCCGCTCCCGCGCGGGACCGTCCAGCGCAGCCTACGAACCGTCCGATCTGATCTGGACGGTTCGGGCCTATCAATCTAGTTACATGCACGGAGCTCCCTTTGCCATTGAAATTAAATCAAACGTCTGTAATTCCTGCGCTGCACGGTCCAGTGCGGGACTGGATTTCATTTCGTCAGAGGCGTGCTCTTTTACGATCCAACTGAGATCAATAGTGTTTTGTGTGTCTGACAAAAACTCGGAAGGGAAGTGTACTTAGTCAAAGGGATCTCCAGTTGTAGCACTTGGCACATCCAGTTCATCTAGAATCTGAATAGAAAGATTGCTTAAACGGGTAAAACCGAAAACAATAATTATTAAATTTTCATTTTTTTGCATCTATCTCCTGTTAGAATAAAATGTAAAGTGGTTTGGCCCTCTTGAAATATTCTAATTTTGAGAATTGAGGATCAGATAAACAGAATGGAGAGTACTCGTTACATTGAATGGAGAGAATTGCTCCCGCTGTTTGGTTCCTTTTCCTTTCAAATGCAACGGTCATGGAACAGGGATCATGGGAGGTTGAAAGGTTCAAAATCAAGCCGCCATCATTTGTCGTCATTATCATAGTAGTCTTTGTGAGGCGAAAGAAATAGACTAAAAATTCTAAAAATGAAATAACTCTAGTTTACTTTTTTAGTTTTCATTCAGCTACTTATTAATTTTTTTTATAGACTTGGGAGCGAAGTAAGGCTGTAATTAGTGTCCCAAAAACAATGAACATGATAGCTTTGAAAGTTTCAAAATCAAGCCGCCGTTTTTGTCCTCAAATGAAACAAACTTGGCTTGTCATAGTTTCTCTCATGAGTCTTCTTTGGACAAAAGAAGTGGACTAAAATGTCAAAAATAAACATTTTGTTTACATCATTTTCATTTGACTACTTGATTTTTTTTTAATGATTATAGGTTTGATAGTGAAGTAAAACTGTAATCGCTGTAAAAAAAAAAGAAAAAAAAATGGAACATGGGAGCTTAATTTGAAAGGATCAAAATCAAGCCACCACCATTTGTTGTTTAGATGGGGACATGGGGACTTGGGTTGTCATAATTCCTGTCTAGTCTTCCTAATTGGATGAGAAAAGTAGAATAAAATTCTAATTATAAATGTTTAATATATAGTGAGGTAAAGCTATAATCAGTGTCAAACAAAAAATATGGAATATGGAAGCTAAGCTCAAAATCAAGCCGCCGCCACTTGTTGTTGACGATGGGACTTGGTTTGTCATAATTTAGTTAAGAGTCTCCCTTGGACAAAAGAACTAGGCTGAAATTCTAAAAATAAAGAAACGATTAGTTTACTTCTTTTATTTTACTGTCAAAAATCAAATTGTTCAAAAATTACTCAACTTTTTACGAAGTAAAATAAACGCATTAGTTGAGGTAACAAAAATATGTGTTGTATATTTTTGTAAACCATAACGGCACTTTCCAAGTGTCAGAAATTCGCAATTCCGAAACATAAAATATGAGGAAAAGCATATCTTCTGATTGACCGATTGACATGGAGCATATATTTATATATTAATACTGCCACTTTGTGCTGCTATTTTTCTGCGGTCTATGATTGAATAACACATGCTTGTCTAATCTAAGGAAGACATAAAAATCTAGCATTTTAGTTTTTAAATTTCCGGTGTGAAAAACTACAAACAGACCTAATTGTGTCTGAAAGTCAGAATGTACCACCGGATTAGATCTTAACGGTCCAGATTAAAGGTTGCACTCTGCCAATCTTTTAAGGTTGGCGGAGGATATGATTCACCGGATTAACAACGCATAGTTTCGGCACAATGGGATCGTTTGGATGGTATGAGAATAAAAAAGGAATAAGGATTTTAGAAAAAAAAATATTGGGAAGTGTGTAACTTTGGAAATAGTGAAAAGATATTATTCCGGAAATAAGAAATGTTGTTCAGATGGTGAGTTAGGAATAAGCAAATTGATATTAGTTTAAATAAATTATTAAAAATTATTATTTTAATATTAAATAAAGTACTAAATAAAGAACAAAATTTCATTTAGTTATTAGTATTTAATTAATTTTGTTGAAATTATATCTATTACTACTTATAAAGCACCCATATAAAAGGAGTAAACTTGTCAGTGTAAATAATTTTTATATCAATTATGGACCATTGATTTGTGTAATTTGATTTGATTAGTGATGTAGATTAGGGTTAGACTTTTCTTAAAAAAATTAAGTTACTACCAAATTAGCTATTTATTTAAAAAAAAGACTAAATTATTGATTTTACCATATCTTGATTGCCTAACATGTAACATTTTATATATAACAAAAATAATATCAATTTTTTATTTTTTATTTGCCCGTATTGAGGACATCTTTTGTTAGTATATATAATTGTTGGAAGATGTTATTCCTAGAGGAAGAAGCTATTACTAAAGGGTGTGTTTGGATAGTTGGAAGAAAGAAGAAGAAGAAGGAAGAAGAAAAAAAAATTATAAACAATTCAAACTTTTCACAAAGTTACACATTTTCCAATACTTCTTCCCTTCTTCCTTTCTTCCCACACCTATCCAAACGCACCCAAAAAGAAATTATTCTTCTTCTTATTCCTAACTTGTTTGGATGCCTAGAAAAAAACTATTATTTCTATTCCTTTGCAATCTAAACGACCCCAATATGCCAATTAATTATTTTTCTATGAAATATAATATCATCCAGTTTTGCAATATACAAACCATATTCTAATAAGCCGTGAAGTTTAATCTGTATGTTTGCAAATATAGCAGCACTTTACTTCACAAAAACACATTACTAGTGAAATGTATCGTCAATAAATATCACATTTGATAGCATAGCATGTTAAATTAGTTAGGAATTGGGGTGGCTTTTTGTTTGATATATTTGATTTGATTTATCTGGACAGTGGAGAAAAGAAGTGCTTTATTAGGGGTACATTATTACCTTTTGATCCCATCTTCATTATTATTTATTTATAACTGCAATTGATCTTTTCCAAATTGTTCTTCTCTCTTGCTTCGATTATTAAACAACTTCCCAAATAATGCACGTGCCGGCGTGCCGCGCCACTTCTCTTATTATCTTTTTGGCGAGAATCATTAGATTCTACATCCGGGAGCAGTTTTGGGTTTATAACAACTAGCTATTCTATCGCGCTTCGCGCGATGTAAGATTTATCCAAAATCGGTATATCGTTGATATCAGTATAGTACTTATATGTTTAATCAGAATATTTATCAGTGTTTGTTTTTTATTATTATTATTTTTTTTTTCTGGACGAATCGTGAATGTAATAAATTTTTATGGCAAGAAAGCATTTTGATGGTACAGTTTGATACAATTTTTTCTGGACGCTTCGCGCGATGTATGATCGTTTGGTATTAATATATGATTGCCATCTTCCTGGTATTAATGTTAACGATGTATGCTTGTTATTGTGCTTTTATATATTTAAGATTTGTTGAGGACATAACTGTGATTACTGTTTTATGTATATACATGGCGTGTACTTGATTGGGACAGTGAGGGAAAATTACAATTGAATTTCTAAAAGTTCAAATTTGGCTAAGTTTGTTTATGCATTGTTCTGAGGATTGTCTGTTTGTTTTTGTTTGTTAAGACCTTCGCTGCTACTTTTTGTTTTTTTGTTCTAAGCTAGGTTATTTGGGGAAAGGGTTGGACCATTTCTTTTAGGATATGTCACTTGTAAGGTCTAATTGGGTAACTGTTGATTGGAAGCATGCGTTTTTTTATTTCCGGGAAATAGATAAGGTTCTTTTGCTGTACTGAAAAGGTCTGTCTGTTTTCACCATGAAGGTAAGCAATCTAGAAGTATATTGTTAGGTTAGGGACCTAGCTTTTATTCTCAGAGCGATTAATCTAGTACGATTGCATTATTGATTTAAGGCTGTCGCATAATTATGTAACGACTATACTATTGCATTGTGGTTCACAGTATTTTATCTGATGAAAATTATTTACAGTGCTATCTATTTATGTCCAACACCTCTATCAGACTTAACTAATCCTTGAAGAACTGCTACATTCTATCAATATAGAGGAACAAAACAGAAAATGCGACTTGGGAAAAAAAAAACTCTAACATGAAATGTAATTTCCAAAAAAAATAATCATCATTTCATTTTGCATCATCAATCAACTCATTCCATAGAATTTTCTAGAAAGGACAATATGAGCTGCTGGATATGTACATAGAAACTAAGTATTAGTTCAGTTATAAATAATATGTTTACATAGCAAGATCAGGACAGCAGTTTTTTTTCCTCAAAAATACATGGTCATATATTTACAATAATTATACTATATAAATGGAAGAGACTATGTTTGGAGGAATTATTACAGAGGTTCAACTGGGCACGATAGTTATCAATAGCAGGTTTGCACTGACATGTTGTGATGCAGTTGAACCACGGTAACAAAACAGAAAAGATAGGATAGCAAAGCTATTAGTTTGCTATTACATAATACAAAGGATCTAGTGGTTTTTTTTTTTTTTGTCTAACAAAGGGTAACTATAGTATAAATTACAAAATCTGGACTGATTTTATGCTGAACCCAAAAGTATAGCTGTCTGATCCAGGTAGTAGATGGATTGCATATGTCTGGTCCAAAAGTATTTCTTTCTCAGTCCATATTCTGTCCTTTCAGTCGACATCGCTGCGGGAAATTTATTTATCAATTATTGTGAATTAGTTATATGATCTGAAAGCATAGCCAAAATTTGATTTATCAATTTTTTATCTATCAAAATTTTTCTCCATTATATGATCTGAAGGTATAGCCAAAACTGCAGATGATCATCTAAAAAATATATTTTGTGCTTTATCTGAAAATTGTAAATACAATAATGGAACAATTAGGAGCCAAATATTGAATTCTCTAAGTACCTGCTTTTTGTCATCTGTCCAGGAACGGTGCTGGTCATGTTGGGTGATTGTTCATTCTTTGGTTTGTCCGGTGCAGTAGGACATTTGTTTTGTCCCTGAACAGCGCTGTTATCTGGAGCTTCACATTTGCTTTGAAATCATGTCATGAACATAGAATTGGTAAGAATGTTTGTAATGCCAGGTAATGGATCATAGCAGTATAAAGATAGAAAACAAAGGTCAGACCTTTCATGTTCTTCGAGGTCTGGTTCTGTGAAGAGCTTCCTTCTAACTGGAGGATGAACTATATGACTTGGTTGTTCATGTGCTGGTCGTTTTCTGCAAAGAATAGAATATAGTTGTGGTAAGTTTGACATCAAAGAAGTAGATTCGTACATTATAGAAACAGTATAAAAATAAGATAACACCGATAATATAAAAGGTAAGACAAAATATGACCCTTTTTTATCGGGAGATGCCATGCTTTCATCATGATCGAGCATATTTGGCGGTGTGGTTGCCGAGGCTGCACATATCATTAGCTGGAGTGGTGCTTCTTCGGAACGATTCAGATTGCGAGATGAGGATTCTTGTGTGCCTCTGTTATACAAAGGATGTTAAACGATAAATGAAGATCGATAGTATGTAAGAGATGCAAGAAAACACCAGAGAATACAAAGCAAATTGACAATTAAAAAGCCTATACATTGCTATTGCTTTTTCAGTAGAGTGTGGTATCTCATTCCCTTGCTCGATTGCTAGTATTGGGCCGGCAGTGGGAGGCACTGGGTCAACACGCGTGATGGTGTTCCTTCTTATTCCTGGATAATTTGGTACCTCTTTTGGGAGCACAGTGAATTGGTATGTTTTGCCAATTACATCAAGTAATGGTCCTGGAACATCAGATTTTGTGCTCTCATGTATTCTGATCATGTCATTAACATCTACTCCAGTTATTAATTTTGCGATCTTGCCAAGGGCTGTCATCTCTACTATGCCGGTATCGTCCCTAACAGCAAGCAAGATCTTGTACCTGTCAAGTGAATGAACAATAAATGAAGCGAAAATCAAGAGGTAGGCATGCATCATTATGCCTAAAATCTATGAAAGTAAAGGAATGTTGTATGATACCATTCTATGTAATCATTACGATGCACTGCGCATCTTTCGCAGAACTGGTTCTTCAATTTGCTCCAGCATTTTTTACATGCTCTATAGTGCCAGTCATATCTATTCTTGACATCATAGATTGATACAATGCACTTGTACAATGTGTTCTGTAGAGAAAGAGCATGTGTCAGTGCTTAGTGAGTGCAAGAATTGGATGGAAATAAGTAATCAAGCATGGACTGGAATGAAATGCAAGGTATAAACATTTTTTTTTGCCCCTGATATATATTGTTTTAGGAGACCTGAATACTTACAGAGTGCACATTCACAGGAACAGCTAGAAATTCAGAAACAGTAAGTGTCTGTGGTTCTAGATAAGTGATCTGCTGAGTTCTGTCTGGGACAGGTGCGCCATCATATGGAGGTCCTTCTGTATCGAGCACGATTGATGGCAGATTTGGAGGCAAACTAATAAAATATATATATTGTGTGAGCATTTAAAGTAACATAGGTTATTTGAGATAGAACTATGAGAGAACAAACTGGATACCTAGCAGCAAATTGCTCTATTTCTGGGATTGTTACGTCAAAGTAAAATCTTGTGCCGCTTATTGCTTTCAGACCATAGACGCCTAAAAAAAATGTAAAAGTGAGATAGCCTGTTAGGATCAAACTATGTAGAAATATTAGGAGGAGAATTTTTTTTTGCTTTGGATAGTTGAATTGCTCGAATGTGGCCAAAGAAAACAAAGTTTATTGCAGTAAAAAACTAACGGCGCCATTCATTGATCTGAACTGCAGCACAGGCGACTATAACAGGATGTGTCCTTGACTGTTCATGAAGTGCTGCAGTGTCGAACATGTGCAGATATTGGCTCCATAGTGTAAGCTGAACCATGCATCCCCTGATGAAAAGGAAAAAGTGAGGTTTGATCAAAATATAATATTTTTTTATGATAGAACTACAAAGCTAATTTCTTACATGGAAAAGTGATCGTAAAAGCCTAGATAAATTCAATAACTGGACTCCAACAGTGCCAGTATAACATAACAAAGTATATTGAAGCTGAAATATACCTCTCATCTGCTAGGTACATAATTTGGTATGGCTTTGATTGACTTGTTTGCTTGACACGACCAAATCCAGCTATTCTACCAATGACATCTGGATCAATACAGGTAGGTTAGAATAAATGGTGCACGTGTATTAGTGGGTAAAATCATGTATATTGACATATGTGATGCAAAATAAAAGAAAAGAAATACAATACCTATTATTTTGTCCTTGTCTTTGATTTGATTACCAACAGCATCAATGCGCTGAAAGTTAAAATACCGGACTGGAATTTGAATACCAAAAGAACTGAGTGGTATGATAGTTGTCTGGTCTGTGAAAGAAATGATACGACTGCCTTCCACAACATGATATTTTTTTGGAGCAGGCATGACTGAGAATTTAGCTATCTCACATATTCGACCTTCCTCAATTAAACTTGACAGTCGCTGGTATTGTTCGATTGGTACCCTTGCTTCTATGACTGAACCCTACAAAAGAAAGGAAATAAATATTTTTTATTCCCTGAATATGCACAAAGAAAAGATTGGATGAGCAGTTAAAAAGAAAAGATCACGCAATTAGTTATGAATAAGGAATCGTACCAATGCATCAAGCAGGATAGTCCCGTAGTACCATATTAGTGCACCATCAGGTGGTGTTGCGGCCCATACTCTAACAATTCTGACTTGGATTTTAATTGAATGTACTTTTGTAGCCAAGTCAGAGATGTGGACCAGTTCTGTTGTGTCCATCTGTGGATAACAAAAGAACAAACAAAATTAGGCAACGACAAAAACAAAGTTAAGAAAATAATGGTACCAAGGTAATAACAGATAAGGGAAAAAATGGCCATGCACTGAAAAGGTAAAGTTTTTGAATAAATTACCTAGTTCTGTATAGATTTCTTTATAGACAATATTTTTCGTATAGCCTTTGTATTCGTTCTGTGTATTAGGTACTAAAATGCTTAGCCCATCTGAAGAAGTTGTTCGTGATAGGGCAACATAGAGCTGTCCGTGTGCAAAAACTGGCTCAGAAAGATATATGCCTACTTTATCAAGGGACTGGCCTTGGCTTTTGTTTATGGTCATTGCGTAACAGACTCGAACTGGAAACTGTTTTCTTCTAAGGTTAAATGGAAGGTCATCGTCTTTGTGGATGAAAACTATTCTTGGTATGTACACTTCTTGACCTATAGCACTGCCAGTAATAACACGGGCCTTAAGAAATCTCGATGATGCTTGTGTAATAACCATCCTGGTTCCATTGCAGAGCCCATTAGGTTGGTTAATGTTCCGCAGCAGCATTACAGGCACACCAATTTTAAGTTCCAGGCAGTGTGGTGGCAAACCACCAGAACTAATGCTGTGCAGATATTCATCGGGATAGTTGCCACGAAGTTCAGAATGGATTTTGTCTTTGTCAGCTGCTGTATCAGCACTATAATATGTAAACATCTGTCCAGGTATCTGAGAAAGAATTTTTTTGTTCAACAGATCAACCGAGCAATTCTTTGGCGCTAGAATCGCTCTTTGACGAAGATAGTCATCATATATATGTGATGTACCAAGCTGTCCATACACCGCAGATGTTATGGCTTCTTCTTCATTATTATCATGTTGAATCAAGAACTGATCAGGTATCTTGATCCATTCTGGTTTAGCAGCTCCATCAAGGGCTAATGCAGGTACCTGACCGTCTCCGACAGCAAGCAACCATGAAGCAAATTCTGCGATTCTTGCTGCATGTGCCGGATTGTCTCTGCACCGCATGAGGCGCATGTTTTGTGTGAGGTACAAAATTGTGAACCGATCCCATAAATGGGAATGTACAATAGATGCTGCTACTGTATGATATCTTGTTCCATGGGTGATAACTGGCAGTGTCTGCCTAAAATCTCCCCCGAGAACGACAGTCATGCCGCCAAATGCACAGTGAGCTAGTGCAGGATCTCTGGAAGCAAAAATATCTCTCATGGTTCTATCAAGAGCTTCAAAACAAAGCCTATGGCTCATGGGTGCTTCATCCCATATAATGAGTGAACAACCAAGTATCAATCTTGCTAATTGACTGTTCTTTTTGATATCACATGTAGATTTTTCAGTCAATTCAATCGGTATTTTAAACCGTGAGTATGCAGTGACCCCTCCCTGGAGAAGTAGCGATGATAGCCCAGATGATGCAACTGTAAGAACTATCTTCCCTTCTGATCGTAGCTTAGCTGTCAGGGCAGTCCATAGATGTGTCTTTCCTGTTCCACCAGGACCATATACAAAAAATTGTTTGCCTTGCTTGTTTTGCACAGAGACGATAATTTTTTGCAAAATATCCCTCTGTTCATCAGTAAGGCTCGAAAGCAGTCCAGGGACTCGCTCACGAAGCTGAACAGTGTTATATGACAGCTGCTGTGCAATCAAGGTGCTATTTCCTTCGTAGATTCTTTGTTCTGTTGGCTGAGGAAGGTTAACAAATTCAAGTGAACGACCACGACTGATAAGCATATCCTCAAGCTCATACAAAATATGGTCCTTCAAAATGACATCAGTACAACTAAATTGAGGAATTCTGTAGCGATGTCTAATGTTATACAGAATGTCATCACCCATCAATCTCCAGCATGCATCCCATAACTGTACAGTGTTCGTGACCTCACAATAGAGCAATATATCAACAAATAGCTTGCGGATTTGCTGACTGGAAGCCGAACCAGCGGCTTCCTGCAATGTATAAAGCCATTCATTATCATTATCCAATAAGCCAAGGGCATCACAGGCTTCTTTAAAAGTCATGTGCAAGACACCATTAACAGTTCTGATGTGTTCAAATGAGGTTGGGCCACGGACAATATTTAGCAACATACGCAAATAATAAAGCTCGCCAATACCCGGATGTACAAATAGCATTCTAGCCAGGCGTTTTCTATTCTGTACACGCCTCGCCCATGACTTTTTATTTTGCTTCCATGTAAACTTTGTTGGTATCTCAACATATGTGAGCTGCCTTGCCAATTCATCTGTTTTGTTAAGCTCAAACCAAGCCATGAGCTTTGTGAACCCAAAAGAGTTACTGTCTGCAATCTCATTAAGTTCTTGGAAATCAGGGAAAATAACATTGTTCTGTGAAGGGAGGTGAACAGGTAACCTCTCAACACTTGGATTGCTATAGTGAATGTTATATGAGAAAATACGCCATATCGATTCATGAGGTGTCAAATACCTGCAATCAAGATAGTGGCGTATTTCATCAATGGCTGTCTGGGCTGTTTCTTGCTGTACAGATGGAACAGATGCAGAAGATGAGGCAGCATGCACACTGACCATGGCACGGTCATGTCCTTTGGAAATATACTTGAATAGATACTTGATCATCTTAGTAGAATGGCATCGCTCAACATTAATATGGGCATCATATTTTAGCAACATATTAATATTGTGAGGGACAACATATCTATTATCAAGAATGCACCCGCTTTTTTCTACCGTAATTCCAAGGTCCCTTCTTCTGTACTGGACAAAGTCATCATGAGTAAGAACCGTTGACTCAACAAATTCTTTTGGAAAGTATTTCTTACACTTGCCATCCTCCATACACGGTGATGTTGGGCGCATCTTGCCACATGGTCCATGTACCATGAAACGGGACACAACTGCGTAACCTTCTGGGTCAATTGCTGGATCAGGGAGCTCAGCAGAAATTATTGAGTCAACACCAGATGGATTAGACACAACTGTCCTATCAGCTAACCAAACAACAATATGAACATGAGGAAGGCCACGCTTCTGAAACTCAACCGTGTAAATCACTACAATGAAAAATTTAATTTGTGGATAAGGAACCGCGTAGATACAAAGAATGAATTTTAGAAGGACAATAAGAAAAGAAGGGCAATGAAAACTAACGTGCAGAGACGGCACCAAAACAGTTTCGCTCCCTAATATCTTTGATCATTTCATCGAGTTTCATCTTAAAAACCCGACATACAAGATCAGGTCTATCGCTTGGCTGCTGAGATGCAAAAAGATTTCTCCGTATCTCAGCCCATGCAGGATTGCAGGTAAAGGTAATAAATAAATGCGGTGGGCCAAGTGTCCGACACAGTGCAAGTGCATCTTGGTAATTTTGGAAAAGATAACGGGGACCGCCTACAAAAGATGTAGGGAGGATAAACCGCTTGCCAATCTGATGACCAAACATGTCTCCTTGCAAAACTGCATTTCTGATATTTTGCATTGTATCGACCCGGAGACTATCCTGGTGATGGTAAAGATAACTGAGGCGTGCATCTTCGATGCAAGCGTACATGTCGACACAAATTTGTTGAAACAACCTACCACACTTGAATAATGAATGACCTTCATTGTCACGAACATGGAGTCTATAGCGGTAGTACTCTAACATTGTGACATGAGGACGTTGTATATCCGATGAACCGACAGCTGAAGTATCATATTCTATATCCTCTGTGTAACTATCTTCTCCTCTCGTGAAGATCGGAGGATATTGCAGCGCAAAGTATTTTTTATGTAAAGGATTGATCCGCTGCAATTGGCCATTACGGCATTCAATAATGACATCTCTGCTGGGATGGTTCTCTTCAAAATCACCAACAACCAATCCAACAACCTCATGCACAGCAGGCGCAGAATATTGAACTCCGTGCTGTTGTCGGGAAGAAGAAATGCGAATCGAGAACTGATCATCCGATTGGGTACCGAGACGTTCTCGTGCAGATCTAAATCCCTGAGCAATTGTATTATGCTGGTACAGCATATGACTGATCTGGACAACAATATGCTCACGGGGAGCATTTGTTGCAGAATCGGTTGAAACAACTGCAATTCTGTTACGAACCTCATTTGCTGTGTCATAAAAGTATAGCTGAGCATAAGAAGGCCGCTGCCCTTCCGGAGGTGTTAAAGAACCAATACGATGACAGACCTGGCCTGAAATCCGAAATACATAAGGGCCTGCGGTTCTGTTAATGTGCTGGTCCAGCCTAACACCCATAGATGTAAAGGCAAACATAGAATTATATGTTCGGATTGCTGTGATAAAATGAACAGAATCAGGTCCATTAGAGGGATCAAGCAACGAAGCAAGCGGTTCAGGGGGATCTTCAATGGTTGGCAGAGATACCCTCCCACCACGACAACAAAGCGTATATGTCGTGCCTGATTTTTCCCGTGACCAGTACAGGGCATGACAATCAGGACAAACCTGATCAGGATCCCCGAAATCAAGAAGCACTGGATCAGGACCTACAGGGATATGGAAGATTGGGATGAAAGAAATAGCAATGAACGAACACGATAGCAAAAGGCGTTATAGAGAACAATCATACATAAACTAAACAAAGGTAGAAGAAGAGTATAGATCCAAGAAAGAAACCTAAGCGAGGACGGACCAGAAATGCAGCATTCTGGGGAAGAGGTGCATCTGCTGCAACAACAGAAGCCCTTGTTCTGTTACCTCGACCACGCCTTTGTAATTGACCAGTATGAGCTGATAGGAAAGGCAAATGGAAAAAAGGAAACTCTGAGGAAAAAGAGAGCAATACAGAATGCAATAAAGGGAAAAGGTAAGGATTGATGAGAATCGAAAGCTGAATAGAATCTTAATATGTGGAAGCGAAGGAAATAAAAAGAAAAGAGCTGCAAGGCACATGGAAAGGTGAAGAAACAAAAGAACAACGAAGCTAAGCAAGAGGAAGAGGAAAGGAACACGCTAAGGATGATGAAGGTAAGCAAGAGGAAGAGGAATGGAACATGCTAAGGAAAAGATAAAGACTGGGAAGTGAAAATAATAAAAATAAAAAGACATTTCTCTTAGGAGACAAACAACAGACCCGTATTAGGCAACGATGCGGATGCACCAGCATGGCTAGGCAGGGATGAATCATTTACATGAGAAGGTTCCGGTAGAGAATCAGTTGATTGGCGAGATCTCTTCTTCCGCGCCATAGGCCAGGAAAGAAAAAGCGAAAACAGGAGGCCGCAGATAGGACAGTAGAATACCCAATAAAATAACTGACGAATGCAATTTAGAAGAAAGAGGATGGATCGATTACACAAAACCAAAGCAGCAAAGCAAAGATGATAGAAAGGTACAGGCCCAAAAACAAACATAGCTACCATAATGCATCTGCTGTAGCCAAAACATGGACAACACCATACCAGAAGAAGACAAACAGTACCAGAGCAGAAAAATGGCAGGAATAGGCCAACACCATACAGGATATCGCACATGAAAATAGCAACCAGAGCAAGGCCTGGACAATGGCATGTATATGCATACATAACTGAAATTGCAAATCTAACCTAATCATATCCCAGGAGCAAGCATAGGATAAGACATAACCATATCCTATAATACACAGCAAGGTGTGGACAATGCCACATACATGCATATAGAACTAAAATCGCAAACCTAATCTAATCCTATCCTAGAAGTAAGCATAGTATAAGACATAACAACATCCTAGAACAAAGCATAGTATAAAACAACGACCAACCATAACTACAGAACAAATGAACACAAAGAACACAGGGTAAGAGAACATACCTTAAAAAGGAAACAAACACTGCTGAGCCAAAACGCAACAGAAGCACAGATATCGATTGGCAGGAGAAACGCGTAACCAGAGCACCAGCAGAACAAAGACAGAATTGCATGAAAGAACAGAAAAGGAAAAGATTTAAAATAGCACAAAGGAAAAAAAATAAGTACAACAGGAAATAGAAATACACACACCAACACAAACAGAAACATATATCGATACAAACCTGGGAAGCAGCAACAGCAGAATCCAAAAGCGAAGGCCTGCTATTAGAGAAAAAATAACAAAATAAAGAGATTAAACAGGAGCAGGAGCAGAAAACACATAGGCAAAGAAACAGACAAAGAAAAGAAAAGAAAGAAAGGATCACTTGGAAAAAGGAAACGAAGCATGGACACGGAGGTAAAAGCAAGATACCATAAGATACAAACACAGTACAGAAAAAAAGCAGTCCACATAACCAACCATTGTATAAAACAGCAAGGAAGCAGAATAACTGAAGAACTACAGCACATAAAATTGAAGACAAAGCAGCATACCTTAAAGGGAAAACAATAGACAGAATAGATCTGCAGCAGAACAAACAGAAGACATGATCCGGCAACAGTGGCGGAGCAAAGGTATTTGACATGAAAGAATACCAAAGAAAAAGATTTAAAAAAGGATAAAGAAAAATACACATCTAACACCTGACAAAAATAGATAGGGCAGGAAAAATAGAAATACAGATAAAGATACAGACCCGCAAAGAAGCAGCAGTAGAATCCAGAAGCAAAGACCTAGCATCAGGCAAAAAGAAAGAAAAGAGAGAGATTAAACAGGTTCACAAACAGAAAACACACGAACAGGCAAGCAAAAACGGAACACTGAAATTGCGCAGGGCTCGGTGTGGTTGGCATTATTTCGTAAAATCTGTACAAATACAACCAAAACTATAAGGAAAATTTTTTTGGTTCCTCCACACAACTAAGCAGGTAACAGGAAAAAATAAGAGGCAGCAAAAAAAAAGTTTGTAACAGGAACAGTACAGGTATAACACCAGCAACACAGAGGAGAAACAGGCAAAACCGTACAGGTAAAAAAAAAGGGGAAACAGCAAGAAAAAGGAAAATACCTCACAATCCAGCAGAAGCGCAACCTGGGACCAAAGCCTTCCGATCTGAAAAAGAAAAGAGAAGAAATGAGGAACAGAACCAGCCACGGAAACAAAAAGGGAAAATCTAAGCACTGCAAAGGCAAAAAAAAAAGGACTCACCGCAGAAAGGAAGAAGAGAAACAGGAGCAGGAAAGAACGGAGAGAGACAGACAAAGAAGGCATGATACGGCGCAACCAAATAGCAAAATCCAGCCTCTTCCATTGTGCGCACAAACCACTACCATTGCTGCCGTACACATCGGAATGAGGAGCAAGTACAATCACCCCCGTGGCTCCGTGCGGAAGGGCAGAAGGGACGATCAGATGCGGCAAAAAAGAAAAACAGAAGAGATGCATAGAGAAAGGAAAGCAAAGACAGACCCACGGAGCAAACAAAGAGATGGTAGCAGAGAAACGGAAGCAACGCTCGGAAGAAAGCGAAAGTGGGAACGAACGGACCAGATGAGATCCATCGAATGGGGAACAGTAGGCTCAACCGTTGCGATTGCAGATTTACCTACAGTAACAGCAGGTATTGAAATTGAGATACTTACAATTGTTTAGGACCTCCAAACCCACCTTAGACACATTGGTGTGTTTGGATGGTTCACGATTAAGGGTCGAACAAGGGGACAAATAAAAGTCCACGAACAAAATCAGTTTGTGAAAATCGAAAAATTAGAAATTAGGGAAAAAGTTCACGAACAGTCTAGTTCGTGAGTTGTTTGGTTCATGCGAACTAAGACTGTCCGCAAACACATTGCAAATTCATAATGCGCTAAAATTTCAGCCATAAAAACTTGTAAAGAAACAGAATTATTTAAAAATTTTTAGTTAGTGCCTATTGCAAATTCATAATGTGGTAAAATTCCAGCCATAAAAACTTGTGAAGAAACAGAATTATTTAATATCATCTTTTCCTCAACGTTATCCCATCATCCTTGAATTACGCGTTTTTTTTTTCATTTTCGGAATACTTATCCAACATCCCATCATTTGTTTCTATTTATGTCTCTAATTTCCATCTAGTACGTATCAAATGTTATCGATCTTATCTCTCATCCAGCGCTTAATTACTCACCACCTCTCCTCTGACATCATATATTTATATATTATGACAATAATTGTCCTAATACATTTACCTTACTTGTCCTAACAAATAATACTAATCATCCTAATAATATATATCTTAATTGTCTCAACAAATAATATCAATTGTCTTATATTACGATACTAATTGTCCTCGTAAATACTCTAACTATCCTGTAAAATAATACTAATTGTCTTAGAAAAAATATTAATCGTTATGAAAAAAGCTAATTGTCCTGAGAAAAAAGCTAATTGTTCTAAAAAATGGTACTAACTGTCTTGAAAGAAAATATTTACCCTAGAAAAAATATTAATTACCATGAAAATAATTAATTGTCCTAAAAAAAATATTATTAATTGTCCTGAAAAAATAAGTTAATTATCCTAAAAAAAATGCTAATTGTTCCGAAAAAATGAGGTGGGAGATGGAGGGAAACATAGATGCTAGGAAGGAAGATAGAGTACGGTTTAGATGATAGATCCAGGAGATGATAGGGATAAGCAACAAAAATAAAAAGATAGTTAGTGTTTAGTTAATCACATTTCGAAAAAAAAACAATCATCCTGGAATGATCGATGGAATGATAAATTCTTATATACTACCCCATTAAAGAAAAGGTAAGAAGACTGGTACCAATTCACACTATCCAGATACAAACTTACCAATTCCAAAAGGAAATAATAGGAACCCAAACCACAAAAGAGAGAGAGACAGAGAGATTCTTTAAGCGGGGCTGATAATCATCATCCCCGATTTCTATCATCCCCATCATCTTCGAAACGCATTTTTTATTTTTAGAAAACACGTATCCATCATCCCCTGGAATCATCCTCTCTTTCCCTCTTTATTTCGCTAATTTTCCCTCATTCCCCTCTCTGATTCGCTACTATCCAGAGCTCATCCCTCTCCTTCCTCTGTTTTGATACACATAACAGTTCTAGTTATGTATATATATAACCAGAGAGGAGGGGGAGGGGGATGAGCGATACAGAGAGGAGAGGATGAGATCCCAATGAATGATTTATAACCAGAACAGTTATATATTTTATCAAGAACAATCATGTATATAACCAGAACAATTATATATTTAACCAGAACTGTTATATATTTAACCAGAACCGTTATATATTTAACCAGAACCGTTGTATGTGTTAAATAAAATAATTAAATAGAACATTTGTCATTCCTTTGTGTCGCTCCCCTCCCTCCCTCCGCTATGTGTCGCTCGTCCCTCCCTCCTCTCTGTTATGCTCATCCTTCTCTCTTCATCCCCTCATCCAAAAAAGTAAATTCTCTCATCCTCCCCCTCATCCTCTCATCCAACGCGCTCATCCTCTTCCTCATCCTCTCATCTAAAAAAAAAAACGCGTTAATAACTGTCAGGGGATGATGGAAATGAATTCAGATTCTCTAAGTCACATAATTAATCATTTTGAAAATTCTTGCATTAATTTTCTCTTGACACGGGGCCACGTACGGGGGATATTTTAAACTGCGTTTGTGGGAGATTTAAACAACTCTTCTCGTCCTTCTTCGTCAATTGTCATCACGTTTGCTAAGATTCTCTCTTGAAAGAAAAAAAAACAGAAAACAAAATGGGATTCCCACTTTTTAACTTCCATACATCATGCTGCCCATGCACATGGCACAAGCTACCACCTAATCTTCAGAATTTTTTTCCGCAATAAAAATCTTGAAATTCAGAGTCAGATGAGGAAATAATTTGAAAAGTTCAATTTGTAGTATTCTATGAAAAATCAGGGTTTTAGGCTTTAAAGTTTAAACCGTGGCTTGGGACTATGTTTTCTCTCACAGGTGCTGCAGTCAAGCAGCACAAATGAAAGCAAAAGTTTGTGCTGCATCATTGACAAAAAATTGTTTTACGTCAATAATTCAGAATTTTATTAATAAAAATCAAAATTATGAATTATTGATGCTATTCAGCTACTAGTTTATGAAGAATTAAAACGTGAGTTCATTTGGGAAAAAAAAAAAACAAGAGAAGATGATCACTGCATATAATTTATTTCTAGCTAATGTTTCATTTCATACAAAAAATAATTATATGTGCGCTTGGATCGTTAAGAATCAAACTAAAATTAACTATCAGAATTAGAAATTTTATTCGCATATATTAAGTGTTATTAGCGGTTCCTAATTGGGACTGAACTTTTAATTCGAGTTTTTTAAATTATTTTTTAGTTCATATTAAATTTTTAATCTGAATTTGATTCAGAAACGAGTTTATTCTTAACTATTTAAAAATAATATTTTTTTTCATAAAAATTGATCCTAATCTTATTCTCAAACAATGCAAGCGCACTCTCTGTGAATAAAATTGTTCGTTTGTTAGCTGACATTTAAGGGGGAAAAAAGGCCTACAAATTGATTGGTCATGCACTCTGACAGTACCGCCGTTTCACATCAGAATTCAGATGGCCTTAAAGATGTATAAAACCGGAGTTTGGACAAGTAAGAGGGATGGTTTGAGCAGAAAATTATCTTGTCTAATATTTTATAGAGGATGGCATTTATTTAATATTCAAGATGATGTTATGTGTGCTGACAGGTGAATGCGTTTCAAAGGATATAAAAAAGAACCTTCTCGTTCGAACTTGGAAGCATCGTTGAAACTTTGGAAGATTGGATAAATTTGCAATATTTGCTAGTGTCAAACATATAGGACACGTACACTTGTCCAACACGATGAAATTTTAATTTTTAAAATTGAAATGACCGATCCAAACCACACAAATTGTTTTGTGTTATAAAATCTTCATGGAGACCAAATTTTATATTTTTTCAAATATTTTTACTATTTTTTTTGGAATTTTTCAATATGCTCAATCTAAAAAGTTCTGAACCCTTCAATTTTGAAAATTCGAAAAAAATAGTTAGAAAATATGAAAAATATAAAATTTGATTATCAAAGATATTTTAATATAGAGATCATATTGAGTGGTTTGGATTGACCGTTTGAAATTTTAATGTGCTACGTTTGGATCGTGTTTGACGTCTTATATGTTTGATTCTAGCATTACTCATAAAGAAAAGGATCTTGACATCGGAAACGAACCTTTTATCTTGACTGCCTTCCTCTTCTAAAATTATTATAATTTGATTTAATGGAAATTTTTAGGTAATAATCGTGAACTTTTAAAATTCTTATACCCAACCTAAGCATCACTGTGGCCACGATGACCAAACGGAGGCTAAAATTTTTTCTTCCCTTCTTTCTTCTTCCTACTTCTTCTCAACGCATCGAAACGGAGGCTAAAATTCTTATACCCAGAAGCAAAAAGAAGTTATCCAACCAGAACCAGCCTAAAAGAAGCGCTTATTCTCTATTTTTATTTGAGACATGGCCTTTTTTCTTTTCATTTTTGCATTTTGTTATATGTTTCTAAAATGTACGCAAACAGCAGCAAGATTAACCGTTGGGACTACTTGACTGGAACAATTCTCACTGTTTGTCCATAATCAATGTCTCGTGCATCGCTTAATCTCACTTTTACATTTTTATTAAGGACAAAAATATGACTTATCAGTAGAATATTGTAAACGTGTCATGCTGTACCGTGTTGCGTCAAACACACATATGTTAGAGTTCGTGTTGTGTCATATTGACACAAGTTAATATTTTTGTCGTGTCGTGTCGTATTGACAGACGCAAACGTGTCAGCCTATATTATAATTTATTTTAATTTATTTACTAAAAATTCATTAAGTATTTAAATAATTTTCAAAATAAAAAATACACTAAATTGTTAAACTTTCACATATTAAAATAAAATTTAATGATTGAATAAAAAATTATAAGAAAGTTATTAAATTTATAATATAAATTTAATGGGTGCGTTTGGATCGTTGGAAGAAAGAAGAAGAAGAAGGAAGAAGAAGAAAAAAAATTATAAACAATCCAAACTCTTCACAAAGTTACACACTTCCCAATACTTCTTTCCACTTCTTCCCTTCTTCCCTTCTTCCCACACCTATCCAAACGGAGCCAATATAATTTAATAAATTATAAATAAAATTAATTCTTGTTGTGTCAATTCGTGTCACGTGTCAATTTGTATCGTGTTGTGTCAACTCATGTCATATTAAGATGTGCCAATGTCTAGAAGTCTTCAACACGACACGCCGACACACATGTGTTGTGCTAATTCTATAAACGTGTCGTATCGTGCCATGTCAACACGCATACGTGTCAACCAACGTGCTTGATCTGTTATGTCATTTAATACTACTTATCAGCAGCTGGTTAATTAATCAACCTTGATGTCGTCATAAATCATTCAACATATCTTAAATGTTTGACATGACACATTTATGAAAATATAAAAGTAATTAATATGATTTAATGAATTTTTATCCTATTAATAAAATAATGTGAAAATTTCACTTGTGCTCTGACTAATAACGTTTCAAATTTCTTGCATGGTTACATAATTGCAAACTGATAAAGTTTGACATGTATCTAGTCTACATGTCGAACCTATACATGTAAGTTAAATAGCCCTATTTGTTGTCATGATTTTGATTGATTTATGAAATATTGTCATATAGTTTTGGTCCCATCATTAATAGGGTATATCCTACTTGCACAATTATAGAATCTAAAGGCATATATCAGCAACTGCAGGTTTATTCTTTCCGCATTACTAGTAAAAAAACTTAAATCCTAACCTACTGACAGGTACATTGTGCATGACCTAACCTAATCAAGATGATCGGATTTTACCAACCAATCCTAGAAAAGAAAGATAATATTTGGAAAAGAAAATATAAGACTCATGACCACAAAGTTATGTATGGAAACTTGCGTTTGCAAGTGACATAATTAACCTAACCTGATCTAGATAATCAGAATATAGGAATGAGAAAGTGCATGCACACACATACATTCTTTTTTTATTCAAGGTTCAAACAAACATAGCCCGGTTTAGAGCTCAATTTGGGCGTTTTTGGGCCAGTACATTACAAATCAAATCCATATTATCGTAGAATTTATGGGTCCACAAGTCAGTGACCACACAATCCTTAGTAGTCCAGACCGTCCATTGGGGGTTCAACTTCCTCTAAATTAAAAAATGTAAATAGAAAAAAGAAAAATGAAAAAGAACACAGGGAAAATACTCCTTGTGAATTCTTTTTTTTTTGGATAAATTGCCCTAAACTTGTAATTTAAAATTTTTAAATTATCTCAAAAATGGATACATGAACCAAAACTACACGTGTATTTTAAATAGTTTAATATTTGGTTTAGTTCAAAAAAGAAAAAAAGAAAAATGTCCCTCCTAAACGGGACCAGATATCCCTGGCTGAGTGTAGTTTCTTCTCTCTTGGCATAGAATTGCACACCTTGTCTGGCTAAATCAATTTTTTGACTTAAAATGGCCAGGACCATACATACACTGATAGCTAAGCGCACTTCTTTTCCCTTTTTATCCCCATCTCATGGCCGAAAACCTAACCATGTGGCAAGCTATGATGATAATATATAAATATATAGTAATTTGTGAAAAGAAACATACAGTTTTTTTTTTTTTTTTGAAAAGAAACATACATGGCATTTAGCTCGGTGGGGGTTGCTCATGACTCGATGTACCTAATAAGAGATCAACACCCTACTTTTAATACTTTATTCATTGTAACTGTGATATCGGTTAATGAAATTATTATTAAACACACAATTTCTGACAGTTTCTAGGTTCTACCACTCAACTAAATTAGCTGACCTAAGGGTGCTTGACAGGTATACCTAACTATTTATTAAAGTAAAAGAAATATTGCATGTAGAAAGAGTCATTTAGCTCCCCTAAATCTGCTATCTATAGAGATTTGTCACGTGTTAATCTTATTTATTTGACTATTTCTATTTTATTTTTATAAGTATTGATTCATTACTTGTCAAGTGTCGACTCTTCAAGGATTGTTAATCTGATTAATATAAAATCAGATTTATTATGTGTCAATCTATAAATGAAATTTGATTAATATGCATGTGTTAACTCTGTATATTGTTAAATGTCTGTCAATTATACATAACAAGAAATTAATGCAAAGCACCTATAAAAAATTCACCAACAAAGTTTGCGGGCCTAATTTGAAAATCTATTGTATCGACTTAAATAACAAACAGTTCAAATAAATCCATATGTGAATGACACATTAAGCCAACAATTATGTAAAATTTTTAGTTAATAAAGTTCTTTTTGTTTACTTAAATTAATATGCAATAAATTTGTAAAAACCTATAATTTTGACACGTGAATCTTTATCAATAGATCAATGTACTCATTCTGCATTGTTTATTGATAAAGCCAATTTATGTATTTTAAAATTGGAAAATTAGAAGTGAACCCCTCAAATCTTCTCAATTTAAGTACAATCTCCAAAATTTTCAAAATCGGAAATAGCTCCCCTTTAATCTTATTTATTATGGATATAATTTTTTATTTTTAGTAATAGTTAAAATAGGAAATTATCAACTTTTTAGTTTTATTGCCGAAATATCCTTATCCCCTCTCATTGAAGTTCTGAAAAATTGAGAGTACCCTCGAATTCTATGTAAGAGACCAATACATTAATCACTACAAATCCATTTTCAATTGAGCAAGAGACTCCTTGGTAACTGGATTTACTCCATTTGTCATTTTCTCCATCAGTTAAAAGGATTTTGGAAACATTTGAGAAGAGTAAAAAAAAAAAAAAAATGGAAACTAACTTTAGCAAAGTATCATCTGGCACCATTTCAACAGAAAGCTAGGTTGATCACATTAGATTTCAATTAACTTATCCTTGCTGTCCTTTACCGAGAAATAAGAACAAAATATCAGTCCTAAAAATGAGGATTAAGTTGCTGATTTTGTTTCTTGCTGTGAAAAGGGTTATGCGACAGGATATAACCAAACAACAGCACTAATTAAGCCTCTTCAGATGAGGGAGAGGTCAAGGGTACTTTGGTCACAAAATTAAATACTTATTTTTTTATATTCAAATTTTTTTTAAACTCACATGATTTGAGAGAGTTACTTCCGATTTTGAAGATTCCGGGGGTTATATTCAAATGAAAATTACTAGCAGTGTAATCTCAATTAAAATATTTTAGTTAATCCAACATGTTCTGGTTGACAGATAAAAGATTTAATTTTATAATATAATTTTATCATTAATCTGTAGTCCAAAATACACAATTCATATAATAAATCAAGAGTAAACACTCACAGTTTTGAAAAGCAAACATTATTACTTTGTTAGACAAAAGTTTATTGAACTTCAATGATTTAAGTGTGAAATCAACGAAAATTTAGCATCATCAGCCAGCAAATAATTAAATTCGTCACTCTAATTGAATGCTTCATTCTTTTCAGTCGAAGCAGGTGACACCAACTGCAGTTTTTTTTTTTTCTTTTTAATGCCAACTTCAGTCTCAGTTACAACATTAATTTTTCAAAGATTAAGCCACTGTGGATTTTATAAGATGTCTGTCTTTTGTATTAACCTAAAACGCAGCCAGTACGCTTTATGAAACATAATTCTCACAACTATATTCCTCCCTAAGGGGAGTGAAAGGGCAGGGTACAAGTCGGGTGAATAATATATTTACGACTCCGTTGAAGATTTTGAGCAGACAAAAACCAAATAATTATAAAATATTTCGTAATTCATCCCTAATATATTTTAAATAATTAAATAAAATTATAATTTACATGGTTCACTAATAAATTTTTAAATAAATAAAAGTAAGACTTTCAATACAAAACGGATTAATTAGAGTTGAAAATTTTAAATACTTATATCTCTAAATAAAGAAACAGAAAGTCACATTGTATTTTTTTCCAATTAAAAAAAGCGGATTATTTAGACAAAATTCTTCTTTAAATAAGTCATCCAAGTTTAACATTTTAATCGGACTTGTTCCAGGACCATTTTGAAACCCACCTAAATAAGGCCGAAAATGGTTCTTCCTGATTTGCAACTAGTGGGCTCACATAAACCCTCAAATGTTTTTGTTTACAAATAAACTTTAAGCAGAAATTATAAGTGACATCGCGATTTATGCAATCGCTACCATCGCTAACCTCAATTTCCCTTCCGCGCGCTTCCCTTCTCTTCAGATGCGCTCTCCTCCCCTCCCGCGCGCTCCCCTCCTTCCCTAGCACGTTCATCTTCTCCACCTCCTCTCTTCCCTTCTCTGCCACACTACCCTCCGTCCCTCTTCACTCTCCTTCTACCTCCATGTCTTTTCTTCTCTTCTCTGTATTTCCTCTGTCTCCTTCATCAATGATTCATTTTCCATCAAATAGTGAGAATGTAAAACAAATTGAACACATAGAAATAACAAATTGAACATATGAATGAACAAAGTGAACATATACACTAACAAAGTGAGATATAAAATATACACATAAATCTGACAAGCAACAAAATAAATTGAACATATAGAATAACAAATTGAACATATGAATGAACAAAGTGAACATATACACCAACAAAGTGAGACATAAAATAAACACAGAAATCTGACGCACAGCAGAACAAATTGAACACATAGAAATAACAAATTGAACATATGAATGAACAAAGTGAACATATACACTAACAAAGTTAGATATAAAATAAACACATAAATCTGACAAGCAACAAAACAAATTGAACATATAGAATAACAAATTGAACATATGAGTGAACAAAGTGAACATATACACCAACAAAGTGAGACATAAAATAAACACAGAAATCTGACGCACAGCAAAACAAATTGAACACATAGAAATAACAAATTGAACATATGAAAGAACAAAGTGAACATATACACTAACAAAGTGAAATATAAAATAAACACATAAATCTGACAAGCAACAAAATAAATTGAACATATAGAATAACAAATTGAACATATGAATGAACAAAGTGAACATATACACCAACAAAGTGAGACATATAAAATAAAACACAGAAATCCGACGCACAGCAAAACAAATTGAACACATAAAAGAAATAAATTGAACATATGAATGAACAAAGTGAACATCTACACCAACAAAGTGAGACGTATAAAATAAACGCAGAAGTGAGACGCACAACAAAACAAATTGAACACATAAAAGTAACAAATTGAACATATGAACGAACAAAGTGAACAAATACACCAACAAAGTGAACATCTACACTAACAAAGTGAGACGTATAAAATAAACACAAAAGTCTGATGCACAGCAAAACAAAATGAACACTTAAAATAACAAATTGAACAGATGCAATAAACAAAGTGAACAAAATCTGACACACAGAAGGAAGGGAGGGGGAAGGGAGAGAGATGCACAGAAGGAAGAGACTGAAGAGTGCGAAGGGAGAGGAGCGTACCCGGATGAGGAGAGGGGAGCGCTTCGCAGGGTGAGGAGAGGGCTCACTTCGCTGGGGAGAGAGGAGCGCTTCGCTTCGCTAGGTTAGGAGAGGGGAGCGCTTCGAGCGATGGTAGCGATGGTAGAAATAGAGATGGTAGTAATCAATTTCCAACTTTAAGCGAAACCTCAAATCTGGCCTTGTGTCTAAATAATTTCTCCACGACACTCCTACAAAAACTCTATTTAATTTGCATGGCACGTTAGAAGGCTTCCATACAATCAGTGGCAAAGTCAGGATTGAAGAATGACGGGACTAAAATCTGACTAAATAAAATTGAGAACCAAGAAAATTACAGGTTTAAGGATTAATTACCTAAAATAATACTAGCAACCATTAATTTTTCTTAACCAAAGTATCATTGAGCATAATATTTTGATTCTAGAGGAGGCCCATGCAACTTAATTATAAAAATGATCTTAATAAATTAACATATGGTTGGGAAATATTCTAATTATTAGGATGGGCCTGGCCCTTGCCAGTCCCCCTCTGTCTTCGCCACTGCATACAATAATGTATAATTCAATCTTTTTGAATAAATAATATATGAATTGTATTTTAGAAAGAATAAAGAGTTTAAATGTATATTATTGTGATAAAATTGCTTATAATTAATCTAGAAACGAATGAAGTGGTCAAATGATGCTCAAAATTATATTATTTGCACTTTCTGTGCATTATTTGCACTTTATATGCGTAATTAGCATGTATAATCCAATCTTTTGAATAAAAAACATATGAATCGTATTCTAGAGAGAATAAACAGTTCAAATGTTGATTATTGTGATGAAATGACTTAGAATGAATCCAGAAACGATTGAAATAGTAAAATGATACTCACAATTGCATTATTTGCACATTCTATGGATTATTTGCACTTTATATGCGTAATTAGCATGTATAATCCAATTGTTTTGAATAAATAAAATATGAATCATATTCTAGACAGAATAAAGAGTTCAAATATAAATTATTGTTATGAAATAACTTAGAATTAATCCAGAAACGATTGAAATGGTCAAATGATGCTCAGAATTGTATTATTTGCACTTTATATGCGTAATTAAAATGTATAATCCGATCTTATTGAATAAATAACATACGAACAGTATTCTAGACAGAATAAAGAGTTCAAATGTGAATTATTGTGATGAAATGACTTAGAATGAATCCAGAAACGATTAAAATGGTCAAATGATGCTCTGAATTAAATTATTTGCACTTTATATGCGTATTTAGCATGTATAATCCAATCTTTTTAAATAAATAACATATGAATCGTATTCTAGACAGAATAAAGAGTTGAAATGTAGATTATTGTCATGAAATGACTTAAAATTAATCCAGAAACGATTGAAATGGTCAAATGATGCTTAGAATTGCATTATTTACACTTTCTGTGCATTATTTGCATTTAAATGCATAATTTGCAAGTATAATCCAATCTTGTAGAATAAATAATATATGAATAGTATTCTAGACAGAATAAACAGTTTAAATATAGATTATTGTGATGAAATAACATAGAATGAATAGAAAATTTTTTGAAATGATCAAATGATAACTCAGAATTGCAATATTTGAACATTCTGTGCATTATTTGCACTTTATATGCGTAATTAGCTTGTATAATCAAATATTTTTGAATATATAATATATGAATCGTATTTTAGACAGAATAAAGAGATAAAATATAAATTATTGTGATGAAATGACAAAGAATGAATCCAGAAAGTATTGAAATAGTAAAATGATGCTCACAATTGCAATATTTGCACTTTCTGTGCATTATTTGCATTTTATATACGTAATCAGCTTGTATAATCCAATATTTTTAAATAAAAAACATATGAATCCTATCCTAGACAGAATAAAAAGTTTTAATGTAGAATATTGTGATGAAATGACTTAGAATGAATCTAGAAACGATTGAAATGGTCAAATGATGCTCAAAATTGCATTATTTACAATTTCAGTGCATTATTTGCACTATATATGCGTAATTAGCATGTATAATCCAATTTTTTTTTAATAAAAAACAAATGAATAGTATTCTAATCAGAATAAACAGTTTAAATGTAGATTATTGTGATAAAAATGACTTACAGTGAATCTAGTGTTAGAGTTATGTCCTAGAAGTCAATAATTTAATGACTTAATTATTAGTTTATGTTATGGATGATATTTTATCATCTGTTCCTAGGTTTATTATTGACAGATCATTCAGGTTGAGGATCTGAATTGTAGATCTCTGTGGATCATTCTTTAGAATGACAATAATAAATCTAAACGGTCCATAATCTTGATAATTAACAAGGAACATTAATTATCATATAAGATTAGTATGCAAGTTAAGTGATGATTAAGTTCTACAAATCATAGGTAAAGAGTTACCAACTTAATTGCCTATGTATATGTTATGGAACATAGTACAGGACATGACCCAACGAAATAAACATATGGATTGTGTTATGTGTCATTGTTTATTTCGTTATGATTTTGGTTCTAAGTTTGAGATGATTATCTTTTCCACATGAGGATAGGTTCTATAAATCTCGTCTACCGCTGATTCCCGTTAAGGGCTGCTATACGGACTTGATTTACGTTCTCTTGAATTGTGCGGGGAAAAGCTAATCATCAAGAAAACCGTATGTCCCTCATTAATTCACTTAGTGAGTGACGATATCTGTTTGGGCCCCTTGATGGAGTTGGATCGTATGCGCGCAACTAAGCGATCAACTCTAGATCAAGAAACGTATAATCTGCAAGAATGACACATTCCTATCTTGGATTATACGATGATATCGTGAGACATAAGAATCAAAATAGAGAAACATATTTATTCTCTTATGCAGGGTTGAAATATTGTAGCAGTACACTATTTATGCGAATTGGGAATCATAACGTGTTGCTAGATACCACTTATGATTATTGGAATTAAATAACGATTTAATTCCATGGCCAACATAGCATAAATCCTCAAAGGGTCACACAAATAGGACATTAATCACACAGTGCATTATTTATTTATTCACAGCAGTAAATTCTGTGGAAATATGATAAGATTGATTAATTAATTATATACCGTTGCGAACCGTTATAATTAATTAAGTCAATGGATCATATAGAAATAAATTAATGCATTAACTAATCCTAAAATAATTATTAATGAGTTAATAATTAATTTAGTTCAACACTTATTAATATAAATGGTTATATTGATGAATTGGGCCGTTATTTAAATAGCAAATATATAGCCCAATTAAAGAGCAAGGTTGAGGGACCTTAATTATATGAATTAATGGTCCAAATGAAGGGGTTTAATGGCCCATATAGGCCCATTTCGTGGCTGCCCAATATGGTGGTAGGTGGGATGGCATAGTTGTAATTATGCAAGAGGTCAATTAGGTTTTGTGCTCTATATAAGGACCACTTATGAGAGCCTCCACCTAGCTTTCTCTCTCCTCTCTTCCTCCCATTCTAGGCCGCCACCTTCCTCTTCTCTCCCTCTCTTTTGCTCATGTGTTGAGCTATTTTCTCTCCACTAAATCAAGGTTGTTGATTGATGCAAGAGAGAAAACCATAGGGATTAGGCTTGTTCTTTGGGTATGCTAGCACGTACCTTGTAGAACGTGATTAATCCTCCTTGGTGGACTCGAGGGCGGTTACGAGACGTGGTGGAGACGGTGGAGAAGGCACGCCATCGATTCCCATGCCTTGGTCGAGCCCCGCGAATACGATTTCGCGGGAGGTATAAATTTCCACCTTAATCTCTTTGTGTTAACTTGGCTTTTGTGCACGATTCGTTGTGTGTGTTGTTTCGATGGCTTAATTAACTTGTAATTAGCATAAAAATCGAAAATTACACACTTACTAACAGTGGTATCAGAGCACATGGTCGTACTTAAGCTATTTTGACACTTAATTAAGAGAAATTAGCTAATTAACGGATTAGTAGAGATGATGCGTTTGTTTGCTGTCTGGAAATGGTATTTTCTGTGTTGTTTCGCGTTTTTCGCTTTGATAAGTTCTCTGGAAGTTTTTTCCATCTACATGAAAGTTGTAGATCTGTGGATTGTGATTCTTTTGGCGTTAGATTCACATTTTTCTGAATTAGTATGGATTTACTGTGAATAAAACGGCGACAGTGCGCAGAACCAGTTTCTGCTCGCACTGTCCTGTTTGAATGGCTTGAAAGATTTATATTTTGAATATAAGTACCAGTGTTCTATGGCTAGATTTAAAGAGAACTTGAAGCTCTTTCTGAGAATGTATAAATTGTTGCATGACTTGGATTAATTTGTGGGTTTTCAAGTATGAAAAGGAAGATCTCGTCAGATCCAGTTTGTAGAGCAAATCGATTGTTCTAATAAACTGTACCAACTGAGAACTCCTTTAAAAATTCTGTTTAAATGGAGTTGTTCTATTTTGAGTTAGGATTCCAGGAAAATTAATTTCATAATTGTTCGTGGAAGTTAGGACCTTCAACTAGGTTAGAACTTTTCAATCGACTGTCTGTTCCAGTACAGAATTTGTTGATTGTTTAGTTTGTAACTCGAACCTTTTGAACTGAACTTGGTGGTTTTCTTTTCATAGATAGTTAGCCTATAGACTAAACTAGTTTTTCTATGTATATTGTATATATAAAAACTGATTAGAAGGTGGTCTAACAGACCAAATGGTTGAGAGGATAATCTGAAAGTCTCATAACGGTGTTTCGTGCACTTGTAAGAGATTTGTCATTTTTGATTCTCCCAGATGGTGTAAGATCTCTTCTTGAAATTTTTACTGGTAATCACAACTATGATAAGGAGCTTAAGTAATTTATTTGAGAATTTTTGGAGACCTAAAACCTTTGCTTTTATTGGATTCCATTAGTTACGTTTTTTAATAAATTACTGTTTTTCTAAATATTCAAACTAGTTGAAATTAATTAGAAAACTCCTTGTTTGATCTCCTTTCTGTTATGGGATGTTGAAAGAACTTTCTAAATGAATTTAAACAAGTTTTGTTGTTTAAAATTGAGGATTTGTACACGGAATTTACTTATGGCAAACGATACGCAAAGATGCTTGAAAATCGTTAATTGGAAACAAAGTTCTTGTATGTGCTAACTTTGTTTTGTAGGTGGATAGTGGGTTTAGTATGGCTCAAGACTCAATGCCTTGTGGTTGTATTTGAATGCATGTGTGAATGTTTGTAATGCGGCCTTTGGTGCCATTAATTAATTAATTTGTTGATTAATTTTTGATGTAACTTGTGAGGCTTGCATGCCCCTAAGGTTAGGATGGGAATAGGATGTTTTCACATGTATTTTGTACCTTTATTTTATATAGGATTTAGATCCTTATAGAATTTAGTGGGAAGGGACAAGGATTAGATTAGTTTTGCTCCATGGACGATGTGGCGAAACTAATGCAAGCGGGAGCCATACAAACCCACAACTATGAGATGCTTATATGTGATTGCTTGTGATTGCTATGAATTGTCATAGGCTAGGTATGGGTGTATGCTTACACGACCACCAAACAAGTGTCATATGATTGATAGTCCCAACTAAAACTCGATTAAGTGAAATCGCCCTCCTTCTCTCTATCCCCTTCACGCCGATTGTCACTCATGGCGCGGTCCGCCCAAGCGGACGTCATGATTGCCAATTCGGTAGTCGGGGTGCAAATAGCTAAGATTTGCAAGGAGCAAATAGTGAGAGGTTACTTTTCGATGGACCCAACTAGAGTTTGGACATCGGGGCGAAGTTTGTAAATATACTTAGATATTCACAAACCAAGAATCATATGGAACGATATGATTGGTTGGAGAACCTACCTTGTCTAATTAAGTAGGGTGACGTGCCATAGCAGGCTCTACTTGATGAAAACCGGGATCTTGGAAAACCAACTACATTTGGGACATTAAATAAATGTAGTGGGAGTTTTATTTGTTATAAATAAAACAATTGCATAAACTAATTGACCTTAAATTGATTTTGTTATAGATGTTTAAATTGTTAATTTTGTTGCGATCAATCTTTGAAAATGAACAAACTCGTTTCTAAAAGTATTCACTTAAAGAAGTAATACCGATTCCTAAGACACGATCTTAGCGAAGAGAAACTTGAGTATGTCAATTCCCAAAACTTTTCTCAAACTACCCGAACGTAGCAACGCGATGATTGATTGACTTTTAGCGAAAAGTTATTCAATAAAGCGTGTGGCTAATATCCTCATTTGAAAGTTCTAAGACCTTTGAATTAGAGAATTCATATGGACTAGATTTAACTCGTACGCTCTCATCCACTTACTCAAGAAAGCGTTCTTGGAGAAAGTAGATATTAACTCCATCATTTATGATCGAGTATAAAGAGTATGAGTTGACAAAGAGATTCTTCTTTTATACATGAACGTTTCATTGGCTTATAAATCGAAAGATTTAAGTAGCTAATTGATAACTAGAGATATTGATCTCCGATATCAAGGATTATTGATATTGTCATACGATCTCTTTAAAATTATAAAGGATATAATGTTGCCTTCTTCGCACACTTGTTGATGCAAAAAGGTAATTGGTTTAGTATTCAAGAAATACTTCGCCAAGGCATGAGTTGAAATTTCGAGACTCTTGATTGTGATTATGTATCACATGAGATGTTTCATATGCCGTTTATTGGAGGCATTTTGAAAGGTTGTCCGAAATACCATGATTGTAATGCTTTAATCCTAAAGTGTATTTGTCGTTCAAATTATCTCACTATCTCTAATTTACACTAGTAACTTGATACTAGTTCATATGCTCGCATTTGACGAAATGTGTTAGCAATGAAGAATAAGAGAATGTTCGAGAGATGTAAAGTAAACTCCGTATAGGCAATGACTTGTTCGTCTAAGTCATTACCATTGAATACGTAGAGTTATCTTTATTAAGAGTTTGTTTAGGAATTGAAGGTTGCATACCTTAATTCTAAAACCTCTCAAAAATATCTCCAATTCATATTTGATGAAATGGATGGTTATGTTTAATAAAAGACAAGTTCTTTTATTCTGAATTTGTTTATATGATTTCATGCATCTTGATTGAATTTGCTTGAAATAGATAAGCAAGTTTTGAATGACAAATAGGATACGTAAGACTTGACATAAAGTATTTGACTTTAATGTTATATATAACCGCTTAGTCACATACATAAACGAGAATCGCATTACGAGAGTCTTCGTAACGTAGAGCTCGTAATTCAATTCGATTTCAAATCGATTGATATGCGAATCATGTTTGTTAAATGACAAAAGCGCCTTTAACCTACGAAGGTTTAAGGACAAGTGTCTTGATTAGGACTTTTACATATCGATGTATAAAGACCAATAAGTACTTGTGCCATGAAAGGTTATTGATACTTTACTACTTAACCAAAGATCATTGTAGATATTAACATATCTATTTGATAAGGTATAAGTATGAACTTTTTGACTAGATCAAAGGAGTTCAAGAGTGAAGTTTAAAAGACCTTTCAAGAAAAATGGAAGTCTTACAAATAATCGTGGCAAATAAGTAGTTAAGTCATATGATTTGAAGTATTATCTAAAGAGTATGAAAGTAGTTTCATAACTCGCTCCATGAGGAATAATATGTCCAAGAATGGAGGTATCGAACAATATTTTGTATAGTTCGATCGGTAATAAATCAAATTGACTTATTCGACTCGTATTAGGGAATTATGTTTGAGGACAATATTGTTTACACTGAATGGAGTTCCATCGAAGTCTATTGAGGAAGGTATCTTACGAGATTTTGATCTCTAAGTATAATACTTCTCGAGATTTGGTGTTGAGAAGCTTATTTCAAGTATTGTTGACTTGTAAGCTTAAACCAAATAAGACACTATATATTTGTAGGATGCTTTATATTAAAAGGCACTACTTCCACGAATATGATAAGAACAAAGTAGTTGTTGCTAATCATAATGTAGTCTTGATGAATTGAAATTCTCAAGAAGAAGTAGTGGGAGTAAAGTGAGCATTAAAATAGTTTATGCGTCACTACAAGAAGTACTCTTATGGGAAACTTGTCACTCCATACATGGTACTTAGTGGGAGTTGAGCGAAACTTCATTCACAAGTTGTTTTGAAAGAAGTTTAACAGTATGCTCCTTCTAATGAGGACTCAACCATCTCACAAGTTGATGATGTTTGAGAAACTCATGGAATATATGAGGAGTCAAGAACTCGTTCAACAAATCGTTGTGGAAGTAGTTCATGAACCTCAAGTACCAATCCTACAAAAGATCAACGAAAGTTGATTTCCTAAGCCGCTTGGTGCATAGGTTGTCACAACATTCTCGTACTTAGCATATGAGAATCCGTTGATAAACAAAGAAACGATGGAAGGATCCGATTCCACATATATAGTTTGAATTCATATTATCTTTAAAGAGCAATCCATGTATAACAACAAGGTATAGACCTTGGTTGATGTTCATGAAGGAGCAATCCATCAAGAACGTTTAGATCTTCAAAAGGAAAGATCGACATGGATAACAAATCGACTATGTACAAAGTGCGGCTTCTCGCTTGTAGCTACGTCTAAGTCGATGGCTAGTTGACTACGTACAAAGCACAACTTCTTGCTTGTGGCTATGTATAAGTCAATAAAGATCATTCTAGCAATAGTTGTATTTCATATATGTCGATATATGGAAAAACACATAAAACCGCCTTCTTCGTATGAATGAAGGAAGATGTTGTGCATTTGACACAAATCGAGGTTTATGTATTGCTAAAAACATACGCATGCTTCAAGGATCCATTAATGGATTAAAGCAAGTGTTGTGGAGATTGGAATAAAAGTTTTGACAATGAAGTCAAGGAGTTGAACTTCGTCAAAAGTATCTTGTATATACAAGATATTCAGTGGAAGCATAATTGTATTACTTGTATTGTTCAAGATAACAATTCATTAAATTGGGAATAACATTAAGAAAATGAATATTGTCGAGATCTCTTTGGAGAATGCTTTCTCAAATGAGAACTTGGGCGAAATCACCTAATCCTAGGAAACAAAATCTATAAAGATAGATTATGATGGATGTTAGGTTTGAGCAAATATGCATATATTGACGAAGTGTTCTAGAAACACGAAAGTTACACTCCAAGAAAGGATGCCTAACTGTACGTCACGTGACATGACTTGAGTGTTTAACTCGGTCTAATGCAACTCAATTCAAGAAAGTGCATGAAATAGTTCAAGCATTCTTTCATTATGAGTTTCATTTCGTACGCCATATTTATGCATATGCCCCAATGTGTAGTATCCAAAGGATATGACAAACAGTTGTCAAATGGATACAAGAGAGACACATTTGGACGATAATCAAGGATATCCTCGAGTACCTTATGAGAAAGAGTGATATAATGTTTCATCTCTTAAGATGAAAGAAATCTCGTGTAAATTGTTACACTAATAAAAGTTTTTCAAAAGATTGATATAATCACAATTGAGCTACATATTTTGCTTAAAGGTGGTGTTGTAAGTTTAGAAAGTGTTCTAAATGGAATATTACAACCGTTTCCGTCACCAAAGTAAAATACATAGCAACTTGTGAAGCAATAAAAGAAGTTTATTTGGGATCGAGTTCTTAGTCGAGTTATTATGGTTCTATGCATCTCGAACCACAACTTACTCCTAAAGAACCCAATGTTACATTGGAGATTCAAATATGATCTATAACGATATCACTTGATATCATATGATGATGATCAAGAATATATATATAGTAGTATATATATATATAGGGTCGAATAAATTTTGGATAGGTTCGCGAACACAGCGAACACTCTAGCATGACCTCTACCTTGAGCAGTATACGAGATGCAGTTATGCATCCATACGTGGTGGACGTATGAGTAACTAGCTTTAAGCGTATTATTTATATTGAGGTCCGAGACATGTATATATGTAGATATATGACATTGTTCTCAATTCTTCGTTGGCTAGAAGTCACTACTGATTGACTCTAGGCCAAGTGGGAGATTGTTAGAGTTATGTCCTAGAAGTCAATAATTTAATGACTTAATTATTAGTTTATGTTATGGATGATATTTTATCATCTGTTCCTAGGTTTATTATTGACAGATCATTCAGGTTGAGGATCTGAATTGTAGATCTCTGTGGATCATTCTTTAGAATGACAATAATAAATCTAAACGGTCCATAATCTTGATAATTAACAAGGAACATTAATTATCATATAAGATTAGTATGCAAGTTAAGTGATGATTAAGTTCTACAAATCATAGGTAAAGAGTTACCAACTTAATTGCATATGTATATGTTATGGAACATAGTACAGGACATGACCCAACGAAATAAACATATGGATTGTGTTATGTGTCATTGTTTATTTCGTTATGATTTTGGTTCTAAGTTTGAGATGATTATCTTTTCCACATGAGGATAGGTTCTATAAATCTCGTCTACCGCTGATTCCCGTTAAGGGCTGCTATACGGACTTGATTTACGTTCTCTTGAATTGTGCGGGGAAAAGCTAATCATCAAGAAAACCGTATGTCCCTCATTAATTCACTTAGTGAGTGACGATATCTGTTTGGGCCCCTTGATGGAGTTGGATCGTATGCGCGCAACTAAGCGATCAACTCTAGATCAAGAAACGTATAATCTGCAAGAATGACACATTCCTATCTTGGATTATACGATGATATCGTGAGACATAAGAATCAAAATAGAGAAACATATTTATTCTCTTATGCAGGGTTGAAATATTGTAGCAGTACACTATTTATGCGAATTGGGAATCATAACGTGTTGCTAGATACCACTTATGATTATTGGAATTAAATAACGATTTAATTCCATGGCCAACATAGCATAAATCCTCAAAGGGTCACACAAATAGGACATTAATCACACAGTGCATTATTTATTTATTCACAGCAGTAAATTCTGTGGAAATATGATAAGATTGATTAATTAATTATATACCGTTGCGAACCGTTATAATTAATTAAGTCAATGGATCATATAGAAATAAATTAATGCATTAACTAATCCTAAAATAATTATTAATGAGTTAATAATTAATTTAGTTCAACACTTATTAATATAAATGGTTATATTGATGAATTGGGCCGTTATTTAAATAGCAAATATATAGCCCAATTAAAGAGCAAGGTTGAGGGACCTTAATTATATGAATTAATGGTCCAAATGAAGGGGTTTAATGGCCCATATAGGCCCATTTCGTGGCTGCCCAATATGGTGGTAGGTGGGATGGCATAGTTGTAATTATGCAAGAGGTCAATTAGGTTTTGTGCTCTATATAAGGACCACTTATGAGAGCCTCCACCTAGCTTTCTCTCTCCTCTCTTCCTCCCATTCTAGGCCGCCACCTTCCTCTTCTCTCCCTCTCTTTTGCTCATGTGTTGAGCTATTTTCTCTCCACTAAATCAAGGTTGTTGATTGATGCAAGAGAGAAAACCATAGGGATTAGGCTTGTTCTTTGGGTATGCTAGCACGTACCTTGTAGAACGTGATTAATCCTCCTTGGTGGACTCGAGGGCGGTTACGAGACGTGGTGGAGACGGTGGAGAAGGCACGCCATCGATTCCCATGCCTTGGTCGAGCCCCGCGAATACGATTTCGCGGGAGGTATAAATTTCCACCTTAATCTCTTTGTGTTAACTTGGCTTTTGTGCACGATTCGTTGTGTGTGTTGTTTCGATGGCTTAATTAACTTGTAATTAGCATAAAAATCGAAAATTACACACTTACTAACATCTAGAAATGATTGAAATGGTCAAATGATGTTTAGAATTGCATTATTTACACTTTCTGTGAATTATTTGCACTTTATATGCGTAATTAGCATGTATAATCCAATCTTTTTTATTAAATAACATATGAATAGTATTCTAGAAAGAATAAAGAGTTTAATTATAGTTTATTGCGTTGAATGCGTTAGAATGAATCTAGAAACGATTAAAATGGTCAAATGATGCGCAAAATTGTATTATTTGCACTTTATATGCGTAATAAGCATGTATAATCCAATCTTTTTGAATAAATAACATATGAATAGTATTCTAGACAGAATAAAGAGTTCAAATGTGAATTATTGAAATGAAATGACTTAGAATGAATCCAGAAACGATTAAAATTGTCAAATGATGCTCTGAATTAAATTATTTGCACTTTATATGCGTAATTAGTATGTATAATCCAATCTTTTTAAATAAATAACATATGAATAGTATTCTAGACAGAATAAAGAGTTCAAATGTGAATTATTGTGACGAAATGACTTAGAATCAATCCAGAAACGATTAAAATGGTCAAATGATGCTCTTAATTAAATTATTTGCACTTTCTGTTCATCATTTGCACTTTATATGCATAATTAGCATGTATAATCCAATATTTTTGAATAAATAACATATGAATCGTATTCTAGACAGAATAAAGAGTTTAATTGTAGTTTATTGTGTTGAAATGAGTTAGAATGAATCTAGAAATGATAAAAATGGTCAAATGATGCTCAAAATTGTATTATTTGCACTTTCTTGCATTATTTGCATTTTATATGCGTAATTAGCATGTATAATCCAATCTTTTTGAATAAATAACATATAAATATTATTCTAGATAGAATAAAGAGTTCAAATGAGAATTATTGTAAAGAAATGACTTAGAATGAATCCACAATTGATTGAAATTGTCAAATGATACTCCGAATTGCAATATTTGCACATTCTGTGAATTATTTGCACTTTATATGCGTAATTAGCATGTATAATCCAATATTTTTGAATAAATAAAATATGAGTCGTATTTTAGACAGAATAAAGAGATAAAATATAAATTATTGTGATGAAATGACATAGAATGAATACAGAAACTATTGAAATAGTAAAATAATGCTCACAATTGCATTAATTGCACTTTATATGCTTTATTAGCATGTATAATCCAATCTTTTTGAATAAATAACAAATGAATAGTATTCTAGACAGAATACAGAGTTCAAATGTGAATTATTGTGATGAAATGTCTTTTAATGAATCCAGAAATGATTAAAATAGTCAAATGATGCTCTTAATTAAATTATTTGCACTTTATATGCGTAATTAGTATGTATAATCCAAACTTTTTGAATAAATAACATATGAATCGTATTCTAGACATAATAAAAAGTTAAAATGTAGATTGTTGTCATTAAATGACTTAAAATTAATCCAGAAACGATTGAAATGGTCAAATGATCCTCAAAATTGCATTATTTACAATTTCAGTGCATTATTTGCACTATATATGCGTAATTAGCATTTATAATCCATTTTTTTTTAATAAAAAATATATGAATTGTATTCTAGTCAGAATAAATGGTTTAAATGTAGATTAGTGTGATAAAAATGACTTACAATGTATCCAGAAATGATTAAAATTGTCAAATGATGCTTAGAATTGAATTTTTTGCACTTTTCGTGCATTACTTGAACTTTATATGCATAATTAGAATGTATAATCCAATTTATTTAAATAAATATTATACGAATAGTATTCTTGATAGAATAAAGAGTTTAAATGTAGATTATTTTGATTAAATGACTTATTTTGAATCCAGAAACGATTAAAATGGTCAAATGATACTCAGAATTGCATTATTTGCACTTTCGTGCATTATTTGCATTTTATATCCGTAATTAGCATGTATAATCCAATATTCTTAAATAAATAACATAAGAATTTTATCCTAGACAGAATATAGAGTTTAAATGTAGATTGTTGTGTTGAAATGACTTGGAATTAAACCAGAAATGATTGGAATAGTCAAATGATGTTCAGAATTGCATTATTTGCTCTTTATGCGGAATTACTATGTATAATCTAATCTTTTTGAATAAATAGCATATGAATCGTATTCTAGCCATAATAAAGAGTTTAAATGCAGATTATTGTGACGAAATAACTTAGAATGAATCCAGAAATGATTGAAATGGTCAAATGATGCTCAGAATTGCATTATTTGCACTTTATATGTTTAATTAGCTTGTATAATCTTATCTTTTTGAATAAATAACATATGAATCGTATTATTGACTGGATAAAGAGTTTAAATGTAGAATATTGAGATGAAATGAGTTAGAATGAATCCAGAAACTATTGAAATGGTCAAATGATAACTCAAAATTGCATTATTTGCAGTTTACATGCGTAATTAGCTTGTATAATACAATCTTTTTGAATAAATAACTTATGAATCGTATTCTAGATAGAATAAAGAGTTTAAATATAAATTACTGTGATGAAATGACTTATAATTAATCCAGAAACGATTAAAATTGTCAAATGTTGATCAGAATTGTATTATTTGCATTTTCTGTGTATTATTTGCACATTGTATGCGTAATTAGCTAGTATAATGCAATCTTTTTGAATAAATAATATATGAATCGTATTCTAGACAGAATAAAGAGTTTAATTGTAGTTTATTGTGTTGAAATGAGTTAGAATGAATCTAGAAACGATTAAAATGGCCCAATGATGCTCAAAATAGTATTATTTGCACTTTCTTGCATTATTTGCACTTTATATGCGTAATTAACATGTATAATCCAATCTTTTTGAATAAATACCATAAGAATCTAATCCTAGACACAATAAAGAGTTTAAATGTAGATTATTGAGAAGAAATGACATAGAATGAATCCAGAAACTATTGAAATTTTCAAATTCGCTCCAAAATTACATTATTTGTACTTTTTGTGCATTATTTGCAATTTATATGCGTAATTAGAATGTATAAACCCATCTTTTTGAATAAATAACACATGAATCATATTCTAGACAGAATGAAAAGTTTAAATGTAGATTATTGTGATGAAATGTAGATTATTGTGATGAAATTGTCAATTGATGCTTAGAATTGCATTATTTGCACTTTAAATGCGTAATTAGCATGTATAATCCAATTTTTTTGAATAAAAAATATATGAATCGTATTCTGGACAGAATAAACAGTTTAAATGTTGATTATTGTGATGAAATGACTTGGAATGAATCCAGAAACGATTGAAATGGTCAAATGATGCTCAGAATTGCATTATTTGCACTTTATATGCGTAATTAGCATGTATAATCCAATCTTTTTGATTAAGGAATGTAAGAATCGTAGTCTAGACAGAATAAAGAGTATAAATATAAATTCTTGTGACGAAATGACTTAGAATGGTCAAATGATGCTCAGAATTGCATTATTTGCAATTTCTGTGCATTATTTGCACTTTATATGCGTAATTAGCATGTATAATCCAAACTTTTTTTATTAAGGAATGTAAGAATCGTAGTCTAGACAGATTAAAGAGTATAAATATAAATTCTTGTGACGAAATGACTTAAAATTAATCCACAAACGATTGAAATGGTCAAATGATGCTTAGAATTGCATTATTTGCACTTTCTGTGCATTATTTGCATTTAAATGTGTAATTTGCAAGTATAATCCAATCTTTTAGAATAAATAACATATGAATAGTATTCTAGACAGAATAAACAGTTTAAATATAGATTATTGAGATGAATTAACTTAGAATTAATACAAAAATGATTGAAATGATCAAATGATACTCAGAATAGCAATGTTTGCACATTTTGTGCATTATTTGCACTTTATATGCGTAATTAGCTTGAATAATCAAATATTTTTGAATATATAATATATGAATCGTATTTTAGACAGAGTAAAGAGATAAAATATAAATTATTGTGATGAAATGACATAGAATGAATCCAGAAAGGATTGAAATAGTAAAATGATGCTCACAATTGCATTATTTGCACTTTCTGTGCATTATTTGCACTTTATATACGTAATCAGCATGTATAATCCAATCTTTTTAAATAAAAAACATATGGATCCTATCCTAGACAGAATAAAGAGTTTTAATGTAGATTATTGTGATGAAATGACTTAGAATGAATTTAGAAACGATTGAAATGGTCAAATGATGCTCAAAATTGCATTATTTACAATTTCAGTGCATTATTTGCACTATATATGCGTAATTAGCATGTATAATCCAATTTTTTCTAATAAAAAACATATGAATCGTATTATAGTCAGAATAAACAGTTTAAATATAGATTATTGTGATAAAAATGACTTATAATGAATCTAGAAATGATTGAAATGGTCAAATGATGCTTAGAATTGCATTATTTACACTTTCTGTGCATTATATGCACTTTATATGCGTAATTAGCATGTATAATCCAATCTTTTTGATTAAATAACATATGAATAGTACTTTAGACAGAATAAAGAGTTTAATTGTAGTTTATTGTGTTGAAATGCGTTAGAATGAATCTAGAAACGATTAAAATGGTCAAATGATGCGCAAAATTGAATTATTTACACTTTCTTGCATTATTTGCACTTTATATGCGTAATTAGAATGTATAATAAAATCTTTTTGAATAAATAACATATGAATAGTATTCTTGACAGAATAAAGAGTTCAAATGTGAATTATTGTAATGAAATGACTTAGAATGAATCCAGAAAAGATTAAAATTTTCAAATGATGCTCTGAATTAAATTATTTGCACTTTATATGCGTAATTAGCATGTATAATGCAATCTTTTTAAATAAATAACATATGAATAGTATTCTAGACAGAATAAAGAGTTCAAATGTGAATTATTCAGATGAAATGACTTAGAATGAATCCAGAAACGATTAAAATGTTCAAATGATGCTCTTAATTAAATTATTTGCACTTTCTGTGCATTATTTGCACTTTATATGCGTAATTAGAATGTATAATCCAATCTTTTTGAATAAATAACTTATGAATAGTATTCTAGACAGAATAAAGAGTTCAAATGTGAATTATTGAAAAGAAATGACTTAGAATGAATCCAGAAACGATTAAAATGTTCAAATGATGCTCTGAATTAAATTATTTGCAATATATATGCGTAATTAGCATTTATAATCCAATTTTTTTCAATAAAAAATATATGAATCATATTCTAGTCAGAATAAACAGTTTAAATGTAGATTATTGTGATAAAAATGACTTACAATGTATCCAGAAACGATTGAAATTGTCAAATGATGCTTAGAATTGCATTATTTGCACTCTATATGCGTAATTAGCATGTATAATCCAATCTTTTTGAATAAATAACATAATAATTATATTCTAGACAGAATAAAGAGTTTAATTGTAGTTTTATTGTGTTGAAATGCGTTCGAATGAATCTAAAACGATTGAAATGGTCAAATGATGATCAAAATTGTATTATTTGCGCTTTATATGCGTCATTAGCATGTATAATCCAATCATTTTGATTAAATAACATATGAATTGTATTCTAGACAGAATAAACAGTTTAAATGTTGATTATTGTGATGAAATAACTTAGAATGAATCCAAAAATGAATGAAATGGTCAAATTATACACAGAATTGCAATATTTGCACATTCTGTGCATTATTTACACTTTATAGTAATGAGCATGTATAATCCAATATTTTTGAATAAATAATATATGAATCGTATTTTAGACAGAATAAAGAGATAAAATATAAATTATTGTGATGAAACGACATAGAATGAATTCAGAAACGATTGAAATAGTAAAATGAGGCTCACAATTGCATTATTTGCACTTTATATGCGTAATTGGAATGCATAATCCAATCTTTCAAAATAAATAACATATGGATCCTATCCTAGATAGAATAAAGAGTTTTAATGTAGATTATTGTGATGAAATGACTTAGAATGAATCTAGAAACGATTGAAATGATCAAATGATGCTAAAAAATTGATTTATTTGCAATTTCTGTGCATTAATGGCACAATATATACGTAATTAGCATGTATAATCCAATCTTTTTAAATAAAAAACATATAAATCATATTCTAGTTAGAATAAACAGTTCAAATGTTGATTATTGTGATAAAAATGACTTAGAATGAATCAAGAAACGATTGAAATGGTCAAATGATACTTAAAATTGCATTATTTGCACTTTCTGTGGATTATTTGCACTTTAAATGCGTAATTAGCATGTATAATCCAATCTTTTTGAATAAATAACATATGAATCGTATTCTAGACAGAATAAAGAGTTTAATTGTAGTTTATTGTGTTGAAATGAGTTAGAATGAATCTAGAAACGATAAAAATGGTCAAATGATGCTCAAAATTGTATTATTTGCACTTTCTTGCATTATTTGCACTTTATATGCGTAATTAGCAAGTATAATCCAATCTTTTTGAATAAATAACATATGAATAGTATTCTAGACAGAATAAAGAGTTCAAATGTGAATTATTGAAAAGAAACGACTTAGAATGAATCCAGAAACGATTAAAATGTTCAAATGATGCTCTTAATTAAATTATTTTCACTTTCTGTACATTATTTGCACTTTATATGCGTAATTAAAATGTATAATCCAATCTTTTTGAATAAATAACATATGAATAGAATTCTAGACAAAATACAGAGTTTAAATATAAATTATTGTGATGAAATGACTTAGAATGAATCCAGAAACGATTAAAATGTTCAAATGATGCTCTGAATTAAATTATTTGCAATATATATGCGTCATTAGCATTTATAATCCAATTTTTTTCAATAAAAAACATATGAATCATATTCTAGTCAGAATAAACAGTTTAAATGTAGATTATTGTGATAAAAATGACTTACAATGTATCCAGAAATGATTGAAATAGTCAAATGATGCTTAGAATTGCATTTGCACTTTCTGTGCATTATTTGCACTCTATATGCGTAATTAGCATGTATAATCCAATCTTTTTGAATAAATAACATATGAATTATATTCTAGACAGAATAAAGAGTTTAAATTGTAGTTTATTGTGTTGAAATGCGTTAGAATGAATTTACAACGATTGAAATAGTCAAATGATGGTCAAAATTGTATTATTTGCGTTTTATATGCGTCATTAGCATGTATAATCCAATAATTTTAAATAAATAACATATTAATAGTATTCTAGACAGAATAAACAGTTTAAATGTTGATTATTGTGATGAAATAACTTAGAATGAATCCAAAAATGATTGAAATGACAGAATTGCAATATTTGCACATTCTGTGCATTATTTGCACTTTATATGCTTAATGAGCATGTATAATCCAATATTTTTGAATAAATAATATATGAATCGTATTTTAGACAGAATAAAGAGATAAAATATAAATTATTGAGATGAAACGGCATAGAATGAATCCAGAAAAGATTGAAATAGTAAAATGAGGCTCACAATTGCATTATTTGCACTTTATATGCGTAATTAGCATGCATAATCCAATCTTTCAAAATAAATAACATATGGATCCTATCCTAGACAGAATAAAGAGTTTTAATGTAGATTATTGTGATGAAATGACTTAGAATGAATCTAGAAACGATTGAAATGATCAAATGATGCTAAAAAATTGATTTATTTGCAATTTCTGTGCATTATTGGCACAATATATACGTAATTAGCATGTATAATCCAATCTTTTTGAATAAAAAACATATAAATCATATTCTAGTTAGAATAAACAGTTCAAATGTTGATTATTGTGATAAAAATGACTTAGAATGAATCAAGAAACGATAGAAATGGTCAAATGATACTTAAAATTGCATTATTTGCACTTTCTGTGGATTCTTTGCACTTTAAATGCGTAATTAGCATGTATAATCCAATCTTTTTGAATAAATTACATATGAATCGTATTCTAGACAGAATAAAGAGTTTAATTGTAGTTTATTGTGTTGAAATGAGTTAGAATGAATCTAGAAACGATAAAAATGATCAAATGATGCTCAAAATTGTATTATTTGCACTTTCTTGCATTATTTGCACTTTATATGCGTAATTAGCATGTATAATCAATCTTTTTGAATAAATTACAGATGAATAGTATTCTAGACAGAATAAAGAGTTCAAATGTGAATTATTGTAAAGAAATGACCTAGAATGAATCCAAAATTGATTGAAATTGTCAAATGATACTCAGAATTGCAATAAATGCACATTCTGTGCATTATTTGCACTTTATATGCGTAATTAGCATGTATAATCCAATATTTTTGAATAAATAAAATATGAGTCGTATTTTAGACAGAATAAAGAGATAAAATATAAATTATTGTGATGAAATGACATAGAATGAATACAGAAACGATTGAAATAGTAAAATGATGCTCACAATTGCATTATTTGCACTTTATATGCGTTATTAGCATGTATAATCCAATCTTTTTGAATAAATAACATATGAATAGTATTCTAGACAGAATAAAGAGTTCAAATGTGAATTATTGTGATGAAATGTCTTTTAATGAATCCAGAAACGATTAAAATAGTCAAATGATGCTCTTAATTAAATTATTTGCACTTTCTGTGCATTATTTGCACTTTATATGCGTAATTAGTATGTATAATCCAATCTTTTTGAATAAATAACATATGAATCGTATTCTAGACATAATAAAAAGTTAAAATGTAGATTGTTGTCATTAAATGACTTAAAATTAATCCAGAAACGATTGAAATGGTCAAATGATCCTCAAAATTGCATTATTTACAATTTTAGTGCATTATTTGCACTATATATGCGTAATTAGCATTTATAATCCAATTTTTTTAATAAAAAACATATCAATCGTATTCTAGTCAGAATAAATAGTTTAAATGTAGATTATTATGATAAAAATGACTTACAATGTATCCAGATGATGCTTAGAATTGCATTATTTGCACTTTATATGCGTAATTAGCATGTATAATCCAATATTTTTGAATAAATAACATATGGATTATATTCTAGACAGAATAAAGAGTTTAATTGTAGTTTATTGTGATGAAATAACTTAGAATGAAACAAAAAATGATTGAAATGGTAAAATTATACTCAGAATTGCAATAGTTGCACATTCTGTGCATTATTTGCACTTTATATGCGTAATGAGCAACTATAATCCAATATTTTTGAATAAATAATATATGAATCTTATTTTAGACAGAATAAAGAGATAAAATATAAATTATTGTGATGAAATGACATAGAATGAATCCAGAAACGATTGAAATACTAAAATGATGCTCACAATTGCATTATTTGCACTTTATATGCGTAATTAGCATGCATAATCCAATTTTTCTAAATAAATAACATATGAATCCTATCCTAGACAGAATAAGAGTTTTAATGTAGATTATTATGATGAAATGACTTAGAATGAATCTAGAAATGATTGAAATGGTCAAATGATTCTAAAAAATTGCTTTATTTGCAATTTCTGTGCAATATTGGCACAATATATACGTAATTAGCATGTATAATCCAATCTTTTTGAATAAAAAACATATAAATCGTATTATAGTTAGAACAAACAGTTCAAATGTTGATTATTGTGATAAAAATGACTTAGAATGAATCAAGAAACGATTGAAATGGTCAAATGATGCTTAAAATTGCATTATTTGCACTTTATATGCGTAATTAGCATGTATAATCCAATCTTTTTGAATAAATAACATATGAATCGTATTCTAGACAAAATAAAGAGTTTAATTGTAGTTTATTGTGTTGAAATGAGTTAGAATGAATCTAGAAATGATTAAAATGGTCAAATGATGCTAAAAATTGTATTATTTGCACTTTCTTGCATTATTTGCGCTTTATATGCGTAATTAGCATGTATAATCAATTCTTTTTTAATAAATACCATATGAATCCAATCCTAGACACAAAAAAAAGTTTAAATGTAGATTATTGTGAAGAAATGATATAGAATGAATCCAGAAACTACTGAAATTTTCAAATTTACCCCAGGATTACATTATTTGCACTTTCTGTGCATTATTTCACTTTATATGCGTAATTATAATATATAATCCAATCGTTTTGAATAAATAACGTATGAATGATATTCTAGAAAGAATGAAAAGTTTAAATGTAGATTATTGTGATGAAATGACTTATAATGAATCCAGAAACGATTGAAATGGTCAAATGATACTCGGAATTGCATAATTTGCACTTTATATGTGTAATTAGCATGTATAATCCAATCTTTTTGAATAAATAACATATGATTCGTATTCTAGATAGAATAAAGAGTTGAAATGTAGTTTGTTGTGATGAAATGACTTACAATGAATCAAGAAACGATTAAAATGGTCAAATGATGCTCAGAATTGCATTATTTGCACTTTATATGCGTAATTAACATGTATAATCCTATATTTTTGAATAAATAACATATGAATACTATCCTAGACAGAATGAAGAGTTTAAATGTAGATTATTGTGATGAAATGACTTAGAATGAATCTAGAAACGATTGAAATTGTCAAATGATGTTTAGAATTGCACTATTTGCACTTTCTCTGCATTATTTGCACTTTATATGCGTAATTAGCATGTATAATCCTATCTTTTTGAATAAAAAAATATTTGAATCGTATTCTGGACAGAATAAACAGTTTAAATGTTGATTATTGTGATGAAGTGACTTGGAATGAATCCAGAAACGATTGAAATGCGCAAATGATGCTCAGAATTGCATTATTTGCGCTTTCTGTGCATTATTTGCACTTTATATGCGTAATCAGTGTGTATAATCCAATCTTTTTTATGAAGGAATATAAGAATCGTAGTATAAACATAATAAAGAGTTTAAATATAAATTATTATGACGAAATGACTTAGAATTAATCCAAAAACGATTGAAATGGTCAAATGATGCTCAGAATTGCATTATTTGCACTTTTATGTGCATTATTTGCACTTTATATGCGTAATTAGCATGTATAATACAATCTTTTTGAATTATTAACATATGAATCGTATTCTTGACAGAATAAAGAGTTTAAATTTAGTTTATTGTGATGAAATGACTTAGAATGAATCCAGAAACGATTGACATGGTGAAATGATGCTCAGTATTGCATTTTTTGCACTTATCGTGCATTACTTGAACTTTATATGCATAATTAGAATGTATAATCCAATCTATTTTAATAAATATTATATGAATAGTGTTCTTGATATAATAAAGAGTTTAAATGTAGATTATTGTGATGAAATGACTTAGAATGAATCCAGAAACGATTAAAATGGTCAAATGATGCTCAGAATTGAGTTATTTGCACTTTCGTGCATTATTTGCATTTTATATGCGTAATTAGCATGTATAATCCAATCTTTTTAAATAAATAACATATGAATTCTATCCTAGACAGAATATAGAGTTTAAATGTAGATTGTTGTGTTGAAATGACCTGGAATTAAACCAGAAACGATTGGAATGGTCAAATGATGTTCAGAATTGCATTATTTGCTCTTTTTATGCATTATGTGCTCTTTATGCGGAATTAATATGAATAATCTAATCTTTTTGATTAAATAATATATGAATCATATTCTAGCCAGAATAAAAAGTTTAAATGCAGATTGTTGTGACGAAATGACTTAGAATAAAGCCCGAAAATGATTGAAATCGTCAAATGATGCTCAGAATTTTATTATCTGTATTTTATATGCGTAATTAGCGTGTATAATTTAATATTTTTGAATAAATAACATATTAATCGTATTTTAGACAGAATAAAGAGTTTAAATGTAGATTACTGTGACGAAATGACTTAGAATGAATCCCAGAAATGATTGAAATGGTCAAATGATGCTCAGAATTGCATTATTTGCACTTGATATGTGTAATTAGCTTGTATAATCTAATCTTTTTGAATAAATAACATATGAATTGTATTATTGACTGGATAAAGAGTTTAAATGTATAATATTGAGATGAAATGAGTTAGAATGAATCCAGAAACAATTGAAATGGTCAAATGATACTCAAAATTGCATAATTTGCACTTTATATGCGTAATTAGATTGTATAATACAATCTTTTTAAATAAATAACTTATGAATCGTATTCTAGATAGAATAAAGAGTTTAAATGTAAATTACTGTGATGAAATGACTTAGAATTAATCCAGAAACAATTAAAATTGTCAAATGTTGATCAGAATTGCATTATTTGCACTTTGTATGCGTAATTAGCTAGTATAATGAAATCTTTTTGAATAAATAACATATGAATCATTTTCTAGACAAAATAAAGAGTTTAAATGTAGATTATTGTGATGAAATGACTTAGAATGTATCCTGAAATGATTGAAATGGTCAAATGATTCTCAGAATTGCATTATTTGCACTTTACATGTGTAATTAGCATATATAATCCCATCTTTTTGAATAAATTACAAATAAATAATATTCTATACAGAATAAAGAGTTTAAATGTAAATTATTGTGATGAAAAGACTTAGAATGAATCTTGAAATGATTGAAATGATCAAATGTTGCTCAGAATAATCTACATTTAAACTCTTAGGCCAGAATTGTGAGAAACGATTGAATCGTACTCATTTAAATGTTGCTCAGAAACGATTAAAATTGTCAAATGTTGATCAAATGATGCTTAGAATTGCATTTGCACTTTCTGTGCATTATTTGCACTTTATATGCATAATTAGCATGCATAATCCAATCTTTTTGTATAAATCACATATGAATCATATTTCTAGACAGAATAAAGAGTTTAAATGTAGATTATTGTGATGAAATGACTTAGAATGAATCAAGAAAAGATTGAATTGGTCAAATGATACTCAGAATTGTATTATTTGCACTTTCAGTGCATTATTCGCACTTTATATGCGTAATTAGCATGTATAATTTAATCTTTTTGAATAAATAACATATGAATCATATTCGTTATAGAATAAAGAGTTTAAATATAGATTATTGTGATGTGATGACATGGAATGAATTCAGAAACGATTGAAATGGTCAAATATTTCTCAGAATTGCATTATTTACATTTTATATGCGTAATTAGCATGCATAATCCAATCTTTCAAAATAAATAACATATGAATCTTATTCTATACAGAATAAAGAGTTTAAATGTAGATTATTGTGATGAAATGACTTAGAATGAATCTAGAAAGATTGAAATGGTCAAATGATTCTCAGAATTATATTATTTGCAATTTGTATGCGCAGTGCTGTGGTGTCTCTTACTTGTTGTTGCGCACTTTCAACAAGGACATATCTTGTAAGAAAATTTTCACAGCGAGTTTGCTGTGCCTCCTTGCATAAAGTAGGTGAAGAAAATTTTCTCCAAAACACGTTCAACTTCCAGTTAGCTCAAGTTGAACCATGATCTGATGTTCTGGCTCTGTGTTATAGTTGATGGAGGTTAGTAATCTCTATTGTCACATGATTGTACAATTCAAAATTTAGTGAAAAGAATGGATTATTTGATTGAATTATTCATCATATTAGGTCGAGGAAAGAAGATTCTTGTAAGGGCAATGTTTCAATCATTTTTGTCTGATAAATTGGTTATAAAATATACTAATTATATATCCCCAAAGGTTTAAATAAAGATATCGGGTTAATAGCAGACAAACTCAAGTCATAGCAGATAGCGATTATTTAACGGTCGTTATAGGATCATAGTGGGATGTACGAATGTACTTATTTATTATAGTATAAATATTTTTTTAGTTAAAAATTAAATATTACATTATATGTATACTTTAATAGTTTAATCTAATATATGCATATAGATATTCATATATTAATTATATGCAGTTTGTACCTGCAAACATTGTGCAATTTGTATATGCATCCAAGCTTTAAGATTTTCTATTAATTTTGTATTCCAATTATTATCTCGTCTTCTATGTTTTGGCAATGGTGCGGTAGGGAGTTACGACTTACGAGCCTGAGCCATATGTAAGATGATAGGAAAAAGTATGCACATGAATTTCCAATAATACTTCCTAAAATATTTTTTTTCCAACAAATTAATTGTTGGATATACGGATAAATAAGCCTGAGCCTTGGAATTTTCATGAAACAAAAGAAGAAAAATGTAATCTCTGGTTCTCATCACACATTGCGATCGTTAACGTGTTCTTTGACTTAATTTCTGGGAGTTTTGTATTACTTATGGATCCAACTAATCAAAAGTTTTTTTTTTTTTGCCCCCTCATCTTGGAGAAGGCGTGTTCTTGACATATGTTGCTGCGAGTCAGGTAGGGAATGATACCTCGAAGGAACCGATTTTATATTTGACTCGATAATCGATACTGATTTGGTGATACCTCGAATATATTTTAGCTTTTTTTTAATTAAGATGAAGATTATTGATATATTTTAGCTTCGTTATGTATATATGCATATGTGCACATGCTATTTTAAGATAAGTATCATGATATATAATTTAGTGATTAGTGACAACATTTTAGTCTCCTTGATCTTATGAGTTTGAATCCCACAATCCCTATTTTAATTTTTTTACCTCTCAAATAAGAATGAAAACAAAACATTTGATCTCTAAAATAATATATAATTCTTATAATTAAATATTAAAACCAAATTTATATGTAAATTTAATATGATAATTAAAATTATATATCTACTATCTAGTATAAATATATAGATATTTAATTAAATAATATCTTTTAAATATTGAACTAAAAAGTATATGTTCATCTTGATGAGGAACAAGTACACAGTACTGTGATAGAAATATCGTCACTCTTGTCTTCGCAATTTACAGATAAATTAACGAACTAATTCATTCCGTTTTATGGATGGATAGATGGTAACTCGCGGTTAGGGGTGATTTCGAGTCGAGTAGCGATCGAGTTATAGTCAACTCGAAGTCACATCGAAATATTTTGAGTTAACTCGCGACTTATTCATAAGGCAGTTCCGAGTTCCCATGACTAACTCGAATCAAGTCATGATTACTCGAGTTGACTCGTAATTCGAAAATTCTACTCGAAATTCAGTGCTGAGAAATTGAGGGTCTGAGTCTGAGTGCGAGTCTCTGAGAGAAGTTGAGGGAGTGAGAGTCTGAGTAGTCTCTGAGAGAGTGAGAACTGAGCAGTTGGGAGTGAGAGTCTGAGTCTCTGAGAGAGTGAGAACTGAGAGAGAGTGAGAAGTGAGAACTTAGAGGTAGTGAGTGGCGGTTGAGCGAGAGAGAGCCTGAGAGGTAGTGAGTGAGCGGCTGAGCGAGGGAGAGCTTGAGAGGTGGTGAGCGGCTGAGTGAGCGAGAGCCTGAGAGGTGGTGAGTGGCGGTGAGCGGCTGAGCGAGCAAGAGAGATTGAGAGAGAACGATAACAAGTTTGAGAGAGATTGAGAAAATGAGATTGAGAGCGAGAGGTCTGAGGAGAGCGGCAGAGTGCTCTTAGCCTCTAGCTTGAGGCCAGTGACTGTTAGGGTTAAGTTATCGAAAGAAATTTTGGGCTAGAGTTGACAATATTCAATATTAATGGGCTGTGCACGATAACTCGAATTATGGGCCGATCGAGTTGGGCCCAACTCGAAATCACGTCATTTAATTTCGAGTTGGGCCAAACTCGAGTTGCAGTAACTCGATTTTTTCTAACTTGAGTCCTATCCGAGTTTTTTTCGAGGCGAGTTCGATTAATTCACGAGTTACGATTTTTTTACCCACCCCTACTCGCGGTACGGTATTTGGGCAGAAATCTGTTCGTATATTTTCATGTCGTTTATGTAACATTCTTTATGGTTTCGTAAGTGATTTATTGACCGCTAATAAGAGTGAAATGTGAGTATTGACCCTTTTTTTTTTTTTTTAGATTTCATGTTTTAGTTTCCTTATCTTTTTTTCCTCTTTATTTTTCTTTTTGTATGATTGTTGATTTGGTTACGAAGCAGAGACTTTTGTTAGTTCATGAATGATTTACATATATTCAAGCTTAGTTACAAAGTTTGGTTTCTTCGTACCATTTCTGCAAGACAAGCTAGGTTACAAATTCACCTGGTGAAAATTATATATTTAGAAAATTTCGAAATTCAAAATTTTTAAATTTCAATACCAAAATCAACGTCGATGCAGTAACTTTGATCACTAACCTCAACCTATCACATCAAACAATATTTTTTAACTTTAAGTTAGTACTAACTTTAAATTAAAGATATGTACATTTGCGTGGTTGCTAACGCGCAACAATTTCGACTTTATTTCATACCATCATCTTCAGAATTGATTTAACTTTAGAGAATAAGAGAAAAAAAGAATAAATCTAGTAAAGTAGTTAACTAATTAAATTTTATTAATAAAAATTTCAATCAAAAAAGGAAAATTTAGCCCTACATGCTGCTCCACGTTTCTCTCAATTATCTCGCTTTCCCACTCCTATGGTTGTTGGCACAAAATGATTCTCGCAACAGATTGTGGAGAAATTAGCATGATCCTGAGGCTACTTCAGAAAGAGGGAAAAAATTATAGCGAACTTTCATTGATAGTCAAACTAGCGTACTCCAATATCTAATTACTAATTGTTTCAGTAAATTAAGATTACAATGCAGAGATTGAGCAGGACAATATAAATCTAGCTAATTCCTTGGTAGCCACTACCAAGCTTTTTTTCTAAAAAAAATATAAATCACGGTAAAATCGGTGACATTACTATAGAAAAGCAAGGCAGAAGATGAATAGGAATATCAGCGCATACGTTGTCATTTCAAATACCAAATAGCGCGTCTTACTTAAAGTAGTCCATTTGAAAGCCCTTTCAAGTGATTCTTCTACTACCATATGGAGAATCACATTGGTAGGTAAAGCAACCGATAAAGTGACAATAAGGACGATGATTGCGATGGGCAAGGTAACTCCAGCAAGCGTCATGTATGATCCAAGTCCAAATGCGACGAGCATGCACCTCGCTGCTGAGATAAAAAGGCATTCGGCGTTAAAAAGTGCTTTAAATGTTCGAACAGTTGTAGCATTGCCAACGACGACGTAACATACACTTGAAAATGCTTGCACAAATGCCAAGGTATTAGCTAAAACGAATGCCTTAAACATATATCTCCTTCCAAGAACTGGTGTACCATCGGCTGTGTTATAACCTCCTGGAATTGTGAATGCGGCGCCAAATGCTAGTGTGGTTATAAATACAGCGCCTAATCCAATAACTTGATTTATTTCAAGACTCTTCGAAGATGGTGGTTTTATCACATTCTGTCAAAAAAAAGAAACGTTATTCGAGTAAAACATATAAAAAAAAATACTGAACCTCCATTCTATATTGAATCAAGAGTCATAAACAATCGACACCATTCGTATAACAAAGAATTTTTGGACAATCAAATGTAAATAAAATTAATAAATAAATAAATCCGAGACTTCCAATATTTAGTTTGCAGGATGAAGTGTCCAAGGATAAAAAGCAACTTTCCGTGGTAATTATCCAATTCATGTAACACACACACACAAAAATGTTTTGTGTGAAGCTGCATATTTGTGAACCACATATATAGTATCTTCATTTCTAAACCATATATACAGTATCTGTTTCTCACATCATGGGCTGACCACATTATCAACCAACCATCTGATTAGATGGCCAAATCTCATACTACTACCAACATGGTACCATACAGCTATGAGTCAACTAAAATGCACAGTAATTATGCGCCTTACATATATATTATTCGGACGAAAAGCAGATTTAGATTGAGCTAATTATATGGCGTGTTCAGCAGTCAACTATGATAAGAGTGACGCTAATGAGTGTTGAAAGTGGTGAAACAAATTAAAGATGTAAAGGAATATATTTTAGAAGTCAATTGTTCCTTAATTATCTAGCTAGTTACGGTGATGCAAATTGATGAGATACAATTTTATCTTTGAGTGATGAGAAATAAAATGTCTAATTGAACTTGGCTAATAGCATATGTACCTTATTAGTGTAGCGTTGTTGGTCAATCACGTCAATGTATGGTTTTTTTCCCTTTTGGTTTGGTAGTAACTTTTCCCTGTCGTTTTTCAACTTGTCCCATATGCGACTCATAATCCATCGGTGTCCCTTCATTTCAGCTATGTGCAGCGGTGTGTTTCCTTCATAATCCCTCGCATTAATCATTTCATCAACCATTTTACTGATCTCAGGTTTGATGCCATCTCGTGTCAATGCATATATTACTGAACTGTTATGTTCTGCAGCAAAGTGAAAAAGATTCCTTCCGCGACGATCGAGCAGCTTAGCATCATCTGGTTCTTTCCAGAAATGCACAACTAGTTCTTTATTGTTCATACTGGTTGCTACATGAATTGGAAATGTTCCATCAGAAAATTGGGTGACCGCCAGATCAGGATCTACTTCAAGCATGGTTTTGACCATAGAATTATTGCCTTCACGCAGGACTATGTACCACGAGGAGAAACCTTGCTTGTTTTCTTTGTGTGCCGCTTTTGCATCCAAATTCATGAATTCAACGACAACATCTATCTGGTTGTTCTTAGCAGCCAAGTGAAAGGCCGTGTCACCATTTTCGTTTGTTTCTCCAAGTGCATCCTTGACTATCTGAGGATCCGGAGCATGTCGAATGAGGTCGCGAATGGCCTCCACATTTCCAACATGGGAAGCACAGTGCAAGGGTGTCTCTAGCTTGTTGTTACGCGCTTTCAATAGGGACGTATCTTTTTTGAAAATCTTCATAGCGAGCTTGTTATTTTTCCTCCCCGCGTAAAGTAGGTGAAGAAAATTTTCTCCAGAGTGTGTTGCGCTACCAATTAGCTCAGACTGAACAACAGTCCGATGTTCTGGCTCTGTGTTATGGGAATCGGGGTCAGCGACCTCTATTGTCACCTGATTGTACAATTCAAAATTTTAGTGAAAGAGTGGATTAATTTGATGAATTATTCATCGAGATAGGCTAAAATCAATCGCGACTGATGGATGAGACCGTCAGCTATGATCAAATCTCAATTTTTGAGATTCTAACAGTCGATCCGAACCGTTTAATGTGTTTTTCATATTGAAATCTCATTGGAGACAAAATTTTATATATATTTTTTTAATTTTTTAGTATTTATTTGATATTTTACAAAATTCTTAATCTAAATAATTCTGGACCCTTCAATAACAATGAGTTTTAAAAATCTCAAAAAAAAATAATAAATAAAATCAGAAAAATGTAAAATTTGGTCTCCTGAGATTTAAATATGGAGAACACATTAAACGGTTCAGATTAATCATTAGAATCTCAAAAGTTGAGATGGAATCGCAGCCGACGAGTTCATCTGTCAGTCGTGGCTGATTTTAGCCTATCTCTCTTATTCATCATATAGGTGGAGGAAAGAAGACTAGGCTGGTAAGGACAATGTTTCAAACATTTATCTCTGATAATTTGGTTGTAAAACATACTGATTATATGGCCGAATTCCCCGATTCAAGCTTTCAAATTTTAAAAATCATCAAAATGCAAAACACTAATAAGAAGAATAACAAAGAAAATGAGAATGTTGATGAGGATGACAATAAGAACAATAATAAGACATCGTTCTGAAACTCAGACTCAGTATGTTGGATTAAGGAGTCGGATTGGATGACTCAGAAAAAAAAAAATCGTGTGACTTGGATAGTAAAATCGAATTTTGATAAATTATCATTTTTTTTATCTCTTAAAAATTTTAAAAATAAAAAAATTCAGAAAAAATATTTATTCAAAAATAATTAATAAAGTGAATGCCAATTTTTCATCTTCTCCTCTTAAGATTTGAATTGATGAGTGAAAATAAACTATAATATAAAATTATATAACATCAATTTTATTGAAAATATATTTTTTCAACAATAATATAGTTTGTCTTTAAAAATCATAAAAAATATGGAAAAAATTAGGAACAAATATTCTTTCAAATTTTAGTTAATAAATGAATACTTGAAAGCATAAAATTAGGTAAAATATATATTTAAAAAATAATTTTGAAATATTATATCATCAAGATGACCCATTTGAACCCGCTTCAGATTTTCTCCATTGAAATTGCCACATTGGATCCAAGATACCAAACCCCTTTCGCTCCCCAGACAACTCTGTTCCCGCAAATTTTCCCCCATTTGTTCCGTGCTTCACCTTTCTCTTCCACCGCAGTCAGACTGGAATCACATAAATTCCCAATTTCCAGCTGGTCTTTGTGCTTAAATGGTAACAAGAAGTGATGGTGTTTGTGTTCAAATGGTAGTTCCCAACAAATTTTCAATTTTGCCTGATTTCAATCAGATTTCGCGTTATTTCAACTTTTCATCCCGATTCCGCTCCAAACCGTCAAAACTCGGCTCGTCCTCCGCCGAGTCCGTTCTGACTCGCCCGAGTTTTCGAACCATTAATAACAATGAAAATTAAGTGTAAAACGTTTCTTAATTATTTTTGGCACCTTGCAGCAGTTTTTTATCCTTCCTAACATTAAAGTAGATTATAGACATGAATGCAATTGGAAAAGAATTGAATTATATTTGAAATATTACCTGGATTTCATCTCGTGCTTCTGGCGGTAGTCCAAGACGGTGTATTAATACAGCACTATCGCCTTTTATTGCTGCTCTGAAAAGATCGGCGGGCATAACTGGGCGTAATTCAGGAAAGATCTCATTATTCTGGTGGGAGGATGACATGGCCATTACTTGCCTTTAATCGCGCTTCCTCTATTGCTTGTTAGGCTGGGTTAATTATGCAGGAACGATTTTGTAATTGAGCCTAAAGACCAGTAGGGGTTAGGGTTAACTTAAACAAGGGAGGGTACATATATAATATATATTACTATCACCGGGATCAATCTTAATGATTACTTCATGTGTAACTAATTAATTACTGCCACCACGTCTTCAGTCCACTTTTATACTTTTAATACTTTCTTTCCGACTGCACGCGAATGCTGGATTTGGACATTTTTTTTATTGCTACCTCGTCTTCAGTCCTCTATTGTATGGCATGGTCATATTTTTTTTATATATATATATATAAGTTTATTTTAACGATTGATCAGAGACGTTTTGCAACTATAAGAATGCATTGTCATTTCTCGCATATTTGTTTATTTTATTAAAAAACGGTTAGTACGCTAGCGGCTGGATCACATATTTTTTTAATTATTGATCACTGATGAAATCAAGCTGTTAAGGGAGAACAAAATTTTCACATATTTGTTGAACAATTATGGTTTCTTGTAGTGTTCTAAAAAAATATGGCGTGTCCGAACACGGCACGGCACGGAGGTGGTACGACACGGTAAGACACAAACACGAATACGACATGAGGACTTCGCGTGGCGTGTCCTAAAACGTTTCGTGTCCAACTTTGATGAAATAGACACGACACGACACCACACGCGAATTGTCTAGACACGACACTACACAGCACAACATGACACGTATTACAGACACGCCGAAAACGAAAACGAAACACACATTAAGTGTTATAGAAATATAATGGATTTCTCGATTATGTACATATTATTATATTTTTTCTATAAATATTGCCAAGGATACATTTAATCATAAATCAATGATTATTTTTTGACTTATTTCCGAATAAAGCACTTGTAAATCGTTAGAATTGAAAATCAAAAGATTACAATATAATTAGAGTGATTCAATAATTAAATCACAAATAAAAGTAAAAGGATCTAGAGTCATGTACAAATTAAAGATAGAAATGTACTTGTGATTTGTTTTTAAAAAAATCAAATATTTTTTTATCATATCTTATATTGTTTTTATAAGGATAGTATAAATTATTCATTATCTCAAAAAATTGAAATAATTTTTTACGGCTCTTGTACTTTTCAAATTTTCAATATTCATTTCTCTCCTCATGTTTAAACAGATCAGACTAGCAACAATTTGGCGTTGAAATTTGCATGGGTTTGAAGGTGCAAGGTCAAAATACTTTCCTGATCGGTGTGCCCTCATAGAAGACATTGAAAATAGTTATGTACCTTTTCAAACTAATAAAATAATTACTAAGTCCGATAAGAAGTTGTTCAAAATATTAATCCATTGTTAAAAATTAATCTATATTTTAATTCAATGGTAAAGCATGACTACTTTCTTAATTTTTGATGTATTTATTAAACATAATTTTTTAATTTCATAAACAAATTGCATTCATATCCAAAAGATAAACGTGTCTGAACACGTCACGGCACAACACGGTTAAAGAAGACACGACATGGCACGAGGACACGAGGCGTGGCGTGTCCTTAGGAATGTCGTGTCCATCTCTTAAGATTTTCACACGGCACGACACGACACGAGAGATGATCTGGACACGGCGTGTTTGACACGACACGATACATATTTAGAATACTAGTTTCTCGTGCGTTTAAGCTCTAAGCATATGCAATTGTTTTGATGATAAAAAAATTTGCATAGTAATGTTTATTACGAAAGTATAATTTAGGAAAGGACAATAAAATTTTGTAATATTTATCAAGAAAAGCTAGACGTTATGCTAGCTATTTTTGAAAGCTTTCAATAAATTAGCAGATCGGTACAACCGTACAAATTCCATATGTTAGCACTTGAAGTTGTTTCGTGAAAACTAAATATTGGACACTCGTAAATTGGTAAAAATTTTGAGCCCTAGAGTTCCATAAAACAGAGTAAAAGTTCTGCTCATATGATCAGAAAGAATGACGGAACTCTTTCTAATGGAGCCGTTTGGATCGCTTAGGAATAAGAGAAATAGTCTTTTTTTAAGACGAAAATTTATTTCTAACTATCTAAATTCTTCACAAACATACACGTTTCCCAATGTTTTCCGTCTAAAAATAGACTATTACGAGTACAAACTCAAGACGGTCCCATAATAATTAAGACCCAGAAGAATTAAGATCCGACGGACGAAACTCAAGAAAGTACAAACTAAAGAAATATATATTAATTTGAAACTTATTACGAGTAAAAGTTTAGATTTATACATCCAAGCTTATATATATTAATTAATTTGCATTCCAATTTTAATTTCTTTTTTTTGTCAGTGGTGCGATAGGGACGGGCCATATGTAAGATGATATGTAGGAAAAATTATGTACCTGAATTTCCAATAATACTTCCCAAAATATTTTTTTAATAATATAAATTGGTAGTTGGATATACGGATAAAGAATCTCCGACTCCTAATAATTTCCGTGAAACAAAGACTCCGTTTGAAAGAGGTGTGAGAAAAAAGAAAGAAATTTATTATAAACAATTCAAACTTTTCATAAAGTTACACACTTTTGAATACTTCTTCACTTCTACCCTTAACACTTCTTCACTTCTTCCCCCAACGGAGCAAAAAAAAAAAAAAAATAAATCTCAGGTTCAGCAGTCAGGAGTCACTGAGTCAGGACACATTGCTTTTAGATAAAGCGCGTTCTTTGTCTTTCTATGGCTATGCAAAAGATTATTTTCCCCATCCTGGAGAAAGCGTGTTCTTTGACCTATGTTACTGTGAGTCAACTAGAACGAAGCAACCGCGAAGGAAGTTTCAAGTTGATGAAAGCAAAATTATGCGATCCTTTTTTCAAATTGAGATCGGAAGGCTCAAACGGATGCAGGTTCAGTTTTTCGTAATAAATAAACACTGTCGTCATAAAAGCGAGATATATTCTATGTTTACTCGATAGCGATACTGATTTTCAGTGGCAGATTTAGCAAAAATATTTAGGTGGGACTGAGTGTTCTAATGAATTATTTAATCAAACGGTTTCTTTTTTTCTATTCTTCAGCCCTACCTTTGAGTGCTCCAATGGCTGAAAAAATTTATTGAGGCTAAAGAGGGGTTTCAGGACTCGACGGCGGTAGGTGGGGGCTCTAGCCCCACCCGCCCCACCACTGGATCCGCCCCTGCTGATTTTGGCAACTCGTGAGCCGTTTCTTTAATTATTTTTTTTATTATTATTTCTAATATATCAATTATTAAATAAAAGATTCACTCCGAGGTTTCTTTTGTTTTTTTATGAAAAAGATAAACCCGTAGGCAAATATATATTTTGCTTGTCCAAACTATATTACATTATTACAGGAGGACAAAAGAAAATTACAACCCGATTATCAGATAAAATAAGATCCCGTTTTAGATAGGAAAATCAGTTTTCCTATTTTTACAACCGTTGGCACTAATTGACAAATATAATGTGGCTATGGTGTGGAAAATGCTCAGATAAAGTTTCGATTTTCCTTTGGAATAAGGTGTGGTCTAATCATTTCCTTACGGCTCCGTTTGGATGGTGTGGGAATAAGAGAGATAAGAGAAGAAGTGGAAAGGAGTATTAGAAAGTGTGTAATTTTGTGAAGAGTTTTGAATTGCTTATAATACATTTATTCTCTTATTCTCACACCTCATCCAAACACAGCCGTGATTCCCCGTTTATAAGTGCGGTATTATTTTGTTATATCCATTCATTTGCATTTTTCAATCAGAATTTTCACAATCTGAGTATTGACTGTGGTCAAATTGCAGAACTCAAAGTTGATTCATGTATAATTCACACATTTATGCGGTTAGGGAATTAATGGCCAATTCTGAATAAGTGAATATTCATGCTTAGTCACAAATTTTGATTTCCCTGGTACCATTTTCTACAAGACAAGCTCAGGTTACACATGCACTTGCTGAAAATTTTGAAATTCAAAGTTCAAAATTTTAAAATAAGTCTAGCTATATTGTCATATCGGTCATACAACTAGAGAAAAGCAAGGGAGAAGATGAACGGTAATATTAATGCATACGTTAGTATTTAATATACCCAATAGTGCGTGCTAGTTGAATTGCTCCACTCTAAGGCCCATTCAAGTAATGCTCGTGCTACCTCAACGAGAACAATAGCGGTTGGTGAAGCAACCAATAAAGCGACAAACAAGGACGATGATTGCGATGGGCATGGAAACTCCTGCAAGGGTCACATAAGATCCCAGTCCAAATGCTACCATCATGCACCTCGATGCAGAGATAAAAAAGCATTCTGCGTAATAGTGTGCATTATGTAATCGAACTGTTCGACCATTTTCAATCACGACAAACCATACGCTTCCAAATGCTTGCACAAATGCCAAGGTATTAGCTAAAACGAATGCCTTAAATGCATAGTTCTTTCCTAGAACCGGTACACCCTCGGCTGCGTTATCAGTGGCGAAGCCACGTTATTTTTGGTGGTCCATGGACCCACCTGAAAATAAAAAATTTACTTGACACTTAGTATGTTTGTAAATAAAAATATATATATAAGAAGTTGGGGACCCATCTCAAAAATTTGAAGGACCCAGCTGAACTTGTCGTATTTCATTTGAATTACATAACGACTCCTAAAATATCATACATGGACCCATGTCATATTCATTATAATGAACCGCTTTCTTTCTTCCTCCATAATAAATCTTATTAAGATAAAATTATAGTAGAATAAAAGATTCTTGGATGAATGATTTCTTAACTCTTGAATTATTATTTTGTATATTGGATATATTATTCTAGATCTTCAGTTACTATCATAATGGATGTTTGATTTCTCATGTTTATTTATGTGACATTATTTTATAGTTGTTTATTTAAAAATTATTATTATACTATGTGTATATTAGATGCAAGTTTTTAAAATGTGATTTATGTGGTTTAACAGTTGGGTGATAATTTAGCGTGTACTAATGATAAAACGACGATAAAACAGTTGTACAACGATAAAATGGAGATAAAACTGATTGTGCGATATAAATGAATATCTAAATACAACGGATAAAACATATATTTTTTAGCAAAAAAAAAAAATTTATGGACCCCGCTGACTTGAAATCCTAGCTTCGTCCCTGTGCGTTATAACCTCCAGGAATCGTAAATGCGGCCCCAAATGCAAGTGTGGTTATAAGCACAGCGCCTAATCCAATGACTTGATTTATCTCCAGTCTTTTCGACGATCTCCTATTCTGTGTAAAAAAAAAAATCGAAACAATATTAAAGTAAAAGAAGATGCATGACACAATACAACACTAACATTTTACTTTTACAAAAGAAAGGTTGAACCTCCATTATTTCATACTTACTGAAACAAAAAAAAAAGTCATGGACTACAGATACCATTCAGAAAATAAGAACTTTTGTGACCACCAAATATAAAAAACAAAAGACCCGAGACTACCAATATTTTGGTATGCAATATGTGGGTCTCAGGACAAAAGGCAGCTTCTTGTTACTGATGGCCAGCCTGAATTTTCCTTTCACATCATGGTCGGAACACGCTATCAAGTACCAACCAACCATATCTGAGTACATCCAAATCCCATACTAGTACCAACATGGTACCATACAGGTATATATATATATATATATATATATATATATATATATATAGAAAACCTTCAATCAAAGCGCTTTGACCGGAGTCCCGGTTAAATCCCATAAAATCTCAATTTTGAAAGTTCAAATGACCGATCCAAACCGTCAAATATGATCTCCATATTGAAATCTCCTTACCGACCAAAATTTTCATTTTTCTGAAATTTTTAAGTATTTTTTTTCGGATTTTCAAAAATCGTTAATCTAATTTATTCTGAACCCTAAAAAAATTTTTTTTTTTGAAAATCCGAAAAAAATACTTAAAAATTTCAAAAAAATGAAAATTTTGGTCGGCAAGGAGATTTCAATATGGAGATCATATTTGACGGTTCGGATCGGTCATTTGAACTTTTAAAATTGAGAACTGACGGGGTTTAATCGGAACTCCAGTCAAAGCGCTTTGATTGAATCATTTCTCTCTCTCTCTCTCTCTCTATATATATATATATATATAAGTTAACTAAAATATATGTATAGTAATATTATCGCCGTACATGTATATTGTTTAGAGGAAAAATTGTTTTAGGTTAAATTAATTATATGGTGTATTCAACAGTTAAATGTTTATGAAAAGAACGACAATGTAGAGTACAACAACTGGATCGAGAAACAAAGATACAAAGGAATATTTTAGAAGTCATTTGTTACCTAATAGCATACTGCATACCTTATTAGTATAGAATACTCGGTCAATCATGTAAATGTTTGGTTTTTTGCCCTTCTGGTTTGGTAGTAACTTTTCCTCGTCATTATTCAACTTGTTCCATATTGTTTTCATTATCCATTGGTGTCCCTTCATTTCGGCTATGTGGAGTGGTGTGTTTCCTTCATAATCCCTTGCATTAATCATTTCATCAACCATTTTATTGATCTCATGGCTGACGTCATCTTGTATCAGTCCATATACTACACTGCTTTGTTCTGCAGCAAAGTGAAAAAGATTCCTTCCGCGATTGTCCAGCAACATGGCATCTTGAGGGTATTCTTTCAAGAAATGCTCAATCACTTCTATATGGTGCGTGCTGGCTGCTGCATGAATTGGCAAAGTTCCATCAGAAAATTGGGTGCCCGCAAGATTAGGATCTACTTCTAGCATGGATTTGACCATAGAAACATCTCCTTCAAGTATGGCTATGTACCATGGGGATAAACCTTGCTCGTTGTTTTTGTGCACTGCTTCTGGATCTAACTTCATCAATTCAGCGACAACAACTCCCCGGTGGTTCTTAGCAGCCAAGTGCATGGGTGTGTCACCACTTTTGTCTGTTTCTCCGAGTGCACCCTTGACTACACTCGGAGCAAGTCTAATGAGGTCACGAATGACCTCCTCGTTTCCGACATGCGAAGCACAGTGCAGGGGTGTCTCTAGCTTGTTATTTCGCGCTTTCAACAAGGACGTATCTCTTGAAAAAATCTCCATAGCAAGCTAGTTATTTTTCCTCCCCGAGTAAAGCAGGTGCAGAAAAGTATCTCCAGAGCGCGTTGCACTTCCAATTAGCTCAGACTCAACAACGGTCTGATGTTCTGGCTCTGTGTCATGAGAATCGGGGCCAACTGCCTCTATTGTCACCTAATTGCACAATTCAAAATTTAGTGGAAGAATGGATTAATTTGATATTGAATTATTTAATCATATTAGGTCGACGTAAGAATACTAGACCGATATGTGAGGACAATTTCTAAACATTTTTCTTTGATAATTTGTTTATAATGTTAGATTATTAGGCCATTTTGGCGTTGGAATGGCCAGTTCCAAGTCTGAAACGGCCTGGTCCAATGCACCGGGACGGTCCATTCTAAATTGAGACAGCCCGGTCCAGACTCTGCATCATATTAAGGAAATAATATATTTTTGGTGGTCTGATTCTGCTTAGTCTCCAAGTCATTCAGTTATATGGTAATATGCTAAACGTGGTTGTAAAGAAAAGCAGGATTTAGTGCAAGGATGTGTTGCCTTTTATAGGTCGTAAATTTGTAATATTTAGAAACATTGTCTAATTATGATGATTAATTATGGCATTATTTGGAGGCCAAGAAACCCTTGGTTCTCATTATATATAGGGGTTGGTCACAACAACGTGATTGTTGTATACATGAGTTGACAGCAGCAACTCTGCCCCTCTTTCTAGTTATTCCATCGATTAGAGAGAGATAGTGTTTTGTTTTTAGGCATAAGGCATCAAAGGACGTGTCTTGATCCTTTGTAATACTTTCTTCCGACCTTGGTGGTGATCTCACAATACTAAGGACTTCAGCAACAAGCAAGACATGCTCAACATCAAGATTCAGGCCATAGCAATGAAATTAGGTAAGCTTCCGCTAACGATTTAGTTTTCTGGTGTATTGGAACGGTTCGGTCTATGACCAGGACGGTCCGTTCCAACTGCTGGTTCTGCGAGTTCATATTTTTTGGATTGTTTATTTGAATTACTAGAATTGTTTATTCCTTTGACTTCAAAGCAAACCCAACATATAAAACATACCATTACTTAAATGTCCTTCCGCTCTTTCAAGCTTTACCATTCATGCATCAAAATGCAAAACGTTTCAGTACGTGTAGCGATAATAAGAGGAATAACAAGAATAATGATAATGATGATGACGACGACGATAACAACAATAATAATAACAATTAACGAAAAAAAAAGTGTAAAAAATTTCTGATTATTTTTGTGGCACATGTGCGCAACTGTCTTTATCCTTCCTCGCATTAAAGTGGATTAATTATAGGCATTAGTACAATATTACCTGAACTTCATCTCGTACTTCCGGCGGTAGTCCAAGACGGTGTATTAGTACATCGCTGTCGCCTTTCATTGCTGCTCTGAAAAGATCAGCAGGCATAACTGCGCGTAGTTCAGGCAAGATCTCATTATTCTTGGAGGATGACATTGCCGTTAGTTGCCTTTAATCGCTCTTCCTCTATTGCTTGTGAGGATAGGTTATGCAAGAATGATTTTGTAATTGAGCCTAAAGGCGAGGCTTAACTAGAGAGTAAATACTTATATATTACTATCAGTCTATCACCGGGAACAGTCTTAATGATTACTTAATGTGTAATTAATTAATCACCGCTACCACATCTTCAGTTCACTTTTATACTTTTAAATTTTTAATGCTTTCTTTCCAACTTCAGTTCACTTTTAGATAGATTTTTATTACTAGACTTTTTTTATTTATGTTGAACATTGATCTATTGTTAAATTTATTTTTTTATTGCTAGATTTAATTGATGTACTAAATCTAGAATTTTTTTAGCAATACTAAATTTTCTATTAATATTTTCTTAAAAATCTAGCAATTTATTTTTGATAGACTTTTCTAATCTTGTAATATCTAGTGTAGCAATTTATTTTTGCTACACTAGATATTACAAGATTTAAAAAAGTCTATTAAAAATAAATTGCTAGATTTTTAAGGAGCAATTAATAAAAAATTTAGTCTTGCTAAAAAAAATTTCTAGATTTAATGCATCAAGTAAATCTAGTAATGAAACAATAACCAACATAAATAAAAAAAAAATAGCTATGAAATCTATGTAAAAGTCATCTTTCTTGTAGTGTACCTCGTCTTCAGTCCTCAATTGTATGGCATAGATATTTTTTTTGTAAGTTTATTTTAACGATTGAGAGACGTCTTGCAACTATAAGAATGCATTGTCATTTCTTGTATATTTGTTTAATTTTTTAAAAAATGGCTACTGCACTAGCGGCTGGATCACATACTTAATTTAATTATTAATAATCACTGATGAAATCAAGCTGAGAAGCGAGAACATTATTTTCACATATTTGTTGAACAATTATGATTTCTCGTGCGTGTAAGCTCTAAACATGCAATTGTTTTGATGATAAAAAAATTGCATAATAATGTAAATTACAGAAGTATAATTTAGGAAAGGAGAAGCTAGACGTTAAACTAGCTATTTTTCAAAAGTTTTTAATAAAACTAGCATAAAATGTCCTCACATGTGGGTAAATAAAAAAACAAAACAATATTAGACAATAAAAATATATTTCTTAATTTACCAGCGATACAAATAGATGTGTTATTCAATTTTTTTCTATATTAGATGGAAAACCGATCAATGGTGTTGCTTCGACTGGTAATTAATATCCGGTCACAGATCAAACCACTCGAACGACAGAAACATTTGTTTACGCTCTAGACCTAGCATGTTACATCTCTTGATATGCGTGCTTTAATATATAACATAGATAGTATAGATATATAGCAGACGGGTACAAATCCCGTACGTTAGCAGTTGAAGTTGTTTGGCGAAAACAACATATTGTTCATAAATTGGTGAGTTAGTCGAGGTTTTCCGTTCTCGTCTGTTGAGCCCCATAGTTCCATAAAACAGAGTAAAAATTCCGTTCATATAACTAGAAAGAATGACGGAACTCTTTCTGGTAATAATTAAGACCCAGAAGAATTACGATCCGATGGACGAAACTCAAGAAAGTACAAACTAAAGAAATATATATTAATTTGAAACTTATTATGTGCAAAAGTTTAGATTTATACATCCAAGCTTTAAGATTTTTAGTAAATTTTGCATTCCAATTAATATCTCGTCTTCTCTGTTTTGGGCCTTTGGCGGTGGTGCGATAGGGACGGGCTATATGTAAGATGATATATAGGAAAAATTATGTACATGAATTTCCAATAATACATCCCAAATATTTTTTTTAATAATAAATTGGTAGTTGGACATACGGATAAAGAATCTCCGGCTCCTAGGAATTTCCATGAAACAAAAAGAAGAAAAAAGGAATCTCAGGTTCTTAGCACACATTGCTTTAGTTTAGATAGATTTAAGTACATTATCTTTTTTACTTGTGATTCTTTCTATGCAACTAGGCCCGTCAAGGGCAGCTGTTATGCCGTTTCATTGTGATGCGAAACGATAATGAAACGGTTAGTGGCATAACGAATTATTACATTGCAATAACGAAGCGGCAAACGAAACACAAAATTGTGCTATTTCGAACTGTTCTCCTTTGTTTTCAACAAAAATACATGTAATTTCTAAGTAGAACAAATAGTGGCACTGAATCCTGTTTTGTTTTCAAAACGAAATGAAATATAATACCATTTTTTAACGAAACGGCAAACATAATGACATATTCCGTGCCATTTCATCACATTAGACAGGCCTATACGGCTATATGCAACCAACTTATCACTAAAAGATTATTTTCCTCATCCTGGAGAAAGCGTGTTTTTGACCTATGTTACTGTGAGTCAGCTAGCGAATAATACAGCACTACAGCGAAGCAACCGCGAAGGAACTACCCCTTTGGTATTGATGAAAGCAAAAATATGCGGTCCTTTTTAAAAATTGAGATCGGAAGGTCCAAACGGATGCAGGTTCAGTTTTTAATAATAAATAAACATTCTGTCATCATAGAAACGAGATATATTTTATGTTTACTCGAAAGTCGATACTGATTTTGGCAACTCGTGAGCCGTTTCTTTAATTATAATTATTATTATTATTATTTCTAATATATCAATTATTAAATAAAAGATTTACTGCGAAGTTTCGATGTTCCTTCGGAACAAGGAGGTCTAATCATTTCTTTACGTGATTCCCGCGTTTCTAAATCCTGTATTATTTTGTTATATCCATTCATTTGCTTTTGGTGTTTTATTAGGAAGCTTTTGCTTTGTTAGAGGTGGAACGGTTGGAGAAGCAGTTGAAGGTTTTTATTACAATTTTTCTATATCAGAGTATCTGGCAGATTACTGACAGAGGAGTTCCGAACCAGCTATTACAATTTCAATCATCTTTTGAGCCCATTGATCTCCCGCAACAGAGACTAGCGTATACATTGGAGGAGAAAAAAGACAAGGAAAAAGAAACCATCGTTTTTTCAGCATATGTGCCTAGAGAGGAGGAAAAGAGAACTTTTTAGCAGTGGACTTGGATTTATAATACCTATATGATTGTTTTTTTTAATTATCTCGTCTCCTTGGAGTTGGAGTTTGAATAACCATGGTCTAATTTTAATCTAATACATTGTAAATGTTATAATACATTTTGAGAAAACAAAATCATTTGATTTTTTTTAACACTTCTACACTGTTTCATTGTCTTTTTCTTTCAATGATTTTAGTTAAAATTATAATTTGACTTTCTTCACACCAAAAATATGAAATCCTGTTTAAGTTTCCATATTCTATATATATGTCCCTCTTATAATTTCCTTTTTTTGGTTGTTGATTTTGTTAGGAAGCTGACTTTTGTAAGTTTTAACTTTTGATGATTATATTTTCACATGATCTTTTATATATGCACAGACCCAATCTTCAGTATTTTTTTTTTGTTTTATATTTTATTTACGCATTTTTGCTAAATCAGATATTTTATTTTGCTTTTTTTTTTAAGATAAATTGGAGGTCTAAGCCACCCAATTTATTTTTAAATTAAATGTTTATGAAAGACCCGAACTTGATTTTGAACATGCATATTTTGTTTTTCTTATTATAGTGTAAAAACATAAGATCATTGTTTTCTACCTAGGAAAGACAAACTAAGTTCTTTTGCGCCATACAAGATCAAACACGGCTGTTTTTGCTAATTAAAGTAGTAATTAGTGTTGTTGTGTTTACTTTTCCTTAAATTTTATATTTTATATAAACACTAATTTTGAAATAACATATAGTGAAGATAAATTTTAGTATAACTAGAAATCTATATTCAATTAAATGATGTTGTCGTTTCTATTATTGATCGGATTCAAAAGATAATTAAAATTTCGACACTGATAACCATCATTTTCAGGATTCATCATCCTCATCATTCTAAAATATTTGGATTAATTGCATTTCAAAAAAGAAAAGAATATGATGGGGATGGGGATTAATAATCACTTTCTATTTTCAGAATGATTTCCCCATCATCCCCTTTCTTCCTTTATGATTCACTCCCTTTTCCTCCCTCTCTGTTTCCAGAACAGTTAGTAAGATTAATCAGTTAGTTATTTTTCTAAAACAGTTAGTAAGATTAACCATAACTGTTAGTGATTTTTCCAAAACAGTTAGTTAGAAAAATAATTAACTGTTCTGGAAAAATAACTAACAGTTCTGGTTAATCTTACTAACCGTTCTAGAAAAACAACTAACAGTTCTGATTAATCTTACTAACTGTTCTGAAAAAATAATTAACAATTCTGATTAATCTTACTGACTGTTATGAAAAAATAACTAACTGCTGTAGTCGGAAGACTGTAAATGTAAAATCTCCTGGCTCCATTTCTGTCACCTCTGTCAGTAAGGCTTGCCTACTTATGTCCCCGAAGTGGAATGTTCTGTTAAATGTACTGTTGCGAGTGTAACCCACCTGCTACAATGCGCTGAAGCTATTCCCAGTGACTGTTATATGTATGTAGCTCACCTTACTGTACAACGAGTTCAAGCCCTCGTACTTTTCAAGATATGTAATTTCTTGCTTTTAAAGTTTAAACCGAAAAGATCGTCAAATTTCGACATATTGGACCTTAAGCATGTAAGATAAGGTCGTCCAATTTCTCGAGTCTTATACAAATTTAATGAAAAATGTGGACAAGTTTTTGTTGATAATTAGGTGCCGCTGATACAGTACAATGTGGATTTCTCTTGATGAATCATCACAATACACAGTTAAGATTTACTGCCGAGACAAATTGGGCTACAATCTGACCATTGCTAAGGATGGCATAACTGTTATGTTGGTTCCGGGTGGAAAAAATAATTGCTGGAAATAAAAGATTTTAATTGTATTCTAAAAAGAAAAAGAGGGGATGAGGACGAAGGGGATGATTTCATCATCCTTTGAACTTGTTAGATAATTAATGAAGATTTAGAGATGATGAGATGATAGAAAGTAATTTTCTTAAAATTGATAGATGTTTCTATTAAAACCGACAACCCAGTTTGTAAAAAAGTTAATGAGAAACGAAGCGTTCTGAAGAATCTGAACAATTTATCAAGGTAATAATAAAACGTATAAGTGGTCCCCATGCTTTTTGCCGCTCTATTTTTTCACTGATGACAGAAGAAATTTCTAAGAAGCTTTAATTCCGCTAGTACTTTTTTTGCTTAACTAATGCAATTTGGTTTCCTGGTTGGGGGCACTTAGTTATTTTTAAAGAAAAGTATTATGGTCCAAATCCAAAATCGATAGCATTTTTTTTCCGAAAGAGCATATCAGGGACCAGGGTCGAGCTTTCCCATTCACAATTTTGGTAATAACCAGGAAGGTTAAGAGGTTAAGAACTTCTCACTTTCACTTCTCCATCCACTCTAAGATTTTGTTTCCAGCATCATTTTGTGGATTAATTCGGTAAGGCAGCGAATAAAGGTACCAATTACATAATGATGTTAATCCTTTTTTTTTAATTTGCAAGGGACACCAGGGTATATATTAACATTTCAAGAATAACTTATAAGGTAACACAGTAACACTGTTGCTTTAGCAGTATGTAAATCAATAAACTCCGCTTCGTTTTACTTTATATCTCACTTTATTATTGGCGTGGCAAGCTCATTATTTTAGTAAAAAAATAACCATCCAATTAATCACTCTTCCCCCTTTTCTTCATATTATTTATTGGACAATTACTATGGCATCAATTTCAAAGAAAAGTGAGCACACCAACCATCACTCAGATAATCTAGCTATTTTTCATATTTTTTTAATTAGTGCCGTATGTTCTATAACAATTACGAAGGCACAATAGATCCATATTTTACAAAATCACACACAAAGTAGCTTGATAACGAGAAAGTGCATCTGATAGCCTACTAATAGCTGAGAAAGCTTGTGTGAATCCAATTTTAAGATAATTCTTCAGTCCAGCCAATCAACACAAGTCCACATACTAATTTGTCATCGGGCCAAGCCTTTTCTTGCCTAACATTTTTCTATCTGTTCTTTCCCAAACAAAATAGCCAGAACAAAATAGCATAAATTTTAATCCAATGTAGTGTAACAAATTAAAGCAAAATAATTTGATTATTTTCCTGTTTTCTCTCTAATGAATCTCCTTCTTAATCAATGCCGACATCCAATTAAACAAAACGTGAGCCACAACGTCTTCTTCTGTCGCCACGGCCGTAATTATCGTCATAGTTGTCGTCTAATCGTGCCTCTCTTCTTCGCCGTCCTCTATTCTCCGTTCTATCACTTCCTCTTGACACCAATGAAAATTTTTTCGAGAAACGGCTTTCTATTTGTAGAGGGAAAAAAAGAAAATGATCATGCGCTTAATAAAACCCCACCCAAATAAGGCTCCACATAAGGGAATGGGATCTAGTCCCGCGCGGGACCGTCCAGCGCATAGATCACAGCCGTGTGATTTAATCTCAATGACAAAGGGAGCCCCGTGCATGTAACCAGATTGATAGGCCCGAACCGTCCAGATCAGATCGGACGGTTTGAAGGCTGCGCTGGACGGTCCCGCGCGGGAGCGGATACAGATCCCCACATAAGCCCTAGGATGTTTTGATTTTACAAATGCAAATAGAAGTAGTTTCAACCGTCTGATCGTGACATAAAACGCAACGGTTAAAGTGAGGGGTCAATTACCTGAGCGTTTTGAATGTTATGCACCCTAAATGTAAACTTCAACTTCAAAGTTGAAACTAAACTCCAAAATCCAAATATGTTCTTGGGCCTAATTTCTCTTTTAGACTTCAACAGAAATGCGGCCGAAGCCTTACTAAATTAAAAGGTTTTAGAGTTGGATAGACCTGAAGGGAATATCAAATATGGATCAACTTGTAAATTTAACATCTCTGAGGCCTGAATTTCCTTGAGTTAGTGCTTCGCTTTCAATTTTTTAATTTACACTCCTCCAGTCGTCCTGTCTCCCAGAGACCAGAGAGCGGGAACCGAGAGAGCGGGAGAAAGAGAGAGAAGGCGAAATGAGCACATCGACGAGAGGCGGAGACGACGACGACGACGACTCGCCGGACTTGGTGTGCCAGCTGGACTGCATCCAAGGCATGGTCGATGCTCTCTCCTCCGTCCGATGGAAGCGCCACCAGGTCAGATTCTCTCTCTCTACCTTCAATTTCTTGGTGGGTTTTAGTGCTATTTCTTTTCCTAATAACAAAATCGTTGATCTGAAACGAAATGGGTTTACAGGATGCTGTGATTGAACTATCTGAGCATGGGATTGTGCTTATTGTGGAGGAATCAGGTTGTCTCCAAGCTAAGGTTTACCTAAAGCGCGAGGTATTGTATTCAATATCAGATCAGGGATTCTATTTCTATACAAACAGTACATGTGATGGTGATTGTTCAAGTAATAGAATTTGGATTTTTTTTTTTTTAGCTGTTTATTTCGTATAATTATGGTGCCGAAGGGAGGCCTCGGTTTGGACTGAGCCTAGGGTTACTTGTCGATTGCCTTAACATATTCTCGGCTCCTGGAAATGCATCAGTGATTGAGATCCAGTATCCCGGTCCGGACATGCAGCTCCTTTTAAAGTAGGTTTTGCTTCCTTCACTTTGTCATACATTTTTGTTTGGTTGTAACCGTTGTATCATGTATGATTGCGTCCATGTTGGTCTTCGTTGACTTTTGGTTGCCCAATTTGGGAGACATTGATGCAAATTATGATTTATTCAGGCCAAAGTGACCTGAGTTCTGCTAAAACTCAATCGTTATATTGGTTTCAATCTTCTAGTACCTGTAGCTGTAGGGACCACTTTCCAACAGATTGTATGGAGTTGGTTTTTATTTTGCCACAGTTATTCCTTTTGTGGTGCTCATACACTGGAGGATAAGTTGAGGTATAATTATGAACAATTTCACAATCTGAGTGCTGATTGTGGTCAAACTGTAGAACTAAAAGTTGGAATGCTGATTGTGGTCAAACTGTAGAACTAAAAGTTGATTAAGGCATGCTTTATACATTATGGATTTTCAAATGACCAAATACTAAATATGGAATATAATTATCAACAATTTCATGATCTTAGTGTAGTTTGTGGTCGAATTGTGGAACTAAAAGTTGATTCAGGCATGATTTACACATTGTAGGAATAGTGAACATCCAGATACTGAATATTGAAGCTGAGGTTTGCCGGTACCATTTGACATACGCGACAGGGGCAAACTTGCACATGCATAAAAAAAATCTTTCACTTTTCCCCTTTGTTTGTTATACCTGGTATAAACTGTTGACAACATGATAATAAGGGGTGAATATTTTCTCGTCAGACTTTACCATTTGTTCGGTTTCCTTTTCTAAATTAATGAAAATAAATTCGTTGTCAGGTCGGTGGGATCGCCAGATTCTTGCTTGTATGCAGAAATAAGAACAAGAATTCCCGATACTATTTCTTGGGACTACCATTTTGAGCAAGCTGGAAATGTTCCTCTTACTTTTACTGTCAAGGTTTCACAATTTTACCAGAAATGCTGCTATATCTCAGAACTACTGATCGGATGATTTACTCATCCCCTATTTAACACTCTCTTTGTTTTTCTTTGATGATTTAAAGTCAGCAATTCTGAAGGAAGCAATTGATGATCTAGACTGGCCTGGTTCAAGTATCCAGATTATAATGCAACCCGACCCACCTATGGTGACATTTCGAGGGGAAGGTCATGGTGATTTGCAGGTTTAAATGTATTCTTAATAAATCTATATTATATTCTTATTTTTTTATTTCTAATTTTATGTCTAAATTTGCAGATTGAGTTCCCTTATTATGCAAATACAGACCTTCTGATAGCATTTCAGTGTGATCGCCATATTTCTTCCAGGTAAGAAACAATATACTTCTGCAAATGCGGTTATGCAAATACATGTTTATTTGAGGTCACATGCACAGGTACAAATATAAGTTTCTTCGAGCTACTACATCTAACTTCCCGAGTAGTGTACTAAAAGAGAATAGAAGCAGCAAAGTGACAATAGGTAGAGGTGGAATGCTCAAAATTCAGCATCTTGTTTCAGTTGCAAAACCAGCAGCACTGAATCACTATGCTGACGCACAGCCTAGCCGTATTGCTTATATTGAGTTTTTCGTCAAGCCTGAAGAGGATGAGACCCACTCTTATGATTAAGTTTAGTTCATACTAGGGAGCCCTTTTAGGATAGCCTTTTCTTTTATGGTAGAGATCTTAACTCTTATGTTAGGTCTAAATTATTTTAATAATGTTTCCCCGTTCCGATAGAAGGTTGATGCTTATGAACCTTATTTGGGTACAGTATTTGAGAATTTGACTTGAAAAGAAAAAAGTAGGAAAATATCGAAAAGTCGTGCCATTTGTTTTATTACAGGATTTTTTTTTTTCATTGCTATTGATTTTACTGGGAAGAACCAAAGACAGGTTCTTAAGCTAACAAACTAAGAATATTTGGCCCAGTAAACCCAGCTAAAGCCTAATTGCTTTAACCTGATATATGTGATCCGACAGGTTCTCTCTACCTCTCTCTCTCTCTCTCTCTCTCTCTCTCTCTCTCTCTCTCTCTCTCTCTCTCTGTGGATTTTTCTTGAAAAGCAAGTTCTTTTCATTCCAAATATTTATTATTGTCGGTTTTCTATCTGACCTTTTTAGTGTTTTTGGGCTCTGAAATGAGCTTTTCATTTTTGCAATAATTTGATATGCATGTGTCAAATCTTAATTTTAGAAGGTAATAATTCAAATGCGAGGTATGTCACACAGTAAGCAGGATTTGAGCGTTGTTTGTTTTCAAATCTATATAAGTTCTTTCCACCAAATTGTTATTAAGAGAAAGGCTAATGTGCCATCGATGGCATAGAGGGTCTTCGTACCATCGAGTTCTTTTTCAATATCCAAAATTCAAGTGGTCAATTTGTACCATTCAAATTGTTCTCTATATTGAAATACCCTGCAAAACAAATTTTACATTTTTTAGAACTTTTTTGTTATTTATTATGATATTTTGAAAAAAAAATATTATAATTGGAATATTTCAGGCCCTCTAATTTGGAAAAACGTAAAATTTGGTCTCCAAAGATATTTCAAAATGAAAAACAATTTAAATTATTCGAATTGACCGTTTGAAATATGAATCTCAAAAAACGACTTGATGGTACGGGAATATATGTGCCATGGATGGCACATTAGCCTTCCTCTTGATATTAATATTAATACTACTAAAGTTAATGTTGCTATTTATTTTGAAACCTTCTCTGGTCCTTAAGACTGTTGGATTAATGGTTAACCACTAGATGCAATATCGTTATTGTGGGAAAAGATATTGGTGATAGGCATATTAAAAATTAATGATATATTCCCTTCAGGTATTGATCGGCCGAAATGTTAAGAGCCAGCTAGTATCTTGTTAGGTAAGACAAAACAGAATTTTCCTACTTAACCATTTTGGTGATTATCACAACTAATCTACATTTTAAACTGGTGCACCTATTGCATCTTGTTAGATGTAAATGCTTTTAAGAAAACCTTGTGTTTAAAATGCCTACTTTTGCTGCAACTGATGTTTTTTTTGTATTTTGGTCAAGGCGATGCACACAGCTTCACTCATCAGATTTCTTCACTTACTTCCAATTAGACAGCAATTAAAAATCATGAGAAGTTATAGGCGGTCTACTTTTACACAAGAAAATATCTTTAGACTATTAGCGGTTGTTTTTGTCGTGCATTATTTCCTAAAGATAAGGCACAAGGCACACCTCTTGTATGCAACAACTAGTACGGTATGGCAACCGCAAAAGAAGGATCTGAACGGAGAAGAGAACAAATTAAAGAGGCTCACAGAAAAGAAAAAAAAAAGACACGATATTACTTTTTACCTTATTTCTGAAAAAAAAAATCAAATAATCGATATTTTAAATTATATAATTATTCTCAAGAGGAGACGTCCCAATCATAAACATTAAAGAGGCAACAATGCTGGTCTTGTCGTCAACTACATAGCAGCCTCTTACATCGTGTGAATCTTGGAAGTGAGAAAGTCTTCAAATTTTTTAAATGGAGTGAAAAGGACATGGTTCCTTTAAAAATTTGGAAGAACACCCCCTCCATAATGGGGTTGCAGAATTATAAGCTATAATAGGAATTCTTGAGAAATATACCACACTACATTTCATGCATTAAGATAGACATTTTTAATATTGGTAAATAAAATGAGGAATTCATTAGCAAATAAAAAACCATTACCAATCTATAAGCAACTATACACTTCTCTTTAAATTCCATTTTTTGTTGAGTAAACCTCTTCATAAGCATATCTTCACTCCATATACAATCACCAACTATTTAGATTGATAATTAAATAATAACTGCTGCTTTGTGCTGGTTGGATTTGCAACGAAACATTCAAATAGACTTCATTATGGGCCATCTAGGACTAGGAGTCGAAGTGCCTTAGTACGGCGCACTGCGATTTGACTTGATAAGATATGCATGAATAAGTTCTTGCTTCTTATTTCCTTTAACCCCAAACTCAACCTATTTGGTTGCTATCAATAAATGACCTCAAAATGCGCTTTCACCGACATTTTAAACCCACAGGGCCACAGCAAACAAGAGTTTTGTATTTTGTGTGCTCTTGAAGCTTGAAAAGAAATCTGAAAAGGGAAGCCATTAGCAAAAATGAGCAATAGGCCGAATAACTCATTTAATGACTACTTGTTTATTAAATTAAAATATTATGAAGGAGTCAATGTAGGAGAAGACACAAAGTGACAAAGATTTGTACCTTCCTAGTGTGTTTGTACTAGTCTCTCATTTTTGGTCTTTCATTTTATCTTTTTTTTTTTCCTTTTCCTTTCTAATTTTCAATTCTGTAGCGGACTGCCATTGAATAAATTCCCACCATCCATTTCCATTAAGGTATAAGTTGCTTATACACTGTACAAATTAGTTGATTAGCAATTAGCATTCATTCATGGCGGCCGGATATTTGAAAAAAGAAATGAATAAATTTTGAAAGCTTTCGGGTAAGACAAGCTGATAACATTTTTACATTTTTTACATAACTGATAGGATACATTGATAATGGCTTGATAATTTTAACCATGATTTCTCGAATCAATATAAAATTTTTCAACAAAATAGTAAACGAAATTTAGCCTTATTATTGATCTCTAGGTTGGATCGTGCAATAAATTTCATGTAGTATGAGTGCCATTTGATTATTCCATGAAAGGTCATTAAATGAATGGTTGTGAATTTCAAATATAATGTGATTGATATAAATACAATATAGATCATATTCCACACGGCATATCTGAAAAGTAAAAATTTTTTGTTGATTGCCGTGGCTAAATTATTAATTATTATCTGCCACCCTTACAAAATTTTGTAGGATTATCGGGCTGTCTCTTCTCTGTTTGTAAAATTCTTATTCGATAATATTTGATAAATTTGGACTATATATTTAAGGTAGGACGCTCAAATCATTTCTATGCGTATGCATATTATTTAGTCGTCCGTTTAGACTAATTTTATCGTTAAAAAAATCAAATCCCCACAACTTTACTTATACTTATAAAAAAGCACGCATCCAAAGGCCAAAAATAAGACGAAGGATATAAACAATTATTTACTCTATACAATCTTAGTCATTGATCGTTTAAACCAATGGCTGAATGTTAGTGATGAATATAAGTTTACAAGCCTTCACTGTTAATAATTTTTTTTTGCTGGATTGGTTTTGCACTAAAAAATAGAAATAAATTTACTGTAGATATGATCATTTAGCAAATATATTATGAATTATGGGGATAAAGATAAAAAGTACTTATTGATTTGTCACTAAGTACCATGCTGAATATTGTCAGCATGTACTATTGTTATTAAATTCTAAAATATAAATTTTATTATTTTATTCTAAGACATTAAATCACTCAAAATCAATAAAAGTAAAGAGGGTAAAAATCAAGATTTGAGATTTGTATTATTTTCTCAAATTATTTTCTAAGATTTAGGAATTCTTAGGTCCACCCCAGAAGTGGGGAATCGCGTGAAGGGAAGAGAAAGTAAAAATGTTCACATGCTCTAGTTCTTATTTTCACCTCCGGTTTTGGTGGGTAAAAGAGTTAACTGTGAAATTAACTTACTGATGTACCCTTGAAAGTTTCACTGATTATTTGAAAATGAAGACAATTAGTCATTTTATATGTTAAAATAGACGTGACAAAAATAACCTTCTAAATTCTGGAGCAAGTTACATCTATTCTCATTCACCTCATTTTCCAATACTTTGTCTTGTCTTCCCTTTTGCTTTCCTTCACCCTCTCTTAAAATTTCTGGAGTATACCTGAGTGATAATAACTCCTTATATTTTTCTTTAATAGGGTTAAAACGGAGGGAAAATATAAAAAAGATTTCAAAGTTTTTTTGTTTGGTTTATTTCTATACCTTAATTACTTGTGATTTATAATTTTATTGTTTGGGAGAAGGAAAACCGGACATCTCTAAATCGGAATTATTCCTCACCTGACCTCATTTTTGGCAATGCACGAACAACTTTATTCGCGAATAACCCTTGTTCGCGTGAAATCAAACAATCAAAAAAATTTGGCGAACAACGAACAACCTCCTTGTTATGAATTCTTCCTTTTTGGTCGAATAAAAACAACGAACAAGGACGAGGCATGGAAAACAAGAATGTTCTTGGGTGCGTTTGGATCGATGGAAGAAAGAAGAAGAAAAAAAAAAAGAAGAAGAAAAAAATATTATAAATAATTCAAACTCTTCACAAAGTTACACACTTCCCAATACTTCTTCCCACTTCTTCTCTTCTTCCCTTCTTCCCACACCTATCCAAACGCACCCCTTATTCATTATTCTTCCCTTGTTCACGTGTTTGCCAAACACACCAAGGAGAACTGTTTATATCCATTTAGCAAGAAATGTACAAAGATTCGAAATAAAATGATTGGATATGTGAAAAGAGTAATGTTAAAGTCAAACGCGTTTAACACTTGGCCCATCAAACACGATCGGATCTCAATTTTTGAAATTAACACGGCTGATCTAAACCGCTCAATTTGTTCTCCATAATGAAATATCATTAGAGATCATAATTTTTCGAATTTTTTAATATTTATTTTGAATTTTAAAAAACCTTCAATCTAATTAATTTAAGACCCTTAAATTTTAAAAAAAATCTAAAAAATAGTTAAAAAATATAAAATTTGGTCTGTAAGAATATTTCAACATGAAGATCATATTGTGCGGTTCAAATTAATTCTAGAATATTTCACCATGAAGATCAAATTTGGTCTAGAATCGTGTTTGACGTCAAACATATTTGATTCTAGCATTACTCATGTGAAAAAACTGAATAGGTTCTGCATGTAGAAGAAACCACTTCAAAAACGATCAGATTGAGGGGAAAAAAAAGAGAGACATGATAGAGACACTATTTTCCAGGTGTTTGAGGTATGGCTGAATGTAATGTTAATTTGATGTTTAATTTTGTGATTTAGGAAGATTACTTGTTTAGAGCTTTTTTTTTTTTACTTAAAAAAATAGATAAAGACAAGTTGAAACTTAAAAAACGGGCTGTTGGAATCTGAGAAATGACTCAAATAATAGACTATTGATGCTAACTTCTTTTCAGGTCCTTGAATTAAATGAAGATCGTCACTTGTTTGTTAGCTTTCAAGTGTTCCCGTCAACCAGGAGTCCATGACCACAGCTCCCCTCCATAGAATTTTGTGTGTTTGGATGAGCATAGAATAAGGAATAAGAATAAAAAATTTCGGTATGTGTGCTTATCCAAATTCCTTATTCTTATATTATGGTTTTGTTAGTATAGGAATAAGGGCTCAAATTCCTTATTCTTGTGTTGTTTGGGTTGCACAAGAATAAGAATAAGCACGCATATCGAAATTCCTTATTCTTATTCCTTATTCCATGCTCATCCAAACATTATGTATAGGAGATGATATCAATATAAAATGTAAATAATAAAAGAATGTTAGGTAAATCAGCAACAAAAAAAAAATATGATAATAAGATAATAAATATGTTTGGAAGATCAATAACTGCATGAAATAAACATTCATTATTTTGAGAAAACATGATAAACATATAATTTTTATATTTGATGCACATACATAATTCTAGATGCGCATTGGAATTTTATTTTTGGAAACAATAACCTTATGATTTTGACGTGCAATGTGAAAAATGTAGGAATATTTCTTTTAGCAAAAATTGATGTTATAGTAATCGAACTTTTTTTTAAATCTATGAAACTTATTTAATTTGGAATTAAAAATTGAAAAATAAAACGAAGGGAAAAACTCATTGAACAATATTATTTTATAATTCTTCTATAATTGTTACGAGGGGTGATCCATACAGAGAATCTACGGCTTGGTCTTTTAATTGATTTTCTTAGGGATGTTAACCCCCCCCCCCCCCTTTGGCATTTAGGGCTGTTAAGAAAAAGTGGCGAGATTGTTAGATGTCACATCTACATTAAATGTTGGTGCATGAATAAATTCTTGCAACTCTATCCACGCACTATTTTTGGCATGCCTCCCTGGCTTGTTGTTCGTGTCAAGACTAGTCTTTCTTTTGTTTTATTTTGTAGCCTTAAATTGTTGTTTTCCTTTTACTTCCGTACTACTGTTGCTCGCCTTGATTGTGATTTCATGAAACCATGAGATGGTGATTTTACAATTGTAATCTGTGTAATGAACTAATGATACTCATATGTTATTAAAAATAAAGTAAAAAATCAATCTTTTAAAAAACTCCATTTTTTCTGTTTTATCTAGATTTTTGTTCGCACCGCACAACCGTTTTATCCGCTATATCGCCGTTTTATCTCCAATAAACGCTAAATCACCACCCAACCGATAAACCACACAAATCGCATTTTAAAACCTTGTAAAAAATGCATCTTGTGTGGTATCATATCGTGTTCAGATACAGGTCACGCAGTTTCTTTACTTTTAATATTTGATGAGTGCTGTTCATGTTAAATAATTAAATTAGGCGTGAAACCTTGCAAAATGAAAAACTCATGATAAAGACACAAGTAATATTTAAAAAAAAAAAAGTCAACAGCCGAAAAAAAAACTTTGACCACCTACTCGATTTTGATAATTACTTGCGAAAAACTTACAACAGCATAAAAGAGATAAAAAAAAAAAAATTATTCCAATTTGGCACAGTTTGCACGCCTAAATACCTAACAATAACATAAAAGATGTAAGAACATTATTTCAAAATTCCTAGTGCTCTATATGTGTGTTTCCTATGGTATACTTCCATGCATACTTATCAAAAAAATTATGAACATGTGAGGGATATCTGTTCATTTATAATTTATAAAACATCTAAACTTTGAGTTCTTTGTTTCCCAGATAAATTATGTTACTTTCCAATTGTAAGTTTTCAACTATGTTCTTGCTCTCTACATAATAAGTTCAAAAGCCACTACGTATTTCTTAACCAAACTTTTGAGTGTTTTTGTACTTGGACTGGGAATTAAAATTGGTTATTTCAAGGAGCTTATTAGATGGCATGCTATAAAGTTCAACATGAGATGAGTCGAAGTTTGTGATTGCTTTATTTACTCATCTACATTAGTTGGTCCATGTTTTACGGAGTGCTGAATTTAATGGGAGTACTGGCAACTCGCAACTGAAATGCGCCACTGTTGTGTGGTCCTTAACTTTGTACAATATTGTCCAGTACATATGTATATGTTTTAAATGATTTTACAATTTTTTTGCTTAATTAATAGTTTTCTTATTTTCTAGCGGACGATATTTTTTTGTAAAGTTTTCTTTATTTTATTTATTTATTTATTTTAAGAAATTGGAGGTCAAACCTCCCAAATTATTTTTAAATTAAACATTTATAAAAGACCATCTAGTCAGGTTTCGAACTTGCGACCTTTCACTTAGGTGCATTGCTCTAAGTTTATTTTCTTAAGAGTTAATGTCCGTGCTATATATTTTTTTATGGATAATATATATAAAAAGTTGGTGGCTTTTGAAAAACTTGTTTGTCACTCAGAATTGAATGTAAAATATTTTTTTTACTGAGTACCCCTCCTAAATAATTATAAAGACTTGTAGATCTTCCATTAAAAAATCTTGAGATTTCATTTCATTAAAAAATTTCTTTATCAAAATGACGAATTTAACGTCATTTGATGGAAATTTCCATACTCACGAAATCAATTCAATTAAAATGAAATAAAACATAATCTCACGTAAAAAAATATTTTGATTAGGACCTTAGTCTTTCTTGTCACGGGCTACTAGCTAGCTAAATGACATCACGATCTCTGTCGCAATTCTTATTTATGAATATTTTTTTAGAAACTAAGTTAGTGTTGATGCTAGCTGTCCATGTGAAAATGATACCAACAATATTTTAATCATAAGAAAGATAGAGAAAATTATCTGACATGAATAAAAAGTTCAGAAATTAGTTCTCTTTTTGGAGCATCAATTAATGTATTACAATAAAGTGAGACATTTTCATTTCTCAGATGACGGGTTGTTTATATATACAACACCATGAGATTTCACTTCCTTTTCAAATGATAAACAAATTATTCTTTTGTTGTGAATGATTAAACCATTTAGCTTTTGTTAATTGACATGCATAGCCAACAAAAATAATTATGATAATTAAGAAAGAACAAGATTTTATTGGTTGGTATGAGATTAGGACCATTTGAATGATTATTGGAAATTTGAAAGGAATGTGCACGATGAAGATCTTAATAGTTTATGTTCTAAAAGAGGCCATTTGAACTGTCTATTTAATATTTATTGTTGTTTTTCCCTTCCTAACCAATGAGTCAAAATCATATATATGCCTAGTCACCATGGGAGTCTCACTGGCAGACTGGCTATTAATTAGGAAGCACGGAATTAGTATTTGACAAAATTTTCTTTAGACGAGATGTTATGCTAACGTGCTTCGACCAAACGGTGACAACCGTGTAAGATCATGTGTTAGCACTTCAACCAAACGGTGACAACCGTGTAAGATCATGTGCAGCAAGTTTGTCTGCCGGCAAATTTAAAAACAAATTAATGTGAATTTTAATCATGCAGACAAGGCAGCAGGTGCTGTTGAATTTAATTTCTTAATTAATTGTTTATCTTGGATTAAAAAAAATACTAGTTCATAAGTTGTAGACCTTTGACAATATCATGCCTCATGCATTTAACAATCAAGTATGGATAACTTAATTAACAATTATTTATATATCTTGCAAATTTTAATAACTACAAAAATTTAATATTTAATATGATTTTAATATTAAAAATGTCTTCTATAGTGCAAATACCAAGTCTATAAAAATATAAGGATTTATTATATGTTTTAGTGTGCAACAAGTAATTTGAATTTTCCACCGTTGGAAGTTAAGTGCCAGTTATGCATCACTAAACGATACCCAAAACTATATGAAACCTGATTAATACTCTACCTATAATTCCAACAACAAAGCTATGAATATATCTTCCAATTTATAGCCTTATTCGAATTGAATTAAGAAGAATATATTATGGTGACAACAAATTTATTCAACAACCACAACAACCGATCTATCAGTTATGACAATTTAAAAAATAAAATTATATTTTTGTATGGTTTTTATTTTTTTCCCCCAAAAACCTTGACAGAACCTGTCAAGGAGATTTTTTAAAAGTTTATGTAAATTGTGCGTATAAAATTTAGTGCATTTTAAGAATTGATTGGCCATTAAAAGAAGCGATATATACAAAAAATAATGGTTTAAATTTTGAAACGCTTAATTAGTGGTTACACCATTGTTATATCCAACTTTCTACAAAGTGTATCTAACTTGGAGTGGCCAATGTCCAACATATAAGACACATACACTCGTCTAACATGATAAAATTTTAATTTTTACTATTAGAATGTCCGATTTGAACCGTTCAAATTGTTTTTCATAATAAAATCTCAGTAGAGACCAAATTATTTATTTTTTTCAAAATTGTTAACTATTTTCTTTTTTTTATTTTTGAATATGCTCACTCGAAAAAGTTATGAACCTTCAATTTTGAAAATGCGAAAAAAAGGTAGATAGAAAATTTGGAAAAATATAAAATTTTATTTTAAGGATATTTTAATATAGAGATCATATTGAGGGGTTTGGATTGGTCATTCAAAATTTGAACGGTCAACTTTTGGATCGTGTTGACGCCCTATATGTTTAATTCTAGCATTACTTATCTCACTTATAATAATTATATATATATTTGTACTTATTATTTGTTCAGGGTTTAAAAAATTGTTGGTGCTTGCCAAATAAAAGTGGCTGCTATGTATCTCTATTTTTTCATCAAAATATATTGCAACCGTGCCAGTTATACAATGCATAAATCAAGATAGGAACAATTGCATATTTCCATCAATAATACATCCCACAACGGAGAATTAATTTTACCAATTAAGGCATCAAGTACCGCCCAAGAGGCCAAGACACATCCTTTTCTCCAAACCAAAGGTCTCCAGTGCTCTGGAATAATTCTATGACAAAACAACAATTTTTTTTTTTTTTTTAAAAGGTTAACAGCAATGTTCATATAAGCAAGTTAAAGATTTGATGGTTGTCTTCTTATGAGTTATGAACTTAGGTTGACTGCTTAGTGCGTATTAATTAATGACCTAGAAAATTGATTCATTTTGAAAAATTCAACGAACGGTTGGATACGCCGTAACCAAAACTATTTGTCCAAACGAAACTTTGGATCCTTTTACTAAGAAAAAATAAAGAGGAATTAAGTAGCCGATCAAACAGGGCAGCATCCCCATTTTATTACACAACAATTCCAGACGAATCTTTGGAGGAAAAACTATTAAGTGTCAGCATCCACAGTTCCACACACATTACCAATTTTGTATTCCACCGAACAATTACTAAATAAAATCCAATAAATCATCTATTAGGAGGTGTGGATTAAATTTATTAGCCGGTTAACGCAAACAAATTAAAGTTGTTGAAATTTATAGGTGCTGCCGTAGTAGAGGATCCGAGGTGTCACATACAATTAATATTGGATCCTTAGGTTTTGGGTCAAATAATATATTTTTTGTTTTAGCTAACAAAATATAGAGTTAGTTAATTTTCATGCAAGTTTTTTGCATAACAATTTAAAGCTAAGTTTGACTTTTTAACAATTGAATCACCATAGGGAGAACAGCTGTGTTGCATTCTGGTCAAAAGTCAAAACACAACCTCGTGTCGAAATTTAACTTCAGTCTTCAGCCGTAGTTGACCTGGGGATTATAACTATTAAAAGTGGAAGCTAGATAAGACAGTTTATATTATATAAGGAAAAATATGAAAGAAACGAAAGTATATAGTGATCATATGTTCTACTTATACTATCTAAATATCATATATGAGTATACATATACTCTGGTGATTATATCAACCATTTAGTGCTTTCTAGAGAAAAGTTATAATATTAATAACAGACCTATATATTTACATATTAAAACTCATCAAAATATAAAAAAATAATATCTCAACAGCATATAGTTTTAGAATATATCGTAATTTGAAAATATAATAAAAAAATAAAAATTTCAATAAATTTCTATAATTTGTTTTCGATATGAATGTGCTTTGTGGCTTTCAAATCAATATCAAAAGTTTATTGATCCACGCACACGTGAATACTGAAAATTGGCTTGCATATTGGAAATTTTTTAAAAAAATTGCACTTTCTAGCAGGATTTGAAGGTGAGATATATTAAATTTCTATTAATTTTATAATTTCAATATGTTAAACATATTGTAATGAACGGGTGAATTTTTATAAAATAATTATATTCATTCGTATCTGTTTGGACTTTTGCTATCTGAAGTATTTTATCTGAAATATTCAAAATATTGAGTATTAAGGTAAGAAAATGCTAAAGTCCAATATATTGGACGGATGAGGTCCGTCCAATACGAACGTTCTCACAGTTTATGTTTTAAACAACCGATCCAAACCATTCAATACGTTATCCGTATCAAAAACTTATAAGAAACAATTTTTTTCTTTTTTTTCAACTTTTTTACTATTTTTTGGTATTTTAGAAAATTGTTGTTATTTGAATCCATAATTTTTATATCATAAATTTTCTAAAATACCAAAAAAAATGTAAAAATTAGTTTCTTATAAATTTTCAATATGGAAGACATATTGAACGGTTTGGACCAGTTATTCGGAATTTGAAACATGAGAATGAATGTATTGGACAGACATATCCGTCTAATGTATTGGATACTAGCATTTCTCTTAAGATAATGAATATGAATTCGATGTACGAATTTTCAAGTTCTTAACCGAAATGAATTCACATGCGAAATTATAGTTTTTGATATATTAATTTGTTTCCAGATCATAAGCTCCGTTTGGATGATGTGGAAATAAGTGGAATAAGGGATGAAGTATTGGGAAGTGTGTAACTTTATGAAGAATTTGGATTGTTTATAATAAATTTAAAAGTAAGAAAAAACTATTCCTTTATTCTTGCACCCATCCAAACGGATGAGTATTCGATCTGGATATGATTTCTTTCCATATATTTGAGAAATATAAAAAGTTAAAACTTTTAAATGTTATTTATAAGATGTATATTAAAACAATATATACCATAAAATTTAGACGTACGTTAAACATTAAGCTGAATAACTTAACCCAACATAATTTGATTTACTTTCCATCAATAAAAAAACAGCATGAGTCCATCTTTTTATTACAACATGGAATATATTAATTAAAATATATATAGAGATAGAGAATATGAACTATAATGCATAAGCAACATTTTGGATTGGATGTTTGACTTTTTGCATAGAGAGCAACTTATAGTAAAAAAAATTCAAAAAAAATGTAAAATATGGAAAAACAACTTTAACGGTATGGATTAACTGTTTGAATTTTGAATTTCGAAAATGACTCATGTGTACAGGGACGATCCGTACACATTAGTGTATTTTATCCATTCTCTCTCTGTATGTGTGTGTAGATTGATTAAAATATACTCCAGCGTACAGATCAAACCTATATTCTGGAGTCGTTTTTCAAAATCTAAAATTCAACCAGTTGATCCAAATCGTTCAAGTTATTCTCCATATAAAAATATCTTTCAAGACTAAATTTTATATTTTTTTCGAATTTTTTTGCTATATATTATGCTATTTTCAAATTGAAGGGTCAGAAATATTTTTTATAGTATTTTTTGAAAATAGCATAATATATAGTAAAAAAAATAAAAAAATATATAAATTTTGGTTTTTTAGAAAATTTCAATATGAAGAATAATTTAAACGGTTCGGATCGACTGTATGAATTTTAGATTTTAAAAAACGATTCCACTATACGAAGGATCCGTATGTTAGAGTATTACTTCAGCAAATTCCTACATATATATTCAATTCGTCCGGTCGTCCCTCGTTTCGCGAAGGTTTTAGTTAAGTAAATAGTAACAGCTGCACGTGACAATTCGTTTCAACAGGTGTACATTTGTTATTCGTTCTTATTGCTTGTTATCACACATAATTAAATAAAAAAAAAAGTTAGAATCTTCTCTGAAATAAAATTTTGAATTTTTATATATTTCACTTCTAACACTTCAAACAAACGTTTTGAATCTGAAGACAGTATATTAGTAGTCGATTAATATAGTCTCAAGACAATTTTATGTTATTTGAAATAATTACACCCATCCCTTGATCTATTTGTTATTGTCGATATTAATTATTACAATATATTATATTATATCTCTGATCAATGTTTTCAGACAAACGTTTTCAATCTGAATATACATAATAACGGTTATGATCTGAAGACTACCACTAATGTTATATGAAATCATTACATCCATCTCTTGATCTCTATTATGTAATTGTTACACTACCAATATTTTGGTTGTCTAAAAAATGTCAACATTTTGCTATTAATTTTTTTTTCAAATTTTAAAATTCAAATGTTTAATCCAAATCATTGATCTTATTTAGTTTAACGAGTGATACGTTTTTATATAAGTTTTGTAAATTTTAGAATTTATTTGATACTCGATCAATAGATAGAAAAAGAAACGAACCTTGTTAACTATGATAGATTCGTTCTAATACATTCATTTTTTTTCTTTTGATCAAATATTAAATAAATTTCAAAATTTACAGAACTTATATGAAAATGCATCCCTCTCTAAATTAAATAAGATCAACGATTTGGATTAAACATTTAAATTTTAAAATTTGAAAAAAAATAACTTAATTAGCAAAATGTTAATATTTGAAGGCAATCAAAATATTAGTAGCAAAACCTTCCTCTTTGTTAATATAGAATATGTTTCGCACAAGTCTAGATTTTATTCGTTAATATAAATTGTTAATTGTTAATATGGAATGCGTTTCCCTATCTGATGGATCATCGATGTTCGACAAATAATTTAATGTTTTCTTTCTAAAGTTATTAAGTTAGTAACGGTCGATTATTCAGATCTCACGACTATATATTATATAATGTAAAATCATTACGTCCATTCCTTGATCGGCTTGTTATTGTTTTATAAAATATATATACTTGTCGCGACTGTATCTTCTTATTCGTTGATATTATTATTTTTTTAGAAGCGCTTGACAGTCCGTGAATATTAATTGTTAACATAGAATGATTCTATATTTCAATAATGTCATTCAAACGAACGATTTCAATCTGAATCTAGGACTATTTTATATTATGCGACATTAATACATCCATCTCTTGATATTATTATTATTATTATTATTATTATATCATGTATAAAATAAAAAAATTAAAAATAACAGGCCCAATGACTTTTTTAAACATTTAAAATCTAGAACCTATGATTTCATTATCATTGAAACAGTTTGCAACCAGTGCTTTGACATTATTAAAGGAAAAAAACAATTTATTATATCAACGAAAAAAAAAAAGCTGGATCCATGATTATTTATATATATCGTGATACTGAGCTGGGCAGAATGAAGAAAAAGACGAGTTTTTTGTATTCTTATATCCTTCGCGGTTTCTAAAAATAACTTATTTTTATTCTCGTCAGCAAATAGAAAATATTAATATAATATATCTCTATTTTTCACGTGCCAAAAGAATTCAATCTTAGTTTTGAACATTTTTGTACAATTTATTTGATTTAATTTCATAATAAAATTGGATCAAGATAATCCATGCTTGCTTTGATGGTATGTTGTTTCAAATGAATGTTTTAAGGTGTTAACAAAGCTATTAATGTAACATTTTTGGAGCACAACTTTTAATGATAGGGACATTCTGTGGCGGATTAAAATTTTCAATCGAGTTTGAACCTTGATCAATCACAACTGTTCATTAAATTAGATCGAATAAATGCTTAATTTGTTTAGCTGCAATTTGCGGCGTATAAAAGATCAAGGTGAATCCTAACTACTTTTTTTTAAAAAAAAAATCAAGGTGCATCTTTATAAATAGCGCATACCCGCTAAAAATATTTTTTTGAATCAACATACCCAAAAAATCTCTGCTACGATGTGACTGCGATTATGAAAAAATTGATACAAAGATGCATGATATATGGATTAATGACAACATTCATCTACTATGAAATAATAAAATAGATACAGGAGAACCGGCTCTTGATCTAGCGGTAAAGAACAATGCATCTCAAGTGAGAGGTCACAGGTTTGAAAAAAAATTGTCGGTGAAATTGGAGAAAAATATTATAATATTTATAAAAAATATTTTTATTCGAAAGAACTTTGACCTATCAATCTTTTCTTATAACACTTAATAATTGTCTTAAATATAATTAATCCATTCACTATCATTGCAGCACTTTCAGAATCCGTGCTTTTGCAATGGAAAAAATGAGCTTATTATATCATCAACTTAATAAACAAAAGGTAAATCAATGATCATTTAAATATACATGAGCTTCGTAGATTGAGAAAAAAAAAAGTTATGCAATTCTTATGTTCCTCTCTCTTGATAAAAAGCCTTTTCATTTTATTCTCATCAACGAAGAGAAAATAAATTAATAATGTATCTCTTATCCGTCAAAATAAAGTTTGTCATCTTAAAAATATTAAATTTTGCAACTTTATTAATTTTTTTCTATGATATAGATATGCTGGAACTAGAATTGGTGAATAAATGATTTATTTACACGTAAGATAACTTTCCCACTAAAAATACTGCCATTTGGAGTTTTGCCATCCCTGCCATCGTTAAATATAAAGTGAACATATACAGCAAACAAAGTGAACATATCAACGATCTAAGTGAATACATACAAACAAATAAGTTCAATGAAAATAAGTTGAATATGCATATAAACTTCTGAACAAGTGATGGCAACACTTATTTGTTTGTAAGTATTCACTTAGATCGTCTATATGTTCATCTTATTTACGGTATATATTCACTTTGGATGTGTTTGGATGGGTAGGGAATAGGGAATAAGAATAAGAAATTTCGGTTTGCATGCTTATTTTTATTCTTGTGCAACCCAAACAACACAATAATAAGGAATAAGGGCCCTTATTCCTATACTAACGAAACCATGGTATAAGGATAAGGAATAAGGATAAGCACGCAAACCGAAATTCATTATTCCTATTCCGTATTCCCGGCTTATTCCGTTGCATCCAAACACACCCTTTGTATTTAGCATTAGCTGGGATGGTATATTTGCCGATGGCACTTATCATTCCTGAAATCATAACTGCCTCAAATTTTTTTTACAATTTATGTTTTGTATTTTATAAATTGATTTAATAAGCCGTTATCGGAATATATGAAAAATTGTTTGCACACCAAATTGATCTTAGCACGTTTTATTTGTGCTGGACCCCATTGAGAGAAAAACGAGGCTGTTTGGATGGGCAAGGAATAAGCAAGAATAGCAAATTTCGGACGAAAATTTATTCCTAACCATCCAAATTCTTCACAAAATTACACACTTTCTAATATTTTCAGCCTTGGAATAAGATATTCCTCTTATTCCTAAACGATCCAAATGTATTACACCATAAATCTTAAGATGCTGGCTTGTCACAAATAAGATCAAATGTTGCAGTTTCATGGCCAATATCGAACTAATCTAAGTATTAAATTTACAAAAAAATAATTAATATTGATCCAAGAATATTACCATCAATAAGCTCGAAATTATTGATATAGATATCTTAATGGATATATCATTGACGAGATGGGTCAACTCCAACCATTCTGGCTGCACGTCATAATATATGTTTGGAAGTGGTGTGGAATAAGAACAAAAATAAGAACAAGCTTATTCTTGTTTTTATTTTAGTTTCATGTTTTTGTTGGAACAAGAACAAGGCTCATTTTGTTTTTATTCTTATTATTCTAAAGGGTGCCAAACAAGAAATAACTTGTTCTTATTCTCTTATTCTTATTCCATAGACTTCCAAACATAATGTGAATAGTTTTAAGAGGTGAACAAATTAAGCTCTTAATATGGCAATTTGAGAGCACAGCATTGTAAAAATTTTAACACCTCATCCCATTCTTATTGAATATATGTTATTATGCTTAATTAGATAAATTGAAATTTCTGGTATATATTCTCACATTTTGTAATATTTAAAGGCAAGTCTACGTGAGATATTGTCGTGTGGTGTGAGCCTGAGACTACGAAACAGAGGTGGATCCTCATTACTTTCATGAAAAATCAAAGTTGGTGCATGTAATTTATAAATAGCTTGCCCCTACTTGAAATACCAGTAAATTTCACCAGTTTTGTCATCATGTGCGCACTTACAAAGTAATAAATTAATACAAAAGTTCAAGATTTAAGGTCTATTTAGTACTCATGCGATATCGATCCTACATAATTATTATTGAAGTTTATTTAAAAGTACATTCATGATTCATTTGTTATAATATATTATATATAGGAATTGTAATGTTTTATTGGAAAAAAGGGGGGGGAATTGTCCCGGTTTCTGATAATAGAGACAAATTTTATATTATTTATCAAAAATAGTACTACTTATATTCGAAGGAACTTTGACCAGTACTCAATGCTTTTCTTAGTTTTCTATTGAACTTTGAAGCATATATCGTCTTCAAGGTGTGGGAAGAAGGAAAGAAGGGAAGAAATGGGAAGAAGGGAAGAAGGGAAGAAGTATTGAGAAGTGTGTAACTTTGTGAAGAGTTTGAATTGTTTATATTTTTTTTTTTCTTCTTCCTTCTTCCAACGATCCAAACGCAGGCAATATTCAATTAATCCATTCACCATCGATCATTGCAAATCTTTCAAATCTGTGCTTTGATCATCTTCAACGAAAAAGAATTTATTATGTTACCAAAAAAACGCAAGCTGGATCCATGACAATTTATATTCGTATATGTGGGAAACAGATGAGCCATGTGATTCTTATATAGTTATATTCCTCTCTCTTGCTAAAAGCAATTTTATTTTATTTCATCAACAAAGTGGAAATAAATTAATAATTTATCGCTTCTCTGTCAAAATAAAACCAATAATCTTTAAAAAAAAAATTGATGTGCAACTTTATTATTTTTTTAATCTTTTTTCTGGAACTAGACTTGGGATATTAAATGATTACTTTTGCACCTAAGATCACTTGACATACCAAAATAATTCAGAATTGTCTCAAATTGTATTTTACAGTTTGTTCGCTTTGAATTTCAAACTTTAAATTTAAAAGGACAATTTCGGAATATACAAATATGGTTTGTACATGAAAATTATCTGAGAAAGTTTTATTTGTAATGGGGTTAGAGAAATGAAAAGTATAATTTACATGAAACAAACACCCCCATAATGCATGAAACAAACAAGGCTAGTATCAAACCTCTTATGCATGAAACAAACACCCCCATAATGCTTTACTTTCCCAGAGGAATTCATTATTCATCTTTAGGTGAACATAAAAAAGGCTAGTATCAATATATACCCAAAGTACCAATTATATGTTAATAAACATCCAGCACCACTGTAGCTAGACCAATTTTTGCAACACAGCAAGCCAACTGCCACCCGCCTTCTAATTCTTATTCCTGCTCCAACAAACATTTTAATTCATCTTTCCAAATTTAGCTTCCAAAATCTCACTCTTAACCCTTCTTTACTCCAACTTAACCCAAACCCAAATCTTCAAAATTAACCCCAAACTGAAAATATCCACCTTCCACTCCCGCCATCTCACCACCCAAACCCCCCACAAACCACACATATACACATAATCTTCCCTTATTTAATCCCTCTTGCTCCTTCTAACCCCTGACTCTTCTATAACCAAATAACTTAACCAAAAAACTCTCTCTCTCTTCCTCTCTGTTCTCTGGTTTCTTTTTATGGCCTCTAGCCTGGTGGTCACAAACTAAGCTAGAGGTCTAAACAAACAATTTTCAAAATTTCAATCGACAGAAATACATCATACACCATGCACCATTTCTCCAATAACACAATGTCATTTCTACGAACTACAGGCCATGCGCTAAATTTGGCCGTGAGCTTCATCGTGTTCTCCATTCTTGACGTACTTGACATAATTCTATGTTACGTGTACAAAATTATCGACTACGCCATAGAGTCAGAATGGAAACAATGCTACTGCATCGCCGGCAAAGATGCAATCATCATGCCGGAGGCTGTGGGGCCCAAGGTGTTGCATGTCTCATGCAAGAAATTACAAGTGGAAGATGTATCAGACACGCTTTATGAACGTGCATCTGTCGTAATGGACATGAGCAGAAAGCCGGTGGAGCCGACACCTGCTACTTTCAAGGTGAGTTGGGCTATTGCTGAGATGATAAGAGGAAAGATGGATAGGCAGAAGCCAAAAGAGCGGCGAATACCGTGTTGGTCAGATTGCGATTGCAATGTGTGCAACTCTTGGAGCTGTGAATCTGCGGAGAGTTCAACTTTGTATGTACATGTTGAGGGACCTGAAGGTAATATTAATGTCACATTCATTAAAAATTCGAATGTTTAAATAACTGCTTGGTACTTTTCGTTGACGTGTATTTTTGATGATTCACTACAGAGTCTACAGTTCTTGCTGTAATTGTAGTTAGTAACTCCTTAAGTTTAAGGGAAAAATAAAATATAAACTATAAAGTAAAATTTAATTTTTGCCATTCGCAAAATATTCAAATTGTGCTGCAACATACCAAATTTACTGTTTATGGTACAAGTAATTTCTAATAAAAAAAATGTAATTTTCTTAAAAAAAATAATACTGAAATTCTTACAATAGAAGTTTCTTTTTTCTGGTAGCTAGTTAATTTAGTAACAAGGAGGTAAACAGGAAAAAGTTAACAAAGTAACAGTATGCGTTTAGTATTCTATATAGATATTTTTGTCCAACAAAAAAAAATAGAAAAGCACACTTTGATATGCCAACAATTGTTGCAGCATCTTCATGTAAATTAAGTAACTAATTTGTGAATTTGTTTGTTTATTTTGCTGTGCAGATAAATCAGAGATAAAAGAGAACATCGTCTTCATTCATGGTTTCATTTCCTCCTCGGCATTCTGGACAGAGACAGTCTTCCCAGTGTTGAGTGAGACGACACGATCTAGCTACCGGTTGTTTGCTGTGGACCTCCTCGGGTTTGGCCGAAGCCCAAAACCTGCCGATTCCCTTTACACTCTTCGGGAGCATGTGGAGATGATAGAGAAATCTGTCATCCAGAAATACAAAATCAAGCAATTCCATATAGTTGCGCATTCTCTTGGTTCTGTTCTTGCACTTGCACTCGCTGTCAAGTACCCCGATGCCATCAAATCACTCACTCTACTTTCGCCGGTAAACATTATTTCCTTTTTTTTTTGTTCTTTCCTTTTCCTTTCTATCAGGCTATTTTTGCACTAAAATAACTGTACATGATAAGTCAGTTCTTGTTTAATATAAGTTTCAAAAAAAAAAAAAGTTCTTGTTTAATATGATAAAAAACAAACAATTCCATAACAATAACATAATTAAAGTACGATTGTATGAAAACAAAAAGTTATGATCTTTTGTTATTTTCCATCAACGTGTTTAGTTTCATTTTCAAAAGTGGGCCTTTCATCTATGCATGTCATTTTCTTTTCATCTGTTAATTATATTTGGGATATAATGAAATGCATATGCTGATTGGAATTTTGATGGTACAATAGTTGAGACCGGTATATGTTGGTTTCAGATTCTCAGTTATCATGTGCTGCCACTTGCTGGTATACTAAACATCGATTTCATGCAGTATAGGCACTTGTTTCCTCTCAAATTGGAATTACTATTAATTAATAGCAATTAGTTGCTCCAGTATGGCCCCTAAATTATGTTTACGCACCTACCAAACAAACATCAACTTAATAATAATAACAGACATAGTTATCGAGGTCAATATCAATACAAAAGGAATGTATGATAGTTAATTCATATATCAATATTTTACACAAATTTAATTACATTAAGGGGGAAGCTGATACAGTTCATGTCATGCAGCCATATTTTCCAGTACCAAAAGGCGAAGAGGCGGCAGCTTCACAGTATGTAATGCGACAGGTAGCACCGAGACGGGTGTGGCCTCCTATTGCTTTTGGCGCGTCGATGGCATGTTGGTACGAGCACGTCAGCCGCACGATTTGTCTGACAATTTGCAAACACCATCGGATCTGGAATTTCATATTCAAGACGCTTACCCGCAATAGGTAATAAAGCCTTTAAACATTAAATAATTTTTTTTTTTTGAAGAAAGCAAGGGGTCAAGCCCCAAAACATTAAATAATATTTTTCACATTATTTGAAAAACATATTAGTGTGCTGGAAAAAACATGTAGGGGACATTTCTACAGAAAATTTGGTACTTGGTTTTATACAGTGCTGCAAACTATTTTCTGCCCTCTTTGTACAACTAATAAATTGCTACTATTTTATACCATTTTTGTACAACTAATAATTTGATACTTTTTTACCATCTTTGAAAAACTAATCATTGCGGTGTTTGTCACTTATTACCTTGCTAACATCTTTTGGAATAGGAAGTTTTCCTTGGAATTTTGCTAAACAGCCCCAGGTGTCCTTATAATTTAATTATTTAATACACATGCAGCTTAATTGCATTAAAGGGCCTATGGGCCCTTAACAATTAACCTTTTTAGAAAAACAGTAGAATTATATCGGTAAAAGCTGATCCCTCATTGGGCCATCTGCATCTGCGGGGCCCACTCTTCACAGATTTTTGTACAGTTGGGTGCTGGTGCAAGTTGCATTTCCCTATCTAGATAGTTCATAAACCTTTTGTGCTTTTTTTCATCCCCTCTTATTCCGATTAAGAAACTTTCTTGCCTTTTTCCGAAGCAGAATTAAGGAATTTGTTGTTGGAGTGAGTGCTATATTAATTCAAATGATAGTATTTGGAGTAATGTGTATATTTTCAAGAACCAAACCCACACTGAAAGAGACAATTCAGCAATTATAGTATGTTATTAATTAGTTTTAAAGTGGACCAATTTAAGCTCATATGTCAGATTTTTTTCTGATTGGAGAACCAAAAAATATCTTCTGAGTCAAGTATAACCAAATTTTGTAATGTTAGTTGGTATTGCTGGATCATTTATTCAAATGTATTTGTTGTGCATTAACAAAGTAGTGACCCAATGCATTTTCTTACTTTCCTCTGGTGGATACCTTTCTGGTCAGTGTGCATCAATTAATTATCCTTCTCCTCCATGCTAGGTTTTCATTACAATAAATACTGCCGTGATAATAATTTCTCAATAGTTTTATACATAGTAATAAGTTTAATTATTGTAATATTTATAGCCATAAAGTTTGGTGACTCATTTCCTAACTTGGCGGTGGTTTTCGTTCCTCATAAAAGTACAATGGGGTCGAAAGTTTGCAAAGTCAGTTTTATGGCAGACCCACCGTTTTATTTAGAAAATTATTATCTAGGAATGACAGTTGTAATGTGAAATTTGTTCTCAAGTACACAACAATATTATTATCATCTTTCCGGCAAAACATTACCTTACAAAACCCATACTTACTGGACTATCCAGTGGCAACAACTATGCAACTCAGTCAGTAGAAATTAAAAAAATTTCAAATTCATAAATCAGTCCTCACTAGCACATTTAAAAATTTGTAGTATAAGTTAATATATAGTGCATTAACCCTTGTACTCTTTAACACTTTTACAGGATGAAAACCTACCTAATAGAGGCATTCATGTGTCACACACACAATGCAGCATGGCATACCTTGCACAACATAATTTGCGGCAGCCCGACTAAGATGGAGAGGTACCTCGACATTGTAAGAGATAAGTTGAGTTGTACCGTTAATGTGTTTCACGGTGAGCATGATGAGCTTGTGCCGGTGGAATGCAGCCATGCAGTTGGATCGAAGATTCCTCGTGCGCGCGTAAAGGTGTACGAAAAAAAGGATCACATCACGGTCATTGTTGGTCAAGAGAGGCTTTTTGCTAGAGAGCTTGAGGAAATTTGGAGAAATGCAAGCAGTAAATAAAGAGTGACCACAGAAAAGAAACAAAAAATAAAAAGAAATAATAAGTACTGGTCTTCTCCATTGAATTAGGTGCTGTAGCCTTACTTAGAATTGATATTTACTATCTTTTCTTTTTGTGTGTATAATTTTGCTTTAATTAAATTCAAAGCGTGCACTACTTTTGCCCACTCGATATTGTAAACATAGTTGACAGGGTTGTAGTTAATATAATTATGTTGGCCATGTGTGATTTATGTAAGAAGAAAATATTTATAGTAAAAGAGGAATTTTTATTGCCAACATATTCGCTAATTTTCTTGATAAATTGGCAACATGATGATTTGTACTTTTTGTACCCCCACTTCATATTTAAAACACCATGTACTTTTGGCAAATTAAAAAGGATTATTAGGCCCAGAAACCACAATGGGTCCAATTGTCCAAGGAATTGGGCCTCCTAACATAAAAGAAACGGATAACCCTCTCTCCACATGTAAATTACTCCGTGCACCTGGCATTTCCCTACTAAAGCAGAGCTACTTAACTGTCAGTGACTATAAGTAACATATACCAGGCCCATGTGAAAATCCAAACCTTATCGGAAATCTCCCTCTCCCTCCAAAAAGCAAGAACTAATTCCGAAAACAAACCCCAATAATTATAATTACAATTTCTACGAAAAAAAGAAAACAAAATAAATCAGAAATGCCACTCACTGCCGTTCCCTCCACCACCACCGCCTTCTCTCTTCGCCATTCTCACACGCACACTTACACTCATTCTTCCTCTCTTTACCTCCACCGTGCCACGCCTCCTCTCCGCTTGAGAGCTCTTCCCTCTGCCACCGACCTCTCATCTCTCGACGCTGCTCCGGCGGTAGCAGCGGCAGCCACCTCAGTGGCTGCACTTGCGGCAGCGTTCTCTCTCTCTGACCCTGAGCGAAGGCGCCGCCAACAGGCCGAGGAGACTGACGGAGATGAGAAGGCTGCCGTGAGGGATTACTTCAATTCGACTGGGTTCGAACGGTGGCGCAAGATTTATGGTTCTTCTAATGAGGTGAACCGGGTCCAGCTAGATATTCGAGTCGGGCATGCTCAGACGGTTGAGGCGGCATTGCGCTTGCTCCGTGATGCTGGACCATTAGCAGGTGTTAATTTTAATTATTTCTTTGTCTTTTCTTTTTCGATGTGTCATGAATTGTATCAAGTACCAACTTGTTGGTATACCATAATAGCAATGGCATATTGGTCCTGTCCTTGCATTGCCATTATTGGCACCTATATATAGAATTAGTTGTCAGAACAGAAGTTATTTGATGAAATCAATAGAGGTACAGTAGTTAGCTATCTAATTTGTGGGGATTCTGTTAGTGACTATCCATGATTAATCAAAAAATATATCATCCATTAGAATTTGCATTAGTGCTAAACATGCATATGTCATTAGGTCGTGTCTTGCGGTGCTCGAATTGTGCAATGTTGTACTATATGCTTATTGTTTGTTCTGTATTTTCTTAATGATGCATTGCAATGCTCTTTTCCTGATGTTTTACCTACCAGAATATCAGTCTAGCAGGAATGGGAATCCATTAGAGTTAGGACCATATAATTATTATCTTAATTTCATTTTTTTTACTTGGTTGTTGACAATGAAACTATGAAATGAAACAGTATGCTTGCAGATGTTCAATTATTTTTACTTCCATCATAAATCCATTTTGCTAAAATTTTAACTATAAAAAAAAAAACTAAGACTCAGAATAAAACATTATATGTGATCAATGTCACACTGTCTAAGTGCCCATAAAATTAACAACATTTCAACTTCACATCAGTAGGCACCATGAGGTGTGTAAATTACACGTTTGGAAAATTCTGTACATTGATTTCTCTTGCTCTTGATGTCCATCATAACGAACCCGAAAACGACAATCTTTTTACTTGTCTAGAAAGTGAGTTAACCATATATTGCAATATTGCATCCAAATGTTTTATTTTGCTATTGAAGTTCCACGCTTTAATTTGTTCTACTTTCAAAATGTAAAGGGCATGATGACTTGTGGAAAGAAACATTAAAACCTCAATATAAGTTGATTAGGATATTTCTATGACAAATAAATAACCCTGTGCTGGTTACTAATACTCTCAAATGCATATTCCTATGACAAGGCACCACTATTTGTGACGCTGGTTGTGGTACCGGCTCTCTCTCTATCCCACTTGCACGCGAAGGTGCCATTGTATTGGCCTCTGACATCTCTGCTGCCATGGTCACTGAAGCCCAGCGGCAGGCTGAAACCGCACTATCAGCTGAGCCCCCAAATTCCCCCTTTCAGATGCCAAAATTTGAAGTTAGTGATTTAGAAAGTCTCAATGGCAGCTTTGACACAGTTGTATGCTTAGACGTGCTAATCCATTACCCTCAAGAGAAAGCTGATGCTATGATTGCGCACTTGGCATCTCTAGCCAATAAGCGTCTGTTGTTGAGTTTTGCACCTAAGACGCTGTATTTTGATTTTCTGAAGAGAGTTGGAGAGCTGTTCCCAGGTCCATCGAAGGCCACACGGGCATACTTGCATGCCGAGAGGGATGTGGAGCAGGCTCTGAGGAAGGTCGGTTGGCGGATCAAGAATCCCGGGTTTATTTCTACTCAGTTTTATTTTGCAAAGCTTGTGGAGGCTGTACCCATTGGGTCAGCTGCTTAAGATGCTGCTTTGTTGTTTCTCCTCGTGTAGATTTTAGATGTTGATTGTTTCTTCATGAGAGTGATAGTTACATTGATCGTAAGTTGTAATTAGATTAGTATCTTGTTTATTATATTTTGTTAATATAGAATTGTTTTGGTGGAAAATCAGAACATCTGACATGTTGATGTCGTTTCAATTATTAATTTATTAGAATTCCTGATACTTGGGCAATTGGGCCTTAATTTGAGGATTCAGTTTTTTAGCTAACTTAAATTAGTATCTTCTTTATTAATAATAGTGGATATGGTATTGTTTTGTTAGGAAATCCACTCTGTCAGCGACAAATAGCTTTGTCAAGTTGTCCACCAGTAGATAATAGCTTCAGTATTATTGAATAAAAATGAGAAATCTACTAATTCTTTGTCATTCCAATATTCTGGGTTTCGATAATTGGGCCTTTCTTAAATGTTTAATTTTTTTCTTTTCTACGAGTGGGCTCTATTTTACTTGATTTGATTGGGTCAACCAAGGATACAATTAATTTCTGGAGTATTTTATTTCCTTCCTTTGGAGAAGAGACCCTGGGCCAGTGCCCAGTGTTTTTTTGATAAAAAGCTCCCCAAGAAGGGGAACCTGCTTCATTAGAAAAAAAAGTTTTTTACACCTACAGCAAAGTTAGGAAAAAACCAAGTTATAAGAATCTTGGCACATATCCTACTGACTTGCCAAGAAAGATATAACTACCACATCCCCAAAAGCTAGACACAGTTTAAGCAGTACAAAATAAAGCTAAGACTAAGTAAGTTTCCAGAACAACAAAAGCAGTACAAAGTGAAGCCGAGGCAGTCAGCACATTAGTTTGAGGAGTTATTTGTAGTGCTTCCATCTCTATTGCCTCCTCTGCAGCTTTCTGCAAGTCTGCTAGGTTCTGAAAATCTCTTTCCATATCCGCATTCAGGTTAGTCCAATTATTAAATAAGCTAAGAGTACTGAAATAAAGGGCATTGAGGGAACTTCTTTTGTTATCATTGAAGATAACATCATTCCTCTCTTTCCAGACTATCCAGCACCAAGTTGCTAATAAAGCCTTAGTGTAGCTTCTATTATTTGAGTCTAACCTATTTATACTGTTCCACAGAGTGTGTAAATTAGAGATATCTAAGATGATATTCCTTTTGTTGAAGAGATTAAAGCCTCTCCAGAAACCCCCAGTGTAGGGGCAACTCATGAAGAGGTGATTCACATCCTCTGAATTTTCACCGAAGGGGCATTTGTTAGGCCCCTGCCAGCCTCTCTTCTGTAAGTTATCAAAGGTTAGAATCTTATTATGGAGAACTAACCAAAGGAACAGTTTTGTCTTTAAAGGTACCCTACAAGGCCAAACAGTTGTATTAAGATCATTGATTACCCCAGTATTTTTAAGTGCCCAGTGTTAAAAAAAAGAAAAAAAAAGAAAAGGCAATAAATGAAAATAGTCCAAGTCAATACCATATATTTAAGTTTTTTTTTTCAAACTTTACAATAGGTGTCATTTATCTAGTACTCTAGTGTTTCGTAACAGTATGTGCTCTCCAACTTCAAGCAATTACTCAAAAAGTTTTATTCTTTGAAACTTCAAAGGTTTCAAAAGATACTGTAATTTTATTTTCTTGTTTTGTTAGGATGTCGATATAAATTAAATGAGATTTTAATTACTGTAACAAAAAATGACCCACATTAGTCATGTTGATGGGATATATTTTGATGAGAAACGAGTAATCCAGCACCATGGAAGGAAGTACATAGACACAAATTGGCACATGCATCCTTACTATTTATAAAAAAACCACTTCAAGGTTATAAATGTTTCAATTAGAGGATGTATCTAAGGGTGCATTCATTTTTGTACTTTGATTGGCACATACAATCTGTCTTATTAATTTTTCTACTTTGATTGAATATGTGGTACATATGTTAACTCCAAATGATAGTTCAAGATTTTGATTTCAAATAAAAAAAAAATTAAGTGTGCATTCATTTTTCAAAAATAAGGAAAGAAATTATGGGCAATATTTATCAAATGAGAAAAGAAAAAAAATCATCACAATTAGCATCATATCCAAATACACATCTTCATTTCTGTTAAATAATTTCATTCAATATTCAACATTACACTGAAAAAAATTAATAAATTGAGTCGGAACATGCTTATTATGATGCCACGTATTGGGTGAGCGTTTTTCCTAGCGTGATTAAAGTGCAAGTGTTGGATTTTAAGCGGACCAAAATTGAAATTTACAAGCCTTTTCCACTTTGAATTATTATTAATTGCCTCAATTATAACGATTACACATTCCACACGACCTATTTTTTTAATCTTCCAACTAGAGCTTCAAAAGTATTGATGTGGTTGTAAAATATTTCTCTGTCCAGTCTTTCCCCTCCTAAGTGCCAGTGCAAATCCACATGGTATCTGGAGTCGGGACCAACCATTAAAGTTTGGTCAATACATAATAAATCGTATTATTTCAATTCGCATGTTCTCTTAATTTACAATCATTTAGCACTCACAGTATAAAAAGTATTTATGTCATGATACCTAAATTATGTCCCTATTTTGCCTCTCATAAGGTTGTTGCTATCAAGATCGGAGTCAGAAATATTTAGATGGAATTTGCGTACTATAATGGGTGTAAATTAAAGTTAAAATAATAATCATATCAAAACAATAGATTGTAATTATAGGAACGGTAAAAACATGTCTAAAATTTTTATTGAGATCAATGGTTTTTTTAAAAAAAAATTGTATATAATTTTTCTGAAAATAATAAATAAGGGGAGGGAGACTATATCCATTCATTCGGACTAAATCCGCTACTGGTTGCAATAAATAATAATACAATTTAGCTCTCAAGACAGAAGAATAATCTCCACAGAAAAGAACAACGCAACTAACAGAAAGTGCCTGGTATTTGACTCGTTGGTATCTTTGATAAATAATTTCCATATAACAATTTTCCAATCGGCTAAACGAATTTGACTCGGTCATGCCAACAACACTTGTGATGAACAAGAAAATTAAGAGAAATTGCAAATAAGGGCACCAGCTAAAATTTACGTTTGTGAATTTTAGGACAAGTAAAAAATTGACTAAATCGAGTTCACAAAAATATTTATCATTGCGAACTCCAGTGATAACAAGGAAAGTCTCCGTGATTGTTGTGTGTTTTACTTTTTAGGTACCGGTAAAAGTTGGATCATTTTCTTTTTTATTGTTTTTATTTTCTTTTAATAGTACCGAGACAAGTGTTAGCTTAGCTTGGTTTAAGTATATGATCACATGGGGCCGTTTGGATCGCTTAGGAATTTAGAAAATTTGAAGAATTTTATATTCCTAGACATAAATTTATTGGAAAGTGTGTAATTTTGTGAAGAGTTTGAATTGTTTATAATAAATTTATGTCTAGGAATAAAAAATTCCCTAAAGTTCCTAAATTCCCACTTCAATCCAAACGGCCCCACAAAGACCATATAGTATTCTATAAAATATCATGTATCAGTGAATTAGTATACACTTACTTCAAGCCTCAATTTTTTTTTATTTACATGACCGATTCCTGCTGTGTGCTGTCCAATACATTCCACATACATTGCAGCAAATCAAATTCCAATCTTTTAAAATTTTTCTACTTTCTTTTCGTCATGAAGAAAACAATTCTAACTCGACAACAAGGAATTATTAAAATCATTGAATTCACCATCTCCAAAAAGATAGTTAGTAATTTTGAAAGTAGATTTGGATTCTATAGATAATTGTACATAGATCCGTTTGGATGAGAGAAGGAGGAAGAAGGAAGAAGGAAGAAAAAAAATTATAAACAATCCAAACTCTTCACAAAGTTACACACTTTCCAATACTTCTTTTCACTTCTTCCCTTCTCACCTATCCAAACGGAGGCACGTATTAAGCAACTCAGTAACTCAGAGAGATTGTTGAAAATCCCAAGATTTGAAGCTATAATAACATCATAGACTACTCTATTACTTTAGAATTTGGGTTTCATAAAAAAAATGAAGTAATTTAAGAACCTTGACAGTAAAAAGATATTCTTCTCAAATCTGAAACATAATGATAATTTTTTATATAAATTTTATCATTTCGAATAATAAAAAATTCTAATATTTTGCGGTCAATAATTTTTCGTGGAATAACAAAGAACATGCAGATCATAGGAAATAAGATATATTATATTATAAATAAGAGGCCATTTATAGAGGCATAGGCGCATAAGCCCACTCAATAAATTAGAGTTTATCTCTCTTTCGCACCCAACAGGAATTGAACCCGTTATCTCTAGAATAAGGGCAGAGCCAATGACCATTTGTGTTGAACTCCATGTTTGAAATAAGATATATTATTAATTCATAAGATTAGAACAATATGCCTTATTGCCTACAAATATTCTCTCTCTCTCTCTATATATATATATATATATATAGAGAGAGAGAGAGTTTAGCTATGGTGAGATGCATCACAGAAAGCCTTTCGTGAGATGCGATCAAAACTCATGAATCTGGTTCAAAATGACTGATCCAAACCGTCTAATATGATTTCTCTATTGAAATCTCCATGCAGACTAAATTTTACATTTTTTCAAAATTTTTAAGTATTTTTTTGAAATTTTAGAAAATCGTTAATTTAATTAGTTTTGTATCGTTCAAAAACTATCATTTTAAAAAATTCGAAAAAAATGCAAAATTTGGTCTGCAAGAAGATTTCAATAGCAAGATCATATTGCACGGTTTGGATCAGTCATTTTGAACCAGATTCATGAGTTTTGATCGCATCTCACGAAAGGTTTTTTGTGATGCATCTCACCATAGCTAAACTCTTTATATATATGCTTAATTTGAAAATCATCATCATCACAGTATTAACTTAATTTATTGTTCTTGAATTTAACTGTAAGCATATATAATTAATATAGACATCTTACTAATATTAAAATTTATTTGTTATTAGTTATTGTCTTATTGATCATTTAATTACTGATGAGCAGGATACCTGTTGTGAGTGAAAATTAAAATGAAGTTTCATATCTGTTAAAACTTAAAGGTAACCTTATTTAGAGGCGTGTACTTCACATTTTGAGCAAGTTTCATAGTCCAATAATCTTTGGCTGGTATTAAAGCTTAGTAATTAATTTATGACATTAGACAGAGATCAATTACTACCCAGAAAATTTACCATAGAATTAAAAATAAATGCGTCGTGGGGAAAAAAAATATTTATCAGTTGGAAAGAGGATATTAATTAAGGTTTTCTTAGCATAAAACTTGAAAGATTTCTTGATGGATTTCATGCAGTATTACACATGAGGCATAACACATGATACAATGCGTCATGGCACAACAATAATCAAATTGATTCATCAATTTTTCAAAAATTATACTAGCGTGGAGTGTTACGTCCATTGAGTATTCTAGAAATGTGATTTATATTATTTTAAAGCAAGTTGGAATTCTTATTTCAGAACGAGAAATTAATGAACTAATACGACTTTGAATGGGACATTTTTCCTGTCGACCGTTTGCGTTCTTATGGGCAAAGCAACAACAGATCTCAACGTTAATTTAATCAATCAGCACGAATCTCAAGGAACTGAAAACTAGAGCCAACTTCGGTCATTGACTCGTCGTCGTCGCATATAAATACCAGAGGACCCTTTTCGTACGAAAGTATTTTCATATCTGCCACTGGAGGGGCTAGTAGTTATTGACTTGTTGCTCATTCCAATCCTGCAATTGAAATTGGTACCATAGATCAAAAATAAACGAATTGCCATAGAGTAAAGAAAACAAATTTATATTAATTGATCAGTTTTTTTTAAGTTTATATGATGGTGAATAAAAATTTAAAACTAGACTTTAATCATGATAATTCATCTTAATTTATTATTTTAAATGAATGATCTGGATTTAAGTTCGGTTATAAAAAATGAACCCACGACAAAACTTTACAATTATAAATATTTTGAACCGTATGACCCACATACAAAAAAAATAAAATAAATGAAACTAATTAATTATCGGGGAAGATGAATCCTCTCAATCTGCATTCGTCTCAATACCTTTTCAAGGATCCAAATAGAATATATAAAAAAGAAAACTTTAATATAATAGTCTCCATATATGTTCTTAATTTCATGGTTTGGAGTACAGTTTTTTTTTTTTTATTATTTCAATTCAACTTTTTAGGATAAAGCAACGGAGTGTCTCTTATCGGATAATTTGATTTGTCTAGTATACAGAATGGATTCCCTAAATTATATGATATCACCTTGAAGGATATTTTGATATGATCCGATTCAGACTGTATGTTGCTAATATATATATATATAATTAACAATGAAGACGAAGTCAAATACTTGTAGGATAAATACTATACGGAATTGCTTTCCGTCATTTCCAAATTCCATAATCTCTATCATTCCCTATATCTTTATTAATTATTTAACATCTTCGCTAATAGTAAAGTCCAAACTCATTCTCATCCTCTCTTTTCTTTTTTGGTCCCTTCTCCTGATCAACTCTTTCCTTTTATGGTCCCCTCCTCCTCATCCCTTTTTTTTTTGTCTGATTTCCTACTTCACCCCTCCCTCTTAACTGCTATAACTAAAATAATCGTTCTAGCTCTAAAACTAACTGTTTTAGTTAATATTACTAACTGCTCTCGAAAAAAACTAATTGTTCTGGTTAATGTTACTAACTGCTCTAGTTGTTTTGAAAAAAAATTCTGCTGAAAAAAAATTGTGCTGAAAAAAAAAGAATTATGCTAAAAAAATTAGAACAATTAGATATATCAAACAGCGGCGAAGCTACATGTAATGGACCCACCTCAAAAAAAAATTATTTGATATTACATTTATTTTTAATTTAAAAAAAATCCACAAGAAGTTAGGGACCCATCTCAAAAATTTGAAGGACCTAGCTGGACATGTCGTGTTTGATTTGAATTGCATAACAACACTTAAAAAATCTCATAGGGACCCAGGTAGTATTTGTTCCTAGCTAATTGTCTTTCTTCTTTCCTACCCAATGAATCTTATTAAGATAAAACTTAGAATAGAATGAAATATTTGGATGAAAAGTTATTTGTAGCATATACATACTAGCGTGAATCTCGCGCATTACGTGATTCATCTATATAATATTTTATGAACTTTAAGACATTATAAATAAAAACTACCACAACGGATAAAAAATATAACTCGAATATTATATAAAAACTACCACAAAAAATTAGAAAAATAAGTGCTCAATGAGATTTTTAAAGAGCTTATTATGCAAAATTATGAAAAAAAAATTCATAGAAAATTGTTGTACTTTTTTTGTCTTGAATTTTGGATTATTATCTTGTATATTAAATATGTTATTTTAAATTTTCTATTGTTATTATAATATATATTTGATTTCTCATGACTTTTTATCTAACATTATTTTAGAGTTGTTGATTTAAGAATTATTATTATACTATGTCTATATTAGACGTTACATCATATGTATATTTTTAGCAAAAAAAAAAATTTATGGACCCTGCTGACACGAAATCCTAGCTTCGCCACTGATATCAAATAGAACAGTTAGTAATCTGTTTTAATTGATATTACTAATTGTTCTAAAAAAAACTAACTATTCTAATTAATGTTATTAACTGTTCTAGTTGTTCTGGAAAAAAATAATTGTGACGGAAAAAAATGCTAACTGTTCTAGTTAATGTTCTATTAGAACGGCTAGTATTCAAAAAAGAGAAAAAAAAAACGTGTGCCAGGGAAAGGGAGAAGGAGCGAAACAGAGAGGAGGGGGAAAGCTAGAGGATGATGGGGTGATAGGCAAAAAAGAAAAACGTATTAATCATTTTCATTATCCTCATCTCCTCTTACTTTTTTTTAGAATGCAATTAATCTAACTGTTGGAGGATGATGGGGATGATGAATTTAGAGAATGATCATTATAAACCCCAAATATTATATAATCCGATCCAGATGTCCAAAAATGATTTCATATTGCACTTATCATCATCTAAAAATATAGAAAATGGCTCCCACCTTTTTCATTTTATTTTCCATTTATAATAGAAAGAATTCAATAAACACGGCAACAAGCAAAATTCAAGAAACAAAATATTGACAAAGAATTATCGCAAGAAAAAAAAAAACGGAATGATAAGGATGATCTCAACATTTCTCATCTTTATTATTTCCACGCGTTTTCTCTTTTCAGATATGGATTCACATTGATTAACTTTCTATTTTCATCCCATCATCTATTGGCTTCCAGCACTAATTACTCCTCCCTCCCCCCTCTCTCTATTATAAGTAACTGTTTTATTTAATATATCTAATTGTTCTAGTTTCATAACATAATTGTTATATTTTCAGAACCTAATTGTTCTAGTTTCATAACATAATTATTCTATTTTCAGAACCTAAGGGTCTGCTCCACAAACTCAAAATCAAAGCTAAGGTAAGGAAGTGAAAGCAAAGGAAGATGAAAGAAGTTTAAGGAAATCTTATTATCTTGCTCCAGATTTTAAAATGCATCTATAGGGTTAATGATTGTAATCTTACGTTTAATTCACATAAGGACAATATTGCCCATTTATTTGAATTGGGACTTAATTTTATGAATTAAAAGACAAGGTCATTCTTGGTAGAAAACATTTAGATGTTGGTTATCTTGGTTACACCCCGATTTTGGGAGTAACTAGCATTCTCTTTAAATGAGCTCTTATGTAAAGTTGGTTTTCTTCCATTCCCTTTGATTCACCCTGAATAATAACTTGGAGCAAGAAACTAATGTTACACTTCCTTTCCTTAGCCCTCATTACTCCATTCTGGAGCAAGCCCTAGTTGTTCTAGTTTCAGATCTAACTGTTCTAGTTATAGAATCTAATTGTTTTAGTTTTAGTACATTATTGTTCTGAAAAAAAATCACTTAGAAAAAAAAATTATGTAAGGGAAGGAAAACACATGGGAGGGAGAAATGGAAACATGACAGGGCGGTAGATGATGGAGATGGAGATGAGATTCTATAAATGAAAAAATTGAAAAATGCATGGTGACTTAAATGGACAAGAGATGAGGATGGCATTTCTGATTTCTCAGGGATAATCCTCGGCAATTCTAAAAAAGAAATTGTCTAAAAGTTTAATTTTACATTGATAGGAAAGGAAAAAAAAATAGCCCTGATGATTATTTTTCGTCCATCTTAAAATGCACACTTTTCACAATCAGAATGCATGCTTATTTGAATAGAAAACGTGTTCTTTATTTTGATTTCAAATAACTATCAACAATTATCATAAATTTTAGCCCAAGTCAAAACACATTCGAACATCTCTCAACACCTTTTCTTGAATTTTCAGACTCATTGTTCATATTTCTTCAAATTTGTTTTTTTTATAATTATTATTATTTTCAACTATAACATACTCTTCTTCCTTAACATTTTGTGAAGAAATATTAATTATTCCAACAACCAAAGTTCATTACGTTCCGTTAAAATTAACATTTTATCTAAAATAATTTGGATGACAAGTTTAATATTTCTAATACAAAATAGCTTTTGATACTTGTCATGTATATTGACAGCTATATTGAAGTTTCAAACTTACGATATGAAATTCCCATAAATATTCCACACGTATTTTTGAGAAAAACAAAATACGTGTTTCATTCGGCCAAACAAAAAAAAAAAACTTTTTGATGAGACTATAATATTTCTAGAAGAAGATTATTTTATCAAGGTAATGCTGCTCATTGTTAGGTAAGACTCAGCTAATTGATAATGCTTATTCAACGATATGCTCTTCTTAAACCATTGTTTGGTAAAAAGACATAATTGGCAGTCTTTATTCAACGATAAAATGCATTTACGTCTATGCATTTCTAAAGTAATAGACAATGAACAATACTAAAAAGTTTTAAGATTTCTAAATGAATATTCATTACATGGATTTTATTTTATTTAAGTTTTAATTTGTACTTTTATATAAAATTATAACATTAAAGTGATGCATTTGCTATCAGAAAATGGAAACGAATCACTGAATGCGAACTGTAATTTGTAAATTATGCAAAAACTGGGAAGTTCCAAGGTTATTTTCCATAATTAAATAAAAAAATTCCATCATTAGAGAAGTCTCCTTCTAAACAAAGATTATTTAAAAAAATAAACCAGAGAAGGCTGGAAGGGGATATAAGAAAATTTAGCAAGAGTAAGTGCGTAACCGTAATATATTATTTTCGGATATTCTATTCTAGTACGAAGTACCGTAGACTGTCGCAATTTCAATTTTAAATATACCCTCACACAAGTTCAAATCTCTTTAAACTCCCTGTAACTAAAGTCTCCTCCTCGATCGTTGAGGAAGGATATTTCTAATTTTATCGATAATGGAAGGACATGGGGCCGGCCAATTTTAATGATTTGAGGATAAATATCTAATCTATTTTTTTTTTAAATGATCAAAATATTCTTCTTTTCTATTTTGTTTTTCTCAGGTTTTATCTTAGACTCTGTTTGGATAGGTATGGGAATAAAGAAAGAAGGAAAGAAGTGAAAAGAAGTATTGAAAAGTGTGTAATGTTGTGAAGAGTTTGAATTGTTTATAATTTTTTTTATTTCTTCTTTCTATATTCAAACGCTACCTCAGATGGAGGGAGGGTATTTTGGTCAAATTTAGAAAATAATGGGAGTGAATAAGCAAGCAGGTACGCTACGTACCTGAGCAATTCCCTAAATACACCCTCGTACAACTTAAAAATCTCGCAAAAGTCCCTATAACTAAAGTCTCCTCTCCTGACTCCTCGATTTCTTCCCTTCTCTCCTCAAATTCACAAATTCATTTCCTTTCTCCTCTCTCTCTCTCTCTCTCTCTTCTCAGATCCGAACCAAAACCCCAAAGAGAAACCCCATCATACCTCAACCTCTCCACCATGGCGATTCGCCATGGAATCTCCTTCCTCTTCCCTCTCCTCCTCCTCCTCCTCCTCCCCTTTTCTCTCGCCGAGATCCGCACCATGGAGGTCAAATCCGACGCGCGATCGATCATTCCCTTCGACGAATTCGGGTTCACGCACACGGGCGTGCTTGAGCTCAATGTCTCCTCCATTTCCTTATCGGACTCTTCGCAAGATCTCGACCTCTCTCAATTAGGGTTCTTTCTCTCCACCCTCGACGCCTGGGTGCACGTGCTCCGCCAGCTCCAAGACCTCGACATCACGTGCGCTTTGCAATCCGATCTGGTGAAATTGGTGTACACTTTCGACAAATTGCATCCTCCTGCCAATCCGTCGGGCGTAGCGAACGCCAGGTCTTCTTCTTTCTCGGCTACTTCGAAGATTTCGGATCCGGGTCAGTACACTCTTGTGTTCGCTAATTGCTTATCGGGGAAAGTCTCCATGTCGGTAAACTCCGCTATGTACAACCTTGACCCGAGATCACCCGATAAAAGAATCTACCTTTCTGCCGGATCTGCTGTACTTCCTTTTATATACTTTGTTCTGTTCCTTGTCTATGTCGGGCTCGGTGCACTCTGGTTGGCTATCCTTCTCCGAAAACGTGCTGCAGTGTATCGCATCCACTATTTCATGCTTGCTGTTGTAATACTTAAGGCATTGAATTTGCTAGCTGAGGCCGAAGATAAGTCGTACATTGAGCGAACTGGTACCGCTCACGGCTGGGATGTGTTGTTTTACATCTTTAGCTTTTTGAAGGGTATATCTCTGTTCACCTTGATAGTGCTTATCGGTACTGGTTGGTCTTTCCTGAAACCGTATTTGCAAGACAGAGAGAAGAAAGTGCTTATGGTGGTGATACCGCTTCAGGTTGTGGCCAATATTGCGCAAGTGGTGATTGATGAATCGGGCCCGTTTGCCAGTGATTGGCTTACCTGGAAACAGGTGTTTTTGTTGGTCGATGTTATTTGCTGCTGTGCTGTTCTGTTCCCCATTGTATGGTCTATTAAGAACATGCGAGAGGCTGCCCGTTCCGATGGAAAGGCAGCGGTTAATTTGATAAAATTGACTCTATTTAGACAGTATTATGTGGTGGTGATATGCTACATATACTTCACCAGGGTTGTGGTTTATGCACTAGTTACTATTACTTCGTACAGGTACTTGTGGACTAGTGTCATGGCAGGGGAGTTTGCTACTCTTGCATTTTATGTGTTTACCGGGTATAAATTTAGACCTGAGAGCCACAACCCATATTTTGTGGTAAATGACGAAGAGGAAGAGGCTGCAGCAGAGGCTTTGAAATTGGATGAGGAGTTTGAGTTGTAAGACAGATATTTTAGAGGGTCTTAGTGCATTATTTGTTTGATCAGTTTGGATCTTAGGGGGGTGTTGACTACTTTTTTCTATTTATTTTTTTCTCTTTGTTAAGATCTGTGTACTCTGTACTGTGCTTGTGCAATGGATACTTGAACCAGCATTGATATGCTGTATACGTTTTTATGTTCGATTGAGAGAGATGGAGGCCTGTTTGGATGGATACTAAGACAGAAAATTCAAAGAACTGGTTCCTTTTAGAAAAATTAAGGAGAGTATTAATTTAGCCACTTCAGTTACCGAAAACCTCCTACGACAAAAGATAATTTCCTAAGGCAATATACAATTCAATATTTCTCGTACCTTTTTCCGTTCAATGTAAAGTACTCTCATGAATGCTGCATTCATTTTGTTAGTCTTCATAAAATTGTTATACTTGGGAGGTTTAGCTAGGGCTGCATAACGTCGAAAACGGTGACGAAAGTCACTCATTGCGTTAACTGTTTCGTATAATGACGCAAAAATTTAATTTTTTCGCTTTGCGTTTCGTTACTTAAACGCAACTGAACTTTTTTGCGTTGATCGTTGCGTTATATTTACACGATCAAGACGGTCAAACCGTCTGAACATGTCTTTCGTATTTTTTCTGCTTATAACATCCAATATATTTGAACAATCAATGCAAAAGTTATGTGCTGGTGCCATATTTAAACATCCCATATATCTAAAGCAGGATTACGACTTAGAATTTAAAGCACAAGATATGAAAGTTGGTTTCTAAATAAATACAACTTAGAATTTAAAGCCAGATTACAAAAACACAATAGAATTATCAATTTTGATACTAAACAAAACTCAACTCAGTTGATTACAAAACACTGCTCCATCAAGAAGAGATGTGGCGAGCCAAACTTGCAAACAGATTTGAAATACAGCCACTGGTATCGACCCCTGGAGTGCAGCCATGGATGCAGATAGAGAAAGAAACTGCTCCAATAAAAAATCGGTTGTGTTTTCATTCACCTTCAACCAATAAATCAAGAGTAAGTACAAAAATTCCTTCAACCAGAAAAACTTCCCAAAAAAAGAAGATTGAATAGAGAAAGAAATTTCAGTGGAGTTTTCATTCACCTTCAACCAGTAAATCAGAAGTACAAAAATCCCTTCAATTAAAACTGCCCCAACAGAAAATTGAATACAGAAATAAATTGACCTCTTTTTTCATTCACCTTCAACCAACCAGCAAAAGAAATTTCAAATTAACCCAAAAATTCCTTCAATTAAAATCTTTTCTCAGTCAAAAGAAATTTCAAATTACCAGTAAATTAGGAGAAGTACCAGCAAATCAGGAGTGAGTACCAGTAAATCGCCATGGTCACCAAGCGAGGTAGAAGTCGGCAAAACAGTCACCAAGCGCCATGGTCACCACCTCCAGTCGCTATTGGGGATGCTCGTCTTCAACATCTGAGGTGAGGAGGTGAGTTTGAAAGTGAGAAGAGAAGGAAGGTGTATTTCGGGTTAAGGGTGAGAGAGGCAATGGAGAAGGAAATGGCTCGGTTTGAGAGAGAATGAGCAGTTTGGAGGAAGTAGGAGGTGTGGGTCGCCATGCCTGAGCTTGAGGGAATCTGTGAGGAAATGAAAGGAGTCGAGAGGGTGGTGGATCAATACAGTGAGGAGACGGATCAACGTAGTGGATCGATGCACTAGGGGATCGAGCGAGAGGTGGCAGATCGATGCAGTGAGGAGACTGAGGGAGACGAGATCACCTTTGGCAGACAGAGATTGAGAGAGAGAGAGAAACGTGAGAATGGATTCGGCGGAGAACTGATGCAGTGGCTCAAAACCTAATTTAGTTGTCTCTCTCTGCATCGATCTCTCCGTCTCCATCTCTGCAATCCAATAATATAGCACGGTACAATTTAAAACGAAACGGACGAAATAAACGATAACGAAACAAACCTGTTTCGTTAACCGTTTCGTTCTTAAACGAAATTGAGTTTATATTTGCGTTAACCGTTCCGTTCCATAAACGAAACTGAAATTCTTGACCATTACCGTTCCGTTTCGGACGAAACGAAACGAAATAACGGTCGAAACGAATACCGTTTTCACCCCTAGGTTTAGCGAGCTTGCATATGTTTTATTGTCTGCATTTTGTAAATTTTTTTCTTTGGTACGATGGTACACTTGTAAGTTGTAACTTGTAACTGAGACTGGTAAAGTGGTAAATTGGTAATTGCAGATTTATTAGGATGGCAGGGCCGAAGCCCAGGTTTATTAATGGACCATTATTGTACCGTTCAAAATCGATGTATTAAATGCGAAAAAAATTAATACTAACGTTACTGTTCATATTAATTTTGATAATAATAGAAAAAAAATCGAAATTTTAATACTAACGTTGCTGGATCGTCATCCCAGTTGACGAAAGCCCAATACCCTTGGATCGTCATCCCAGTTGACGATCCAAGCTTGGATCGTCATCCCAGTTGACGATCCAAGCTTGGATCGTCATCCGAAATAACGATCCAACAAAAAATCAAATATTTTAAGTTTCTCAAAATTTTTTTGTTTGGATCGTCATCCGAAATGACGATCCAAACAAAAAGTTTCAGAAACTTTATTTTAATGCAAATTTTGCATTTTAGCCCCCAAAGTTTTTATTATTACAAAATATATAATTTATGATTAAAAATTAAACATAATTAAAACATCTATTATAAAAAATAAGTATATAATTATGTTTAATTTTTATAATAGATGTTTTAATTATGTTTAATTTTTAATCATAAATTATATATTTTGTAATAATAAAAACTTTGGGGGCTAAAATGCAAAATTTGCATTAAAAAAAAGTTTTTGAATTTTGTTGTTTGGATCGTCATCCCAAATGACGATCCAAACAAAAAATTTCAGAAATTTTTTTTATGCAAATTTTGCATTTTAGCCCCCAAAGTTTTTATTATTACAAAATATATAATTTATGATTAAAAATTAAACATAATTAAAACATCTATTATAAAAATATAAGTATATAATTAAATTATGCATGTTAAATACATAATATTTATATGTTTGTAATATTTATTTATACATATATATATATAATATAACATTTATTTTATATATTAAATACATATTATTGTACATAATTAAAATATATGATGCATATTATTATGTATATATATTTCTATGAATATTTATTTATACATTAAAAAAAGTTATATATTAATATCTACATTTAATGTATAACAAATTTTTTTTATTGTACTACTATGTAAAAATAATAATTTTAAAGTCATCGGCGAAAAAATTCAACAAAAAATATATTCAATTCTTTCGCTGATGACCCTAAAATTATTATTTTTACAATATAGTCCAATAAAATTTTTTGTTGTATATTTTATATGTATCTTTAATTTATATAATTTTTTAATTAAAAAATTATACATTAAAAAATATATGGCGACGATGACCATATATTTCTATGTATAAGTATATTAAAAAAATATATGTATATAAAATATATTAAAAAATCATACATTAAAAAATATGTACTTAAAATATGTGATTTTTTTACATAATAGTCCACTAAAAAAAATTTGTTATATATTAAATGTAGATATTAACATATAAATTTTTTAAATGTATAAATAAATATACATAGAAATATATATACATAATAATACGCATCATATATTTTAATTATATACAATAAAATGTATTTAATATATAAAATAAATGTTACATTATATATATATGTATAAATAAATATTAGAAACATATAAAATATATGTATTTAACATGCATAATTTAATTATATACTTATATTTTTATAATAGATGTTTTAATTATGTTTAATTTTTAATCATAAATTATATATTTTGTAATAATAAAAATTTTGGGGGCTAAAATGCAAAATTTGCATTAAAAAAAAGTTTTTGAATTTTGTTGTTTGGATCGTCATCCGAGATGACGATCCAAACAGAAAATTTCAGAAACTTTTTTTAATGCAAATTTTGCATTTTAGCCCCCAAAATTTTTATTATTACAAAATATATAATTTATGATTAAAAATTAAACATAATTAAAACATCTATTATAAAAATTAAACATAATTAAAACATCTATTATAAAAATTAAACATAATTATATACTTATATTTTTATAATAGATATTTTAATTATGTTTAATTTTTAATCATAAATTATATATTTTGTAATAATAAAAACTTTGGGGGCTAAAATGCAAAATTTGCATAAAAAAAATTTCTGAAATTTTTTGTTTGGATCGTCATTTCGGATGACGATCCAAACAAAAAAATTTTGAGAAACTTAAAATATTTGATTTTTTTGTTGGATCGTTATTTCGGATGACGATCCAAGCTTGGATCGTCAACTGGGATGACGATCCAAGGGTATTGGGCTTTCGTCAACTGGGATGACGATTCAACAACGTTAGTATTAAAATTTCGATTTTTTTTCTGTTATTATCAAAATTAATATGAACAGTAACGTTAGTATTAATTTTTTCCGTATTAAATGTAAAGTACTAAAGTGGGCCACTGTATTATGACGGGCTAAAAGCCCAGATTTTAAACAATTTTTTGATAGCAAGTAATCGGATATACAAAATTTCAGCAAACTATCGTCACGGTTCATGTTTCCAAACAGGTGTATACACAAGTCAGATTTACATTAATGTAAGTGAGAGTATAGGTTATTTTTTATAAGACTAAGAATTCTGTGTAAATTGAGCTAACTAGAATTTATTTTGCTGCTTTTCCCTGTCAGATTGGAATGCACAAGTCAGATTTACATTAAAGAGGCCATGAATGACATCACATTAATTTGCATTAACATTCGCATTTATCTCAAAAATACCCTCTATAAATCGACTGTTCGATCCGTGCTGAATGGTTTCCCCAGAAACGCATTGACATACTACAACTGTTCTTTAAAAAAAAAAAAATGTAGCAACTAAAATACACACCGCAGATTCCCATGGAAAACGGCAGGTGAAGAACCACGGTATGAATCGTTAATTAAAATAGTTGTTTGTTGTCGCATCCTAACTCATTTAGTGTATTTTCTATTAACTAGAAGTTCATCAAATATAATTTAGTAGTCGAACAACAAAAAAAATTATGTCGACCCAAAATTCATTGGTAGATGCAAAGGTGGACGAGATCAACATCAGTTTTGCTTAAAAGGAAAACAAGGTACATTGTTTTCCAGCAAAACAGTTTAAGAAATTCATCGATTTCAGCAATAAATACATATAGAACTAAAGTAGACTATAGGAGTGTTGATAATTTTATCAACAATTTATGTTTTCTTTTTAAAAAAAAACTTATTTTCATGACCTGGTCAAAAAAATTTCACAAATAATATAGGCTCCGTTTGGATGGTGTGGGAATAAGAGAAATAAGGAAAGAAGTGGGAAGAAATATTGAGAAGTGTGTAACTTTGTGAAGAGTTTGGATTATTTATAATAAATTTATTCTCTTAGGCTCTGTTTGGATGCGTTGAGAATAAGGTAGGAAGAAGGAAGAAGGGAAGAAATTTATTGGGAAGGGGTAAATTTATTGGGAAGTGTGTAACTTTTGTGAAGAGTTTGGATGGTTAGAAATAAATTTATAGTTAAAAAGTGATTATTCCTTATTCCTTATTCCGGAAAGAAGCCATCCAAACGGAGCCTTATTCTTTTATTTCCATCCCTCATCAAAACGGAACCATATTGATGTCGTATGGTGGATTGTCACTTTGTCGCTATTAATCTTATCGAAGCCGACTCATTTAACATATTAATTACCATTAAAATAAAGTAATGATGATTGTACTTGCCTTGATTTCACGTGGATAATTGATACGCAGGTAGAGGTATGCCAAAAGTCTCTAGCTAGCCCTTGGCAATTCTTTTGAAAGTTCGGTCCGGTCTAATTCTTACAAAGGCTTAAGAAAGACCAATGATTTAGAAAGGCTGGACTGAAATTTTATCGGCGGAAGGTTTTTGAAGGGCCGGCTTCAACAATCAAGGGCTTACAAGGACTAAGTTTAAAAAAATCAGATTCAAATTTATTTATATTAATATTTAAATTTGATATTTTTTTATAATGTAATTATAATATCAAATCATATTTTATTCATTTAGATTATCACAATGATATGATTATGCAAAATTAACACTAAAAAATGAAAAACTAATCCGATCCTTTCTAAGACTAACTTGGTCCTTTTTAAGTCCGACTTCCCTAAACTCGAAAGACCTAGAAAGGCTGGGTTTAAGAAGGCCGAGTTTAAGGGGTCATGCTTAAGAAGGGAAAGTCCGAACTTTCAAAATTTAGACCCTGCAATTCTAATTTTTCTTGAGCCTTTTGTAAGCCTAATCCGACCCAACTCTTATGTCGGCTCAAGTAGACCCGACCTCTCCAAATCCGGCCTGATTTTTCGGAACTGATAACTACAATCAGGCAATCACGCAATCAAAATCCATTTCGAGTAAGTGCGCTCAATTTCCTCTTTTCGAAAATGAAAAATACTCTCTCACCCGTCCCCTCACCTTCTCTCACCCCCTCATCCGCCCCCTCTCTCTCACTCATGCACCCTCCTAGTTCCGCCCCTTTTCCCAACACGTCTCCTGGCTTCGCCTCCGCCCTTTCTCTTCCATGCGTCCCCTTGTCTCTGCCCCTTCTCCTCCACGCGTCCCCTTGTCCCCGTCCCTTCTCCTCCACGCGCCCCTTCTCACCCACGTGCCTCACCTCTCTCCATCTTCTCTGCCCTTCATATTTTTCCTTCATCTCCTCCTCTGTGAACATATTATTTACTCCTTCATGAAATATATATACTCCCTGAGTCTAATTAAAATACTCACTTGAACATATTATTTACTCCCTTAATAGTTATTTAGTTACTCTCAAACAATAACAGAATTAAATATAAATGTTATTTACTCCTTTATATGTATTAGGTACTCTCTTATACTAATTATTTAATTCTTATAATTATTTAGTTACTCCCAAACAATAGTAGAATCATATATGAATGTTATTTATTCCCTTACTTGTATTAGATACTCTCTTATTCTAATTATTTACTCCATTGTAGTTATTTAGTTACTCTCAAACAATAACAGAATCAGATATGAATGTTATTTACTCCCTTACATATATTAGATACTCTCTTATTCTAATTATTTACTTTCTTGTAACTATTTAGTTACTCCCTTATATGTGTTTACACTTATTAGGAATGTTCTTATATTTATTAGTTACTCCCTTGGACTTTGTATTTACTCCCGTATGTTATATTAGTTACTCCCTATAGTATGTGCATAAAATAACTTATTAGTTACTCCATTATGTTTAATAAAATACACCTTTGTACTTTTTAAGTTACTCCTTTGCAGAGAACCATATAATCAGAGGAGCTTAATAATGGAGAAGAGCATATACAAGAAATATGATGAAAACTTAGCAATGAATTTGAGGTCTTGATCAGGATTGAGGATATAGAGAAGAAGGGGTTGAGAATATAAAGGAGAAGGAAAAGCGCGTGAGATCTAGATGGGAGGGATCTCGTGAGTGAGGGAGAGAGTGGGAAGGGGAGTCGCGTCACAGGGGTCGCGTGGGGAGGAGTCATGACTCCTTTAATTGTGTGATTGCTTAGACTCTAATTGTAATGAGTAATTTCCAATCCCTCATCGGGTCAGATTTTCGTAATTCTGTTTTTGAAGAGAATCGGGTCAGGTAGCACCGTAGCAGCGATTCCTCGAATGTAGTCAGATTTTGCCACTTTTAAACTGACAATTGGACGGGTCGGGTCAAGTCGATTTTTGCCACTTTGGTTTAAAACATAAATATCCAACGTTGGTTGTGCAAATAGTTGCAATTTTATCTGATGCAGCATGAGCATATCTCAAGGCAAAATGACATACATGGTGCATAGTACAACTTTTCTACTTCTTTACTTATTACGTAATACTTGGAAGAATTGGTATCTCGTAATCATGATTTTGACTAGTCTGATAGAAATGTATATGAAGGTTGTTAGTGTCCTAAAAAAAATTAAAGAAAATTTATGACTAAAATTCATTCAACATGAAGAGTTCTAATTAGGCGGTGCTTGTCTGGCTAAGACACGGTGGACAAATGAAAAAACAACAATTTAAAGTCCCAGTGCTTAATGTCATATATAATTATAAATTTATGCATTTATACCTACACTTGTCCCAGTGCTTAGATTTGTTAATTTGCAAAATCACCGACCAATACGGTCACGGTGCATGGAACCCTCTATACATCATGGTTCATAATAGAAATTCTCTATATAATTATAAATTTATGCATTTACACATAGTTACATACACTAGTAAATTCCTTTGAATGAGTATATCATCCTTGTCAATTTTACAAAACAACGTTAAAAAGTGCCCTTTTTTGCTTAATGAATTTGCCAACTTCAATTCGAGAATATTTCTTGATACTAGCCCAAAACTAGAGTTATTGAAGTGGGCCTATTTAAAACTATGATCCCAGAGACCCAGACTATCTATATTTTACCTTTAGCTGATGAATCATGAATGTGATGTACCAAATAAAATCTTAATGAATTATTTCTCCATTCCTTGTTTTTTAGTTAGATTAGACGTGTCTTTATCTTTGGATGACCTTTGTCATGATTTAGAAAGCATTCTCTTCCGAATCACTTGCCAATGAGCACTAACAAGTGCAATTGGTCATGAGAATCATACTTTTAGGTATGCATCAATGATGCCAATATTTATGGACGTATTAGTACCTATAATCTTGGTACGTAACAGTCCACAAGTTTCATGGATTTTGTATGTGCATGCATGTTCCTTCTAGACTAGCTAGTACAAGAGTCGAAAGAAATTTTGTTGCTTAAGCTTCAAATTTCAAAATATTAGTAATAGAAATAGAGATAATTTGTATGATTAAAAAATTTTATGATGTCTAAATTAACAAGAAACAAATAAACAGAACATAACCTTTTGGTTAAGAATAATAGCACAAAGAGAAAATCTTCTATAATAAAAAAAATAATAATTCATTACAATTTAGATTTGTTTGATACGAAAATAATTTTTTTTTATATTATGAAATGTAGATACGAAAATAATTTTTTTATAATATCTGATCATTTTGAGGGTAAGTTGTAGAATCAAGAGATCATCATGGTATCATACGTGTACAAAAGCCATAAAATCACAACAGCCATCCTGTTGAATTTTTTTTAATTTTGTGGTGTACCGTGTACAGAAAAGGTGTAGCGGGTTTGAATGGACCAGAATGAAGTGCTAATCATGTTCACTGCAAGAATACTACACAATTTAATATGCAGAAAACTGTTTTATTTGAAAAAAAAAATATAATGAGAACTCTTGCGCGGCACGAGGCAGCACTTAGCAGCAGATGAGCAGAAGCATCAGCGTTTTTCATTTTTCATTCTCGCTTTTGGTGTTTTTTCAGTCAGCCCTTCAACTTTTGATTATTATATTTTTTTCCATTCCATGGGAACCTAAAATTTATGAAATTATTTATACGATTACAGAATCTGAACAATGGTTGAAAATTAAATTATCTCGTGGAGGGGAGATGCACACGCCAGTTGCAATTTAATTACTATATTACACTTGCAAATTGTGTTTGTTACACTGTCAGTCTTCCCATGATTAATTTTAATTGGCAAATTAAGCGTGCTTAGACCCCCATTATTGGGCTCTTGACACTTGACACCTGTGCTATTACTCCACTACTAAAAATTGAGCTTAGTGCTTCCTCTTACTAATGATGGGTCAGACCTAGACAAAGAGAATTGCAATCAGAAATGACACATAAGTTCTAACGAAACGCACTAGCAGATTAATTATATGGTTAACAAACCTAAGCAATCAAAAATAGAGAAAACCGAAATTACAAAGAGAAAAAAAAAACACAAAAACAAAGGAAAAAGTCTATGTGGTGCTCAAAGTCAAATACAAGTACCAACCTATATCTGGAGCACAAAAGGCACCAAATTAGTAGAAACGTTTTGCATGGTTAAAAGGCAATTGCAACAAGCACCACTTCGGCATTGAGATCATGAACGTACTATTAGGATTCGTCTTATTTGTAACCTATCTTCACCATTAAAGTTATTGAGCAAAAAGACGGATAACGCATAATTTCTACTAATAATAATTTATATAATCTAACTCAAATAAATATCAAACAAATAGCTAGGTATACTATTTAAAAAACAACGGATATATACGTGGTACCACATTTATTAGTATTACAAATAAGTTATATTGTTATGTTTAAAAATAAAAGTTGCGTGACTCAATTTGTAGACCACATTTATTAGTATTACAAATAAGTTAGATTGTTATATTATTTGTAAAGTAAATTCGAAACTGTCATGGTATTTGACTATTTACGTAGCAAAATAGAAAAGAGGAAAAATAAAAAGATATTTGCATAGTGATTTATTTTATGCAAAACAACAAAATCCTATATTACTTCTCATACTTCTTTGCATATTTTCTATGATTGACCTTTATACCTAATCATGATCCAAAATACTCTAATTTGCATACAGTCATACTTCCTTATGAATCCTATAATTTTACGGGACTGATAAGGATCATCCCCAATATCCATCATCCCCGTCATCCCCATAACGCGTTTTCTATTTTTGGAAATTATTCTATCATCCCTCAGTGTACGCTCATCCCTTTTTCCCTTCGTCACTCTGTTTCCTCCCTCCCACGTACGTTTCTCCCCTAACCCCCTCCCCCTTGCCCTTCCACATACGCTGTCCTCCCACCCCTCCCCCTCCCCCCTCCCCCCTTCCCCCTCACCCTCCTCCCTAGCACTTCATAACTGTTGGAATTACTATACATAAATGTTGAAGTTAATATCGTAATTGTTGAAATTAAATAGATAGCTGTTGAAGTTAATATTGTAATTGTTAAAATTAAATAGATAACTGTTGGAATTAATATCGTAAATGTTGAATTTAATATATTTAAATGTTGAAAGTAATATCGTAACTGTTGAAATTAATATCAGAAAGATAAACTTTGGTTCTATTCTATCTCTTCAACAAGTTTAGTATAACAGTTATATATATTAACTTCAACAATTACGATATTACCTTCAACATTTAAATATATTAACTTCAACAGTACCTTGTTTACGACTGCCTTACCTTTCCTACCTCACTACCCCTTAGCTTTCCTGCCTTATAAGCTGGCTGAGTACTTAGCTTTAGAACAACTCAAGGAGTACTTTGAAGTGGAGTACCTAGATAAAAACAGAGTACCGAGACTTAATTGCCTATCTGGAGGAGGGCGAAGGTGCAGGGGGATGGTGTATGTGGGAGGGAGGATGGAGAGGGGAGGACAGCGTACGTGGAAGGGAGAAGGGGGAAGGGGGACAACGTATGTGGGAGGGAGGAAGGGGGAGGGGGCGGGGGACAGAGTACGCGTGAGGAGATAGAAGTTAGTTGCAGCATACGCGTGAGGATGATGAGGATGATAGAATCTTAGGGATGGTCCTAAGCAATTCCGTATAATTTTGTGATTATTTATTTGTTTGTGTTTTAGGCCAGAACAACGCATCCCCATGTCCTTCAGCGATTGTCAGTGTGAGTGGCCACAGAAGCCCAGAACAACGGAACCCCATCCAACATTTTGGAAGCTCAAAGGCGAGACATAGTGTTTTTCAAAATGACACAGTACGAACGTACGTACGACACACATGTGTGTTGGCACGTCATATGTGTGTCGTGTGCAAGTCGTATCATGTTGGAGATTTTTTTAAAATTGACATGTCTTAATACAACACGAGCTGACAAGTACACGAGTTGACACGACAAAAATTAATATCATTAATTTATTTTGTATATTATTTAGAATTTATTAAATTATATTGAACTTATATTATATATTTAATAACTTCGATTTCATATTCTATCATTAATTGTTATTTTAATATATCAAGTTAAAGTAAATTTCAACAATTTATTATTTTTTATTTTTAAAAATTATTTAAATACTTTTAATTTTATGATTTTTAGAAAAAAAATTGAAATAAGTTATAATATATCTTGAAACTTTGAACACGTCGTGTTATAGACGTGTCATGTTAACCAATCTCTTCACTTAACATGACAAGACATATTAAAAATATTAATTCGTATCATGAATACATAGATACGAGCTCTTTAACGAACGTATTTGACACAATACAGTACGACAGATACGTTTACAATAATCTAGTGAGATGTTGCACTATATGCATGTGTCAGTAACAGTAGATAGCAATTGAAGTTGGTCTGATCAACCATTGTCCTTTTCGGCGATCAGCAATTATAAATTTAATCCCCATCAACAATATTGGATCAACCATATATTGCTCCCCTTCATTCTAAAATTAATCGATATATTTTGTTACTCGAGTACTTTAATTTTAGACAAAATGGATGTGCTAGTAATACTATGCATGAGACAAACCGAAAAATGTCTCGTATAAAATTTGAATTTTTTTAAAAAATAAAGCTAGTAACTATGTATGCAAGAAATTAAAATTTTATTTTAAGAAAATGATGTATATATTGACAACCAAATTTTATTTTATATTGTTTGATTACTTTTTTTCTCAAAATTTGGTGCAATACATTTATTGTTTTAGATGTTTAAATTGATTAATCGGTTTCAGACTATATTATATATATTTTATACACGGCCCATTTATGATTTTTATGCAAATTTAATGAAAATATTGTCTAAATTATCACTTCTTTTATTCAATTTTTTTTTTATATCGTCGACATATAAGTCCTACTGCATATATTTAAACAATTAAATATGGACCTAATACTTTGTTAGCTTCATTAAAAAATGTATAGACGGATGAGACAGAAATTGATTGATGTTCAAATGAAACCGATGGTACTCTTTTTGCCTTCTGGAAAAAGCGCTAAACTGTATGTCTGCCCGACATATTTTATCGGAATCATCTCCATTTCTATGATAACAGCGATCCATCTCAATTACCATTCTGATAAAATTTTTTTATTTTTTTAAGATAAATTAGAGGTCTAAGTCATCTAACTTATTTTTTAATTAAATATCTATAAAAGACCCCAGCCGGATTTCGAACCTGCGACCTTTCAAAATTTTTTTTATTTAAACATTGAATCTTAATCATTAAAACGTACGCTAACTTCCCGAGCTTGAACTATGGCCAGATTTTTTATTAGAAAGTACAGATCATACCCAACAAAGTTCCAACTGTTTTAAATAAAGTCAAATGTCGTCTTTAAAATTTTATTAAATCTGATGACATTATGAAAAAAGATATTGAAATATTATGCCCCCAAATTCTTTTAAAAAAACGACTTACAGGAAACAAAATTTTCCTTTGTTAAACTTATAATAACATGAAATTAATATTGATTCTTAACTATATTAGACAATTTAGAACCAAACTAAACAATTTATGAAGTTATTTATTATTGTTAAGGATGAATACGAAATATTCATTATTTATAACTGACCAGTAAAATGAACTATTTGTCACGAATAAAATAAAATAAAAGAAAAGAAGTGAAAGAGACAAAAAGAAGTATTCGCCAAAATCCCAGTGATGTTAAACAGGAGAGAAATAAATTAGCTACAGCCGGAGCCCATTAAATACAACTGTCGGTATATACTTGTCACAACCGTGTGTCAATGCTAATTTACTCAAGACATTCCCTTTCAAGTTTCAACTCAATTAAATAAGCATATCTAAATATCTGATGGGAATATATTCATGTACGATACAAAAAGATTATGGGTTTGTTACACCACCCTAAAAGGATTAGCCCCACAAATCAACTCTTGTCGTAAAATATTTTCTCGTGCGGAGGGCCCCACGACCGAAATTAGCTAAACTCCACCTTCATTATTTTAGTATTTTTAGAGTACTTTGCCTCTTTGGTGAAGACTTTCACTTCCCCTCTTTTACAATATTATTTATTATTTTTTTTATCATCAAAGCCCGTAGGCATCTTTTACAATATTATTACAGTAATACAGTGTAGTGTAGCTCAGCGTACAAATGTACTTTATTTAGTATTTTTATTTCGCACATGGACTCCATCGTTTCCTTAATTATATACAAATCTCACAGTTTTTATAATGCATTTAGTTTGAATTCTCTTATCCTAATCATATAAGACCTAAATGGTAAGTTAGATTATTATTGGCCCATAACATAAAAATATTTTTTATAATCTTTTAGAAAAATTAATTCAAACTTTTAATGGTCTTTTTTTTCCGCCGTTATAATATCACTAATTTCCATAGACAATATGGGTAATTTATGTTATTTACCAGGTTGGTATCGTTTTCATTAGTGATAGTAATTAAAACATTATCGTCGATCGATTAAAAAGATATTACTTTTTTTAAGACAACTTGACAGTCGGTGTAAAGGAGATTTAATTAAAAGACATTGTTGGTAATATGGTTTGTCGTATATTTTAATAGTGTTAAAACTGCTCTCGCTTGTTGACTCCTTCGCACAGTTGATAAAGGCTTTTCTAAATTTTCGTTAAAAAAATATAATACTTCGTCTCCATAAATCAATAAATAAAATATATCCATGAAAAACTAATGACTCGCCACATTTTAAACTACGTCTTGACTCGCCCAATTCGCTACACAATCAGATACAGGGAACTTGTGAAGCATCTGTGCATTTCCTCTTTAAATTACTGGGTGCCGCTTGTCAATGCAAGCTGTTATTGAGTAGTTGTTGAGGTGGTTACCAAAGGTAAGAAAGGGAAGTCACAGAAAAAGGAATTGACAAGAATTTTTAAAGTAAAATTCAGATAGAGATGAGGTCGGAGAAAGAGGAAAAGATACCAGTAGTCACAAAGGCCACAGCGGTAGTTTCACATAGTCTTTTCCTTGAGATATTTAAGGTCAAGTGTCGTGTTTTTATTTTACTCTACCCTCTCTACTGACACTAGATCGTTTGTGACTCTTGCGTTTGGCACATTGTGTAGTGAGTTAACTATTGCCAAGACACTTTCAATTCTTGGAACTAATTTTTTTTCCCTGTGTGTGTTTAATCAACGTTCTAGAATCTTGCCATGACAAAGGCATTAACACAAGTTCAAATACTTAAAATGATATAATATTGATTTATGCCAAATTTAAATTAAATCAATGATATTTGCATTGGCATTTGGCAAAGACAATTGTTGAGAAATTTTAAATAGTGTGACGTTCAAACACTGCCTCTACGTGGCGGGGAGGGGCCCAATGACAAACTGAGGACAAAAGCAAGAAATTTTTTTTTTATTCTGTGAAATAATAAAGTTCCGGTCCTAACAATCTAGCGTGTAGTATTTGAGGAGGGTTCCGCTGCCACCGAAATTAGTTGCCCCAAATTGTCACAAATCAGCAGCCTTTGGATTAATTTTGATCAAACGGTTCTGATTAATTATATCAACTTCAATGCTCCAGACTCTTTGTCTTTATTGAATGGATCGAGAAACTCACATAAATTAATAATTTAATACCATCTTCCCCAAATCCCAACTCAGTTGGGTCCGACTTGTGAAAAGCTCTGTTTTCTTTTCACTCTAAGATAGCTCTCACACTTCATCTCTTGCTTGCAATAATCCTTAAACCGTTGCTTCGTCGGTTCTCTTGTTTCTCTCCACCAGTCAGACATGACATGTCGCTTCTCTCAAACCCTCGACGCGATCTAGTGCTCTCCGTTCATCTTTCTCGCACATATCCATTTTCAGTGTAAAATTGAGTCACTTTTGTTAGATTTAGTAGGGAAAAAAATTGAATTTGGGATTTGCTCCTTTCAGTTCACGAGTTACATTGTTCTTCTTTTTCTCTCTTGTTAAAATCTGATTTAGCTTATACTGGTTGAGAAATAAGTTTTAAAAGGAGGAGATGTTATTGCTTGGTAATGCTTGAATAGTTGGAATTTGTTGTTAAATTTGCCAGAGCAATTAAATTACTTTACTGCTTGAATAACTTGAGTTCCTCACAGCGCACATAAATATCAATTGAGAAATTATCATTAGATTCTTGAGTTTTATTCAAGCTCAACAGAGGTAATTTCAACATTAAAATTGACAAAGACAATGGACAGCACGAGACAAGAGAAAGACAGAGTGCGTGCTAAAGAGAAGAGAGAGAGAGAGAGCAAGAGAGTCGTTTCATATGCCTGATGTGTTTGGAAGAGATGATAATACTTTATTAATTTTTTTAAGTTTCGCTAGTCATTAATGCGAAAGGATCTTGCATGTAGCATTTAAATTGACACAATTAATCAGAACCGTTTGATCAAAATTAATCCAAAGGCTGTCGATTTGTGACAAC